>JAVIAB010000138.1:0-14591 GCA_032433765.1 Megaustenia siamemsis | reverse complement strand
TGATAAATTAAAAGCTGCAATTCACTGCTTCTGGGCTCAGCACACCAGCTACAAAAGCCACATTTGCTATTCATTATACGGAGAAAATACAACATTTGTGCCCATCTCCATATTCTTTAACTTTTTCTAAGTTCTCTCCATCAACTTTGATATTCACTTGTCGGTTTTGTAAAAAAATTAATAACAAAGTTTAAAATAATGATACTCACCAGTCTGAATCATTAAACTTTCCAGGCACAATTTCATGAGTTACAGCTGGTGTTTGTGAAGCTGGAGGCCTCGATTTATCAGCCCCACGGGTTTTAGACACTGAAGCACGTGCCATATTTGACTCTAAAGTCTCTTATCTAAAATACAGTGTCTAATAATATTATTATGGTGCTACCCACACTTAGTTAACACTTCAACCTTCAGTCTGCAGAATCCTGACATTTTTTTTATAAAAAAAAAAATGAAAAAGACTGTCACTGAATGATAATAAAGGTAAGGAAAGTTAGAAAGACTAAAGGAGATCCTGTGATCTTTTACCATGAGAAATGTGCATGCTCTAAATAATTATTCAGTATAAATTCAAATGTCTGTGTTTTCTTCTGCTTGACTAAGGTTGAGCGATAAAGTCCTAGTTAGCATCGTAAATATTTTTGTACCTAAAGAGTCATCTAGCCCACTCGTGCCGAACGCACATGTATGGGGGGGGGGGGGGGGGGAATTGAATGTTTAAACTCAGCTAACTGCTTCCAGTTTGTGTGCATATTTAATTAAATTTTTTCAACAAGGTTTCGTTACAGTTTAGTATGTTAGGATATCGAACCCTAACTAATATCCGAATACCCAGGGCCAGTGGTCTAGATTTCTAAAATCTAATGACAAATTGAGAAAGACCGAACTTTTAATAAAGTTTAAAGTGACTAAACACTTTGTTATGTTTTAATTGTATAGTAAAGTATCGTTATAGTAGTATCTCATCATGTGCCATACCTGTTGGCGTAGGCGATCATGTCCCTCCACAATCTTCTATCTTACAGTGCATCGTATCTGTTCTGTTGTTGACTGTTTTCCATGCCATGACACCAAGCTATCCAGTATTTTCTCTCTTTGTTGTCCACGGTCTCTCTTTCTTTTTATTTGCCAGTTGTAACCAAGTATTCCAACTTTCCTCTTCTCATGATGTGTCCGAAAAATGTTGATTGCTTCTTTCTGATGTTTTTTAAGAGCTCCCTTTTTGTGTTGGCCTCTTTGAGAACTTCCTCATTGGTCTTTTTAGCTGTCCAGGGAACTTTCAACATTCTTCAGAGAAATCCCATCTCTGTGGCCTCTAATCGTCTTTTCATTTGTTTGTCTACTGTCCATGATTCACTTCCATAGGTTGAATTGGTTCTATATAGCCCTGATGAACTCTCTTTCTCATTTTTATTGACATAGATTGTTTGTTGCAAATTTGCTTGTTGTAAGAATTTTCATTTTCTGAAATGCTATTTGGCCAGAGCTATTCTGCTTTTTATTTCTGTGGCGCATCTCCCATCTGTGATGTTATTATTGTGCCCAAGTATTTGAAACGTTGCACTTGTTTCAGATTGTCTCGTTTATTTTTATGCTGCATGATGGTGATGATTATTTCTTCGATATAACCATTACTATTTGTACTTCTGTTTCTTACTAATCAGACTGAGACTTTTCTTGTGCTTTTTTTACTATTATAGTAGTATAGTTAATTATAATTAATTCATAGTAAGTATAATAAGTCAAGTAGATTAGTCTAAGTCTGATTGATTAGATATATATTATTTAAAAAGTGTATCACGTATATCATACATGTTCATGTATGTGTAAGTGTACTGTAACTTAAGTCTAAGTTTAACGTGTAACTTACTGTAACTTGTAACTAAAACTTAAACTTACACTTGTTAAGTTACTCGGGAGTGTGATGAGACATTACTCCGAGCAAAAATCATTAACAACACTAAACTATGATTTGTCACTTTACTTTACCCATCGAGCAGCCTTCAATATTTTACATTCATTCTTTATAATTATAATATACTCCACATAGTATAGTATAGTTAATATAGCTTAGCATGAGTGAGATATCAACACCAGCATTTGATTTAGCGGATGTTATTGTTGTCATGACAGCCACATATATATATTTTGTAAAATCAGAAACAACCAAAAAACAAAATTAATGTCAAAGATAATTATTTCAAAATTTGTATTACGCAAAAAAAAGCATCTATGATATTTTAGTGAGTGCCGATATTTAATGTTATAGTATTAATGTAACATATCGGTCACGAGATGAGATTACCAAAGATGGCGGCGTAAACTATTTCGGTTGGCAAGGACCGTTTCGATTTTCAAATATTCCAGAACGTTGGACTTGCTGTTTGTATTTTATTGTTGAACTATTACTTATTATCATGCTGGTGTATGTTGCAATTGTGTGGAAAATTGTAGACTATGGATTACAAAACACGATTTGAACATTTACCACTCTTGCTATAAAGAAAAGGATTGAGTCTAAGAGTCTTGATTCAATTAAAATTGACTGAGCTCGCAGTCCAGTCTCAGTCTGAGTCTCGTCTCTCATAAATGACAATCAGTATGAGTATCACAAGTCATTAGTGTGACAAAGTCACCAGTCTTCTCTAGACCACTAGCACGAAGGCACTGCTGACGCCGCTAAGTCATTAGTTAGTTAAGTTTACGAATTTGAAATTCAATGCAGCAATGCTGTGATATATCAGGATACTGCCCCGTCATTGTGAGTGTTATGATAATTGACAAACAAAGGCAAAGAATGACTTATTTATTTAAAGTTAAAGTGAGTCACAGTAAAAATAAAATTATCGCTTTAGCGGCTTACTTTACATTTACGGCATTTCTTAGTTGGGTTCTGCCGGGGTGAGAGAGGAGGAACGGACAACCAGAGAAATAAAGACCACTTTACTTTTCAGTGCAGTCGCTGTGTTTGAGGTGTGTTAGTCTGAGTTTTTATTTTTTGCACACTCCTCCAACTCCAACTGATAAAAAATTGTTCGAACCTCCTTTCTGCTGGTTTTGTAACCCATCAAGTTATCGATTCCGTCACCCTCTCTCACAGTAATAGTCACAGCGAAGTGAACTAATTACAAATATATTGCAATGAATGGCATGCCAGATACAACATCACCAAAGATTCTAAGTTAGAATGACCTATTTCCCACTACACTAGTGTGACTTACTTACAGTATTATTATTATGTTATTGTTAATTTGTTTTGTTAATTAAAATTGTTATTGTTAATTATCCAGATATTTGGAGAACAAAAAAAAAATGGCACAGAAACTTTCAATACAGTGCTAATACTATATTATCTTTCGTTCCCCAAGCCAAAGTATTGTCTAAATCTGCAATTTCGTTTCCTGTATACATTTTACTGTCTTTTGTAATTCTTGCAGTGGCCCATATATTTGTCTGTAGTGTTGTATCATGGGCCAATGGATTTTCCTCAGTCTACTATATTCACTGCAGTCTTGTAGTATGTGTTCAGCAGTCTGTGGTGCCGTGTCCACATGTACAGTAGTTGAGGTGCCGATCTTATATTTTGTATACATGTGACTATGGAGTCGATGTGTCCTGTTCTGAGGCGTATAATGATAACTTGTTTATTATTCATATTATGAAAGGCATCCTGATTTGGGTGTGTGGTCCTCTGATTGATTGATTATCTGTTTCTTATGATGGTATGTAACCGGTGTATCTAGTTGTGTTGCCTGTTGAACTTCCTTTGCCAACTGATCTGCTTTCTCATTTCCTGGTATTCCACAGTGAGATGGTATCTATCCACTGCAGGCAGCCCTGATCTTGCATCTGTCAAAAAAACTACAAGCTGTGAGCTAAGAGTTACTGTTCAGCAGTTTTTCTATTGCCAACTTTATTGCTTGCATTTCTGCATCATAATTGTGAAAATATTTCCCTGTTGGTATTTTATTCATATCCCTTAGTGTTATTTGGGTTCTCTATATATGCACCTCTCCCATTCTTTACTGCATTCTGTGCTGATCCATCTGTGTGCACACAAATCCATAGGTCTTGTGGGTATTCTTCATCCAGGAAACTGAGAGTTATTGTTTTTCGCTGTAGACTATTCTGTTCCTCTGTCTCAACTATTCCTTTCACTTCTGTCCATATTTGTATTGATAATCCTAGTGCTAATATCAAATTCAGAAGACAAAAGGCACAAGAAGGTACTGCAAATACACCTTGTTCATTTTGTGGATGGATCTGTCTGTCCAATATTGGCAAATTCAGCCACGAGAGAAGCTGTTCAGAAAGCAGCACCCAGTATGAGACACTAATGCTTTACCAAACTATGACTTATCATGATTGCTTGCTACCAACTGTCTGTCAAGACACCAAAAGCTATACTACTATTGTTAATTATAATTACTTTATAATATATGATATTTGAGTGTGAGTATCAAACACACTGCTGAAACCTTCAACTTGTTATCGATGTCAGTAATTTGTCAGCAGCAAAGAAAAAAACTTACTGCTTGATTCAAAGTTTCATTAAAAGTTAATAGTATTGGAGATAAATTTAAAATTAAATGATTGAGAAAAAAGGAAAGGAGCAAAGGCCAAGCATAAATAATAAAATTAGCAAAAATGAGTAGTTTCTTGATGGGGAAGCAACTGTTGTTGTGGAATTGCATCTCAATGAATGACATAAAAGTACAAAATGCAGAGACCGTGCTCTAGATTACAATACATATCTGTGGGTGACATTTCATAGTACCATTATATAAATTACAAACTACTTAAATGTAACATTTGGTTTCCAAAAATAGTATTTTCTTTGAACTTTTGCTACACAACTGTGTGTTTACTAAGCTGAAACACAGGAATCAGATACTTTAATAATTTCCTGGGTTATGTTGGATTTATGGCCTGAAATTTGAATGCATCGCACCATGGCTACCAGGGGTTTTACATTGTCTACTTGTCTCGCTGACGCTGAGGAGATTTTCCCTGTCATGAGAAGAAAAAAAAAAGAATTTTCTTTAAATTGGCTAAATTTATCAAGAAAAACATTCTATTTTCTAATACTTGGCCATGCACTGAAAAAAAAAGAAATCCAACAACAAGGAAACCAATCCAACACACAGGAGCTACTGGAAGTAGTAATTTGGGGGGGGGGGATGGATTGCTTGCCCACAGCAAACTGTCAAATTTCAAGAATTTGTATTTTGAGGCAGTATTTTTTATGATGGAATCTAAATCTATCTATCTATTGACTTTTCGAGCCGTAGCCGGCCCATAGGGCGTAGACCAAGATACTCCTTCTCTTATCTGAATTTTTGTTCTAGCAGTTTTCAATTCTTTTAAAGATTTTATCAAATCTCGCCATTTGTCTCTGTTCTGTGCAAGCAGCTCTATCTCATTCAGGGAGCTGATTCCTGCTGCTTTTGCCTCTCTGATCAATGTTCTTCTCAGTCTTACTCTGGGTTGACCTCTTTTCCTCTTACCTGTTGTTTCCCACATGAGGGCTTGCTTTATTATTCAGTTATTATCTCTGCTCATCACATGTCCAACATATGACTATCGTCTTTTCTTGATTACTGAAGATATTAGTGGTTGATTGGCGATTTCTCTAATTTCTTCGTTTTGTTTGAATTAGTTCCATAAAATACCAAATATTTTCCTTTGACATTTATTTTCGAATGCGTTCAACTTTGTTTCTATGTCTCTTGTTGTTTCCAGCTCTCACACGCATACATAAGGGTAGATAGTACATTTGATTTGGATAGTCTGAGTTTTGTGTTTATGCTGATGAGTTTTGATTTCCACAACTTTTCAAGGCTTCTGAAAGAGATTGCAAAATCTTGAATCTCAATCAGTATTCCTGAAAATGAAGAGTCTGTAAATTGGTAAAGGATGGAGGAAAACTGTTTTAATTATGTACAAGTAAACTTATGAAGTAAACTTCGCCCGTGTGTTACCGGTGCCTCATTATGAGGAAAGTAAAGAATAGTGACACTGTGACCTTCCAGGCATGTCGTAAGAGGCGATTAAGGAGGTTGATCGATGGCTTGACAAGCTGTCATTGTAAAAAGTATTGTTATGGAAACAGAGCCATAGATTTTAGAAGCAGTGATCTCTGCAATATGTGCCATTTTGGCACGCAAGGTTTCTGTTTTGAGATTATGGTTCTGCCTTATGTGCCGTCTTCGGCTCGATAAAGGACAATAGATAGAAACTTATGAAGAAACCAAAAGATTTGTTTGAAACAAATACATACCAGATATTTTTTCTGGGAAGTAGAAGTGGCTTGGTGTGATACTGACCACATTGTTTAAAAATGTGCTGTGGTCTTGGAAAAATATTGTCACTATATTCCCATACACATAGTAAGACAAGGGAGAGAATCTTTACTTTTTTTGTTTGCTTGGAAAAGTCAAGAACTGTATAAAGCACATATAAATAATTGGTACAATTATTATGGACATGGGAAAATGTACTGTGGCCATGCTGTGATTGCTATTAACTGAGTACACAATGACTGACATCAATCAATGATCAACTTCAGCATGAAATTATAAATTAAATTTTGAATATTTAAAACACTAGAGTAATTTGTAAATATTGATAGTATGCTCATGATTTTATTGAAAATTTGAGCAGACATTCCCTGGTGAAACTGAGGATGCAGACTTAAGTGTATCTCAGTAACCTCTGATATCTTATTGTTGCTGTTGTTCTTGGACAAGAGCTAAGGATTGTAAATTTGAAAAAAAAAAAAATGATGCTTATAAGAGTGGAAATTGTGTTAAATTGTAAACTATGATAAAACTTAGAGTAGCTTATAATGTATATATAATTGGTATAATGGTTATGGTCAAGGTGAGACTTTTTGAGGTTTTTCAGTGTTTGCTAAATGATGAGGATAAAGTATGGATAAAACTTCAACCAAGAGATTATAGGAATTTGGAAATGGGCATGACATGAATGAGAAGGAATATTTCAAATAACTAATAAGTTGCATGTTTAACCAGCAAACTACTGGAACATCATTGTATGATGTAAATAAATAAATGTGCAACGTTTCTCTCACATTAGTTATTTTCTTTTAATGATCAGCTTCCTCCAGCATACATTTTACAAATCTGTTGTTATGAATGTCTTTTGTTGTGTTCATGTTGTTATGAATGTCTTTTGTTGTGTTCATATTGTTATGAATATCATTTGTTGTATTCATATTGTTATGAATGTCTTTGTTGTGTTCATATTGTTATGAATGTCTTTTGTTGTGTTCATATTGTTATGAATGTCTTTTGTTGTGTTCATATTGTTATGAGTATCATTTGTTGTATTCATATTGTTATGAATGTCTTTTGTTGTGTTCATAATGTCTTTTGTTGTGTTCATATTGTTATGAATGTCTTTTGTTGTATTCATATTGTTATGAATGTCTTTTGTTGTGTTCATATTGTTATGAATGTCTTTTGTTGTATTCATATTGTTATGAATTTTTTTGTTGTGTTTATGTTGTTATGAATGTTTTTTGTTGTGTTCATGTTATGAATGTTTTTTGTTGTGTTCATTTTGTTATGAATGTCTTTTGTTGTATTCATATTGTTATGAATGTCTTTTGTTGTGTTCATATTGTTAAGAATGTCTTTTGTTGTGTTCATAATGTCTTTTGTTGTGTTCATATTGTTATGAATGTCTTTTGTTGTATTCATGTTGTTATGAATGTCTTTTGTTGTATTCATGTAGTTATGAATGTCTTTTGTTGTATTCATGTTGTTATGAATGTCTTTTGTTGTATTCATGTTGTTATGATGTCTTTTGTTGTGTTCATGTTGTTATGAATGTCTTTTGTTGTGTTCATGTTGTTATGAATGTCTTTTGTTGTGTTTATGTTGTTATGAATGTCTTTTGTTGTGTTCATGTTGTTACAAATTTCTTTTGTTGTGTTCATGTTTACTTCTATTTCCTTTACAGATTACATTAGTGTCAAAAACAGAGCTTCTAGTAAAGAAATGAAAAGCAATTTTGGTAAGTGTGTTTATGTGAAAATACACTCTTCCTTTCTTCTTCTGCGATCATGGCTCATTCAGACTAGGATTCTAGACTCTCTATGAAGGCTGCTGTCTGTTTCAGTGACTTGAGTGCCTAATAGAATTTCTCTTCAGGGTAGTGGGTGTGGGCCACATTGACCTCCTCAGGTAAGTGAACTGGGGGCAATCCTGTAGGATGTTTTTTGCTGTCATGTCTTGTATAGCACTGTAGCTTTGGCTGGCTGTTCCTATTTTGAGTTTGGTGAACATGTGGATTCTCGTTTTGTTGTGGCCAGTACGTAGACAAAGTATGATGACTTGGTCCCTCCTTGATAGTTGGAGGTATCCGTCCCTCTCGTTATACTTTGAGTGTTATTGTTTCCACTTTCATGACCAAATGTTTCTCTTGTGGTAATCTTTCTCCAGCCTTGGTTAGTTTGTCTGTGCATTTGTTTCCTTTTATATTACTGTGTATGATATCCACTGGATGACCAATTATTGCAAGTTGCTCTGGGTTGTTCTCAGGTCATCTAGCTCACTGTTGCTACAGGTTTTACAGCTGTTAGGACTGACAGTGTATCAGTCAGTATCACCAATTTCTTATACATGTTATTTTTGTGCTGAATAGCCAGTTTTGCAGTTGAGGGTCTCAGTTTCAACTTTATAGTTTGAGCATTTCCCCATAGCTATTGATTTGGTATTCTCTTCCAGGTTTATTCAGCCTCAGAAACACTTCCTCCATTACTGGTGGTTTTTTGTAGCTAAGCCTTCAATATATATGTGCGACCAGGAGTCCTGTAGGTAGTTGTCTATGAGTTTTTCTGCTATGTGCCTCTCTCTGTGTCTGTTTGGGAGCCTTTTTTCTTGATTCCTATTATGTCTTAGTAAAGAATAGTGACACTGTGACCTTCCAGGCATGTCGTAAGAGGCGACTAAGGAGGTTGATCGATGGCTTGACAAGCTGTCATTGTAAAAAGTATTGTTATGGAAACAGCGCCATATATTTTAGAGCAGTGATCTCTGCAATATGTGCCACTTTAGCACGCAAGGTTTCTGTTTTTGAGATTGTGGTTCTGCCCTATGTGCCGTCTTCGGCTCGAAAGGACGATAGATTGATAGATAGATTATGTCTTCCTTAAGTTCTGGTATTTTATATTTCACATGGGGAGTCACACTGGATGGGCATATGAGTTTTGGCTTTGGGACAGTACTGGTTTGCTAGTTGTCAGTTCTTTGGAGATTGCCATATAGTTACTCCACTTTAGACTTCCTTTTCCAAAGTTGGTTATTCTTGGTGCTTGGGGTGGTTAGGGTGATCCATTTATATTTCTCTGCTTGCTGCTTTAATTTAGTTTTCGACTATCTTCCAAAGATTGTAGGCCTGTTACTGTCTCTATAGGTGCAGAATTTATAGCACCAGTGATGATATGAGCAGCCTGGTTTTGTGTTCTACTTTGCTAATCTATAATTTGGAAGCTGTAGCCTAGGCTGTGATTCAATAGTCAAATACAGGTCTTACTCTTCTTGTGTCATTTTAAGCTTTTGCTGTCTGCTCCCCTTGTAAATTTAATTTGAATGCTGCTTGTTCTTTAAACGGTTGTTTATATATTATACTTGATATCTCTTTTATCTTTCGTTCTCGCATTTCATATATGATACAGGCTGTCTCATTCACAGTAAAATCTATTCTTGATAATCGACAAATGCCTGAGGTGTTCATTATCTCCAAAATATATTTATTAATGTTCTATTTTACAGCACCATGGTCACAATCCACATTATACAATTTCATAATTAAGGATTTCACATGACTACAAAAGTCAATACTACCTGGCAGTCTAAATGACTGGGAGCTGCGATAGCTCAGTGGTTAGTGAACTGGACTACCACGGAGAAGGGGTAGGGTTCGATCCCAACCGACGGCTTCCGGGTTCACCCAGCCTTAAATGGGTACTGGATTTTTTTCTGGGAAGTAAAGCAGCACGGGCGTAATACTGACCACATTACCCCAAAATCATGTGCTGAAGGTCTGTAAAATATAGGGTCACTAACACCATATTTCTCTATACGCCTACTAGTCTAAATGACCACTGGAATCTATTTCTCTTGGAGCAGTTTAAGACATTACAGATTGTACTTTCTAACTATCATGCTAATGTGTACACATAAGACCTGTTGTGGGGACTCTATGCTGCTCTACTAACTTTGATCTAACATTGGTCCTGTTCCAACATCTTATCTACCTACACTAGTTGATGTGTGTCGAGGAGAATATTGACAGCCATTCTAATCGCTCTGCTGTGTCTTCTCTCTCTGATGGTCTCTGCTCACTCTTTTAGTATACTGGCCACTCACTTGCTGTCAAATATCTTAATATTTCTTTTCTCTACACACACACATTCTAGTGGACACGCTTTGCTGACCTCGTCTACGTGTCTATCCGCCCCACTGTCTGATCATATACCCTTGGCCTATTTTGCTGTGAACTATTCTTTAACAACTTAAGTAATTTCAACTTTTAATTTTCTCATATCAGCTTCTTGGTTTACCCAGTCTTTAATGGACACCAAACATTTTGTTCTTTGGAAGGAATATGGTAATGGCTGAGTGCTGACCACATTACCCAACATTTATCAACCTTTTGTCACTGTCTTTGACTGTCTGGTTTTCCCTCTCAGATAGTCTAGCATATTACAGCTACGTAGTTATATTTCCGTGTGTATCTATATATCTTTGTGTTGTGACTATTGTACCAGCTGAAGCCTACTGAGTCGCAACGTTGTACTGCTTTTGCTTTGTTCCATAAGGCTGTAATCTTACCCTTTTTGTTCTTTTTTTCTTAAATTTGCATTCACTGTCTTTGATGTCATTGTAACAGAACTAGATTGTTGTAAGCTATGACTTATAGATTGTTGTAAGCTATTGACTTATAGATTGTTGTAAGCTATTGACTTATAGATTGTTGTAAGTTATTGACTTATAGATTGTTGTAAGCTATTGACTTATAGATTGTTGTAAGCTATTGACTTATAGATTGTTGTAAGTTATTGACTTATAGATTGTTGTAAGCTATTGACTTATAGATTGTTGTAAGTTATTGACTTATAGATTGTTGTAAGCTATGGACTTATAGATTGTTGTAAGCTATGGACTTATAGATTGTTGTAAGCTATTGACTTATACTCAAGATGGTTGAAGTGGCATTTTAGATTTCCCAGGTTCTGCTGGAAAATTTGGATCTTGTCTTTCCTATAGATACTGCAATACTAGGTCTTCGATATTAGTAGACACCACTTAGAGGTACTGCAATGCAAGGTCTTCTGCATCATAAGACTACACAGTTATTACACTGATTTGTGCTTCATTAACCAGTGTCTATCATTCCGACTGTTACCTTGGAGCCAAAATAACAAGCTAAATGAGGTCTTAATCAGCTGTATGTCACTGATGCCACTGCTGCGACCAATAGTCTGCTGTCATTGTCCTTATACCTCACCTTATCCTGCTTCTGTTTCTCAATTTCTCTGAATGCTCATCACATAATTCTTTCTTGTCCTTGTCTTTGATATATGACAAAATTAACTTTATTTTGTAACAACAGATTTTGGAACAAAAAATCAGCTGAATGAAAATGTGAGACGAATGAGAGAAATTCAGCGTAGATGTAAACAGAGAGAAGCAGAAGTGCCGGATGTGTGAAAGTGTTTTGGAAATCATCAAAATACAGTGGTGTTGAATCTAAGATCAAGCAAGATATTGAGGTAATTGTACCCAGTTTGTGTGACATTTAAAATTGTGTTATCTGAAAAATAATATTTAAAGAAAGGTATAATTATTAACAATCATCAATGCTTACACACCACCCATACAAAGTAACAAGCAAAGTATCTGCAATAGAAATCTGAAAATGCTTGAGCTCTTTGGTTAAATTGTTCAGCTTTGGAGAACGTTAGAAGTGTTTGTCTTCATTAACACTGATAAATGAACAGCACGGTTTACTTAATATTATGTTGTTACATAATTCATTTTAGCTTACATTTAGTTGTTAATAAACAACTGTGTATGTGTTAAATTATAATGTTAAAAACTGACTGTGTTACTTTAGCACATGATGTCTATTATAGAATTGGATAGTCTTACGGGCTCATGGGTTTTCACAGTCAAAGTCAGAGGAAGAACAGTAAAGGAGGAAAGGAGTGCATTCACAGTAACTACCAGTAGTTTAACCATGGCATTAACTAAAGCAATGATTGGCTAGAGGCACAATCTTTTACTTAAGTGTGCTTTTTGGGTGATTCGATGAGTATGTTCAGGAAAAATCGAAGAAGACTGGATGCAAAGGCAGTGGTTGGAGTCACTAAATAACTCAGGTCTCATTGGTACCTGTTTCATCTTAATTCCTGGACACTCCAATGTGAGATGAAATGAACGAGATGACAACCTGGCTGGAACAGCTGCCATGGATGGTCACTGGTGGACCAGCAATGGATCAGGTTGACATTCTGAATGCCCTCAGGAGGCATGAGTACTCTAATGATTCAGTCCATTATCATGTATCTACAACCAACTTCAGACTGCACGAACATCAGGTCAAGACTGGGGATGCCAGAAAGCAGACAAATGGCAAATCAATACAGAACTAAGTCAGCAGTCTCCACGCATTGAGGGACATACTGGGGAGGAGATCTGAGCACTTATGGATATGTCTGAACTGCAATGAGGATGATCTGTCAACTAAACTAACTATGGGAATATTTATTTACATTGTCATATTTTTGTGTAAATTGTACTGAACTTTGGATAATGCTGTGGCCATTTCCTCTCTTTTCTTGATTTTTATGATAAAATTCTGTTATAAGCAGCTGCTTCTTTAGTATTTCAAGTAACTTTTCATCAAATGACCCTGCTTGCATGTGCCCGCTACTGGGTTAAATGTTTTGGTACAAGGACTGGCTTCTTTGATTGGTCCGTTCTGTTCCATCAAAAAGAAACAGCTATAAACTGGATAGAATATTTTCTAACCAGATGTCCAAATCAGTTAAGTTTTATACTTCATTGTTTGTTCTACACATGCATGTTAAACCTTCATTATATCTATCTATCTATTGACCTTTCGAGCCGTAACCGGCCCATTAGGGCGTAGACCAAGATACACCTTCTCCTATATGAATTTTTGTTCTAGCAGTTTTTCTTTTAGAGATATTTTATCAAATCTCGCCATCTGTCTCTGTTCTGTGCAAGCAGTTCTATCTCATTGAGGGAGCCGATTCCTGCTGCTCTTGCCTCTCTCATCAATGTTTTCTCAGTGTCTCCCTGGGTCTTCCTCTTTTCTTTTACCTGTTGTTTTCCCATATGAGGGCTTGCTTTGCTATTCGATTATTATCTCTTCTCATCACATGTCCAACGTCATATGACCATCGTCTTTTCTTTATACTGAAGATATTAGTGGTTGATTGGCGATTTCTCTAATTTCCTCGTTTGTTTTGAATTCGTTCCATTCTATACCAAGTATTTTCCTTAGACTTATTTTCGAATGGTTCAACTTTGTTTCTATATCTCTTGTGTTTCCAGCTTTCACACGCATACGTAAGGGTGATAGTACATTTGATTTGAATAGCCTAAGTTTTGTGTTTGTGCTAATGAGTTTTGATTTCCACAACTTTCAAGGCTTCTGAAAGACATTGCTGCTTTAGCCAGTATGATTCTAATTTCTTTGCTCGTATCCCCTTCTCGATCAATGTGACTTCCAAGATAGATGAAGTGATCGATCTCTTCTACTGGTTTGTTTTCCATGTATATTTTGTCACTTGTTGGAATTAAACTTTTCATGACTTTAGTCTTTTCATGATTGACTTCAAGCCCAATTTCATTATTGCTGTATGTAAATGTTCTCATATACATGTACGAATGTGTTTGTGTATATATACACATATGCTTGTGCAATTTGACAAGCTGAAACATTTCATGTATTTTTTATACAGAATCCACCACAAGCCCCAAGACAAGTTCATCAAATTTCTTGAGAGCACATTCTGCGCAGTGCAGGACCGCCAGTAAAGTTACAGTCACGGCCATGCACCCAGATATCACAGATTAAAATGACAGTTCCCCCAGCATCATCAGCAGAGAGGTGCAGTTTCTTAGTTAATAATCTTAAAAAAAGTTAGCAATGGATGGATTCGCCAAGTTGGGGGGGGGGGGGTGGTGGGGGCGCAGAGAGAATGCAAAGGAGTGTGAACAAAATAGAGAAATAGAGAGAAGATTAGTATTATATGTTGTCACAAAGTTACTTAATTTCTTCAATACTGAATTGAACAGTACATTTCACCATGCATTAATTTTCTGTCAGGATAGTATTTATGCAAGTTATGTTTAGTGTGAGTCATTTGAAATCATCATCATGATAATTGAAATCATTTTAAATAGATTTCATAAATAATTAGTCATCACTGTGAAGGCACATTCTTACAAATTCATATTGTGAATGTAAAAAAAGATAACGTGCTTATTCATGAATTATAGTACATCATCATCATCAAGTACCGGGCC
>JAVIAB010000136.1:0-50688 GCA_032433765.1 Megaustenia siamemsis | reverse complement strand
AGGGATGGAACAAGAGTGAGACAAGGGATGGAACAAGGAATGAGACTAGAAGTGAGACAAGGGATGGAACAAGGAATGAGACTAGAAGTGAGACAAGGGATGGAACAAGGAATGAGACTAGGAGTGAGACAAGGGATGGAACAAGGAATGAGTCTAGAGTGAGACAAGGAGGACAAGGAATGAGACTAGAAGTGAGACAAGGGATGGAACAAGGAGTGAGACTAGGAGTGAGACAAGGATGAACAAGAATGAGACTAGGAGTGACACAAGGGATGAACAAAGAGTGAGACAAGGGATGGAAACAAGGAGTGAGACTAGGAGTGAGACAAGGGATGGAACAAGGAGTCAGACTAGGAGTGAGACAAGGATGGAACAAGGAGTGAGACAAGGGATGAACAAGGAGTGAGACAGGGATGGAACAAGGATGAGACTAGAAGTGAGACAAGGGATGGAACAAGGAGTGAGACAAGGGATGGAACAAGGAGTGAGACAAGGGATGGAACAGGAGTGAGACAAGGGATGGAATAAGGAGTGAGACAAGAGATGGAACAAGGAATGAGACTAGAAGTGGACAAGGGATGGAGCAAGGAATGAGACTAGGAGTGAGACAAGGGATGGAACAAGGAGTGAGACAAGGGATGGAACAAGGAATGAGACTAGAAGTGAGCAAGGGATGGAACAAGGAATGAGAACTAGGAGTGAGACAAGGGATGGAACAAGGAATGAGACTAGAAGTGAGACAAGGGATGGAACAGGAATGAGACTAGAAGTGAGACAAGGGATGGAACAGGAATGAGACTAGGAGTGAGACAAGGGACGGAACAAGGAATGAGAATAGAAGTGAGACAAGGGATGGAACAAGGAATGAGACTAGAAGTGAGACAAGGGATGGAACAAGGAATGACGACTAGAGTGAGACAAGGGATGGAACAAGGAATGAGACTAGAGTGAGCAGGGACAAGGGGGTGAACAAGGAATGAGACTAGAAGTGAGACAAGGGATGGAACAAGGAATGAGACTAGAAGTGAGACAAGGGATGGAACAAGGAATGAGACTAGAAGTGAGACAAGGGATGGAACAAGGAATGAGACTAGAAGAGAACAAGGGATGGAACAAGGAATGAGACTAGGAGTGAGACAAGGGATGGAACAAGGAATGAGACTAGGAGTGAGACAAGGGATGGAACAAGGAGTGAGACAAGGGATGGAACAAGGATGAGACTAGGAGTGAGACAAGGATGGAACAAGGAATGAGACTAGAGTGAGACAAGGGATGGAACAAGGAATGAGACTAGGAGTGAGACAAGGGATAATACACAGGAATGAGACTAGGAGTGAGAAAAGGGATGGAACAAGGAATGAGACTTGAAGTGAGACATGAGATGGAGCAAGGAATGAGACTAGGAGTGAGACAAGGGATGGAACAAGGAATGAGTCTAGGAGTGAGACAAGGGATGGAACAAGGAATGAGACAAGGGATGGAAAAGGAGTGAGACAAGGGATGGACAAGAGTGAGACAAGGGATGGAACAAGGAGTGAGACATGGATGGAACAAGGATTGAGACAAGGATGGAACAAGGAGTGAGACAAGGGATGGAACAAGGAGTGAGACAAGGGATGGAACAGGAGTGAGACTAGGAGTGTGACAAGGTGGAAAAGGAGTGAGACAAGGGATGGAACAAGAGTGAGACAAGGATGGAACAAGGAATGAGACTAGGAGTGAGACAAGGGATGGAACAAGGAGTGAGACAAGGGATTGAACAAGGAATGAGACAAGGATGGAACAAGGAGTGAGACAAGGGATGGAACAAGGAGTGAGACAAGGGATGGAACAAGGAGTGAGACAAGGGATGGAACAAGGAGTGAGACAAGGGATGGAACAAGGAATGAGACTAGGAGTGAGACAAGGGATGGAACAAGGAGTGAGACAAGGGATGGAACAAGGAATGAGACAAGGGATGGAACAAGGAGTGAGACAAGGGATGAACTAGGAGTGAGACAAGGGATGGAACAAGGAGTGAGACAAGGGATGGAACAAGGAATGAGACTAGGAGTGAGACAATGGATGGAACAATGAGTGAGACAAGGGATGGAACAAGGGATGAGACTAGGAGTGAGACAAGGGATGGAACAAGGAGTGAGACAAGGGATGGAACAAGGAATGAGACTAGGAGTGAGACAGGGATGGGAACAAGGAGGAGACAGGGATGGAACAAGGAGTGAGACAAGGGATGGAACAAGGAGTGAGACAAGGGATGGAACAAGGAGTGAGACAAGGGATGGAACAAGGAGTGAGACAAGGATGGAACAAGGAGTGAGACAAGGGATGGAACAAGGAGTGAGACAAGGGATGGAACAAGGAGTGAGACAAGGGATGGAACAAGGAGTGAGACAAGGGATGGAACAAGGAGTGAGACAAGGATGGAACAAGGAGTGAGACAAGGGATGGAACAAGGAGTGAGACAAGGGATGGAACAAGGAGTGAGACAAGGGATGGAACAAGGAGTGAGACAAGGGATGGAACAAGGAGTGAGACAAGGGATGGAAAAGGAGTGAGACAAGGATGGAACAAGGAGTGAGACTAGGAGTGAGACAAGGGATGGAACAAGGAGTGAGACAAGGGATGGAACAAGGAGTGAGACAAGGGATGGAACAAGGAGTGAGACAAGGGATGGAACAAGGAATGAGACTAGGAGTGAGACAAGGGATGGAACAAGGAATGAGACTAGGAGTTAGACAAGGGATGGAACAAGGAATGAGACTAGGAGTGAGACAAGGATGGAACAAGGTGTGAGACAAGGATGAACAAGGAATGAGACTAGGAGTGAGACAAGGGATGGAACAAGGAATGAGACTAGGGTGAGACAAGGGATGGAACAAGGAATGAGACTAGAGTGAGACAAGGGATGGAAGGATGAGATAGGAGTGAGACAAGGGATGGAACAAGGAATGAGACTAGGAGTGAGACAAGGGATGGAACAAGGAGTGAGACAAAGGGATGGAACAAGGAATGAGACTAGGAGTGAGACAAGGGATGGAACAAGGAATGAGACTAGGAGTGAGACAAGGGATGGAACAAGGAATGAGACTAGGAGTGAGACAAGGGATGGAACAAGGAATGAGACTAGGAGTGAGACAAGGATGGAACAAGGAATGAGACAAGCGATGGAACAAGGATGAGACTAGGAGTGAGACAAGGGATGGAACAAGGAATGAGACTAGGAGTGAGAGAAGGGATGGAACAAGGAGTGAGACAAGGGATGGAACAAGGAGTGAGACAAGGGATGGAACAAGGAATGAGACTAGAGTGAGACAAGGGATGGAGCAAGGAGTGAGACTAGGAGTGTGACAAGGGATGGAACAAGGAATGAGACTAGGAGTGAGACAAGTGATGGAACAAGGAGTGAGACTAGGAGTGAGACAAGGGATGGAACAAGGAATGAGACTAGGAGTGAGACAAGGGATGGAACAGGAATGAGACTAGGAGTGAGACAAGGGATGGAACAAGGAATGGACAGAAAAGGGATGGAACAAGGAATGAGACTAGGAGTGAGACAAAGGATGGAACAAGGAATGAGACTAGGAGTGAGACAAGGATGGAACAAGGAGTGAGACAAGGGATGGAACAAGGAGTGAGACAAGGATGGAACAAGGAATGAGACTAGGAGTGAGACAAGGGATGGAACAAGGAATGAGACTAGGAGTGAGACAAGGGATGGAACAAGGATGAGACTAGGAGTGAGACAAGGGATGGAACAAGGAATGAGACTAGGTGTGAGACAAGGGATGGAAAAGGAGTGAGACTAGGAGTGAGACAAGGGATGGAACAAGGAAAGAGACTAGGAGTGAGACAAGGGATGGAACAAGGAGTGAGACTAGGAGTGAGACAAGGGATGGAACAAGGAATGAGACTAGGAGTGAGACAAGGGATGGAACAAGGAATGAGACTAGGAGTGAGACAAGGGATGGAACAAGGAATGAGACTAGGAGTGAGACAGGGATGGAACAAGGAGTGAGGCTAGGAGTGAGACAAGGGATGGAACAAGGAATGAGACTAGGAGTGAGACAAGGGATGGAAACAAGGAGTGAGACTAGGAGTGAGACAAGGGATGGAACTAGGAATGAACTAGGAGTGAGACAAGGGATGGAACAAGGAATGAGACTATGAGTGAGACAAGGGATGGAACAAGGAATGAGACTAGGAGTGAGACAAGGATGGAACAAGGAATGAGACTAGGAGTGAGACAAGGGATGGAACAAGGAGTGAGACTAGGAGTGAGACAAGGATGGAACAAGGAGTGAGACAAGGGATGGAACAAGGAGTGAGACTAGGAGTGAGACAAGGATGGAACAAGGAATGAGACTAGAAGTGAGACAAGGGATGGAACAAGGAATGAGACTAGAAGTGAGACAAGGGATGGAACAAGGAGTGAGACAAGGGATGGAACAAGGAATGAGACTAGAAGTGAGACAAGGGATGGAACAAGGAATGAGACTAGAAGTGAGACAAGGGATGGAACAAGGAATGAGACTAGGGTGAGACAAGGATGGAACAAGGAGTGAGACAAGGGATGGAACAAGGAATGAGACTAGGAGTGAGACAAGGGATGGAACAAGGAATGAGACTAGGAGTGAGACAAGGGATGGAACTAGGAATGAGACTAGAAGTGAGACAAGGATGGAACAAGGAATGAGACTAGAAGTGAGACAAGGGATGGAACAAGGAGTGAGACTAGGAGTGAGACAAGGGATGGAACAAGGAATGAGACTAGGAGTGAGACAAGGGATGGAACAAGGAATGAGACTAGGAGTGAGACAAGGGATGGAACAAGGAATGAGACTAGGAGTGAGACAAGGGATGGAACAAGGAATGAGACTAGAAGTGAGACAAGGGATGGAACAAGGAATGAGACTAGAAGTGAGACAAGGGATGGAACAAGGAATGAGACTAGGAGTGAGACAAGGGATGGAACAAGGAATGAGACAAGGGATGGAACAAGGAGTGAGACAAAGGATGGAACAAGGAATGAGACTAGGAGTGAGACAAGGGATGGAACAAGGAGTGAGACTAGGAGTGAGACAAGGGATGGAACAAGGAATGAGACTAGGAGTGAGACAAGGGATGGAACAAGGAATGAGACTAGGAGTGAGACAAGGGATGGAACAAGGAATGAGACTAGGAGTGAGACAAGGGATGGAACAAGGAATGAGACTAGAAGTGAGACACGGGATGGAACAAGGAATGAGACTAGAAGTGAGACAAGGGATGGAACAAGGAATGAGACTAGGAGTGAGACAAGGGAGGAACAAGGAATGAGACTAGGAGTGAGACAAGGGATGGAACAAGGAGTGAGACTAGGAGTGAGACAAGGGATGGAACAAGGAGTGAGACTAGGAGTGAGACAAGGGATGGAACAAGGAATGAGACAAGGGATGGAACAAGGAGTGAGACTAGGAGTGAGACAAGGGATGGAACAAGGAATGAGACTAGAAGTGAGACAAGGGATGGAACAAGGAATGAGACTAGGAGTGAGACAAGGGATGGAACAAGGAATGAGACTAGAAGTGAGACAAGGGATGGAACAAGGAATGAGACTAGAAGTGAGACAAGGGATGGAACAAGGAATGAGACAAGGAGTGAGACAAGGGATGGAACAAGGAGTGAGACTAGGAGTGAGACAAGGGATGGAACAAGGAGTGAGACTAGGAGTGAGACAAGGGATGGAACAAGGAGTGAGACTAGGAGTGAGACAAGGGATGGAACAAGGAATGAGACTAGGAGTGAGACAGGGATGGAACAAGGAGTGAGACAAGGGATGGAACAAGGAATGAGACTAGGAGTGAGACAAGGGTGGAACAAGGAATGAGACTAGGAGTGAGACAAGGGATGGAACAAGGAATGAGACTAGAAGTGAGACAAGGGATGGAGCAAGGAATGAGACTAGGAGTGAGACAAGGGATGGAATAAGTAATGAGACTAGGAGTGAGACAAGGGATGGAACAAGGAATGAGACTAGGAGTGAGACAAGGGATGGAACAAGGAATGAGACTAGAAGTGAGACAAGGGATGGAACAAGGAATGAGACTAGGAGTGAGACAAGGGATGGAACAAGGAATGAGACTAGGAGTGAGACAAGGGATGGAACAAGGAATGAGACTAGGAGTGAGACAAGGGATGGAACAAGGAGTGAGACAAGGGATGGAGCAAGGAGTGAGACAAGGGATGGAACAAGGAGTGAGACAAGGGATGGAACAAGGAGTGAGACAAGGGATGGAACAAGGAGTGAGACAAGGGATGGAACAAGGAGTGAGACTAGGAGTGAGACAAGGGATGGAACAAGGAGTGAGACAAGGGATGGAACAAGGAGTGAGACTAGGAGTGAGACAAGGAATGAGACAAAAGGTGAGACAAGGGATGAGACAAGGGTGAGACAATGAGTGAGACACGGGACGAGACAATGGTTGAGACAAGGGATGAGACAAGGAATAAGAAAATAGGTGAGAGAAGGGTGCGTCCTCTCCACATTTCTGTTCAATATCTGTGGTGAGAAATGTCAGAAGTAATGAGAATCTTGTAAACTTCAACCTTTCACAACAAATGGCAACAGGAGAACTCAGATATGCTGATGGCACAATCATCTCTAAAAGTGCAAAGTGGTTAAAATAGATCATTGAATGTGCTGAAAAGAATACAGTGAAGCGGAAATGCTCAATTTAAATATACAGAAAACCAAGATAAGGTCCACTGACGAAGCATAAGACGCATCTAAAATCATCATCAATGTGAAGACCTTGAAATTGTAACAAAATAAAATATCTAGGATCTGTTGTAACTAATGAATATCTAGGATCTGTTGTAACTAATGAATATCTAGGATCTGTTGTAACTAATGAATATCTAGGATCTGTTGTAACTAATGAATATCTAGGATCTGTTGTAACTAATGAATATCTAGGATCTGTTGTAACTAACAATAGAGACTGCCAGAATAAGATCAAAAGAGATTATCAAAAGCAACACAAACATTCAACGCCATCAAAGAACCTGCGGCAGAATACCAACAAGGCAGTCAAATTAATATTTAAAAAGGTGGGGGGGGGGGGAGTTTACATCTTACCAATAGCAACATATGATTGTGAACCATGGACCATCTCTAAAATAACAATTAAGCTAATAGGATAGTCTAAACAAATTGCTACATACAAATCTTTAGGAAACCTTTGATAATGGACAGAAGAATGAAGCCATTTACAAAACCTACATATTGGAAAAGAACTGGCTAATAAAACATCTTACAGAAGATATTAAAATACTATGATCACATCATAGACAAGCGGGATGGAGAGAATAATAATGAAGGCATAGTTTCAGGAAGACGAAACAGGGGCAGACCAAGAAGAAGGTGATTTCAAGACTGACCTTGAACATGACAACAGAGGTGGGAGACGTGGCTAGAGAAAGATTCTTCCAGACTGACTGTGATGAATGCAATGTTCTGTGGGAGACGTGGCTAGGGACAGAGGTTCTTTCAGACTAGCTGTGATGAGTAGTTGACAGATGCTTGTCATGACTTCTCATTAAATGATGTGCGATTTATAAACAATCGATAAGTGAGATGATTATTCTAGGATTGTAAGGCGGAGTTCCCAGTGCTGACCACGCCAGATACCCAGAATGCCCAAGAAACATGATGGAGCCTAACTAGCAAAAAAAAAATACCAAGCGGGGTCTTTCTGCACACTTTTACGACACTTTTGAAGACACTTTTTGAGTTTCACTAGACTTTTCAGGACTCTTTCGAAGCGTGTGGGAGATACTAGGAAATGTAAAGTTAAGGCTGATTTAATACATTTCCTTAGGACAGAGGTGTTATGGCGGCTTCGTGTAGTCGTTTTTTATAATTCGGCAATTGCTGATATATTTAAATGATTTACGCGACAGTCTAGTTGTGAAATTATGTGTTGCTATTCCCCGTTTGGTGTATGTTTTACTTCTGACGTGTGGATGAACTGTGATTACCGATATTTAAGTGGAATATGATTTATTCTTCTTTGTGTCGTGTGTTCGCGGTTCGATAGGCAAGCACATGGTTCGACAAAAATGTCGCCGGCACCGGGTGTGTTCAACCCATATGTGAAAAGTCTGTGACGTTGGATGGGGCGGAAGAATCAGAAATGATCAACGGCCCAGAAAGCGAAAACAACAAAGTGTGTAGTACACATGAGGCATGTTCAGAACACGAAAGGCGAATATGGCAGACCGCCGTGAAAGAGATTGGAGCCTCATCACGTACTAGTCCAGAGGAAGCCATGGAGAGGAATTCGAACTTATGTCGGAGGAAAGATCTTAAAATAAGTACTTGCAATCTTAGGACTCTATATCAACAAGGGAAATTGGAAAATCTGATTCAAGAAGCAGAACGAATAAATATAGATATTTTAGTCATATCAGAGACTAGATGGAAAGAATGTGGGTACATAGAGGACGAAAATATACATTTATATACTCAGGAAACACAATAGAACATCAAGGGGGGGGGGGGTGGGTGTGTAGGAATACTGAAAAAGAGAGCTACAAAATATATAAGTACTCACTGGTTATACAGTGATAGGATTATACTACTCAAGTTGAAAGCAAACCATTCGACATAGCAATAATACAGACATATGCACCTACTCAAGACTACACAGATGAACAATAGAGCATACTATGAAGACCTAAATAAAGTTATGAAGCAAGTGAAATCTTCATCATCTTGATTGTAATGGGTGACATGAACGCTAAAGTAGGAAAGGTAGATATAAGACCATTATATGAAATCTGGTTTAGGAAAAAGAAATGACAGAGGAGAAAGATTAATACAATTCTGTGAAGAAAACAGGCTGATAATATGTAACACTACTTTGAGCAAGAGAAAAGGAAACTATACACACGGAAAAGCCCTGGAGACAAGAAGAGGAATCAAATAGAATACATAATGATCAAAGAAAGGTTCCGTAACAGCGTAATGAAAGCCAAAGTCTACACAGGAGCTGATATTAATTCAGATCACAATACTGTAATGATTAAAATGAAAATCAAACTAAAGAGAAATAAGAAAAAGTCTAATTCATCAACAAATCCACTAGATAGATATAACAGCTTTAAATCAAAAAGATATTAAAGATACCTATACAATACAAGAAAGAACACAAACCAGAAGCTGCTAGAAGAAGGAATTGAGCAATACAGAAGAGAAAATCCTGATGAAAAAGTAACAACCAAATGGCAATGTATAAAGAAAAGCATACAAGAAACCTGCGACACCTTACCCAAAAGAGAAAAGAACAAAAAACAGAAATGGATAACTAACACAATCTTAGAAAAAATGGAAGAAAGGAGACAAGCGAAGCACACTGCCCAATACAATGAAATAGATAATGAAATACGCAAAATGTGCAAAAGGCAAAAGAAGACTGGCTCAGCCAAAAATGTATAGAAATAGAAACTATGGAAAGCAAACAAGACTTAAGAGGAATGCACACAGAAATAAAGAGAATGACTAATTAAAAATAAAAAAGCCACAGAAGGTGGAAGCATTGCAGACAAAAAAGGTAAAATGCTAACAGACAATACGGATATTATATATAGATGGCAGGAATAAATAACAGAACTATTTCAGGATCAAAGGGACAAGAAACCAGTTATAAAATGTACATCAGACTTTAAAATCTTAAAATCTGAGGTGGAAAAAGTATAAAAACAATGAAAAAGGGAAAAGCAGCAGGACCTGACAACATACAGATAGGGATGATACAGGTACTAGAAGATTTTGCATTAAAGTGATTACAGACATATGCAACGACATATACCATACAGGATACATACCAAATGAACTAAAAACATCAACTTTTATTGCATTGCCAAAAAAGAATGATGCAGTTGAATGCAGTGACTTTAGAACAATAAGCCTAATGAGCCATGTTACAAAAATCTTGCTAAAAGTTAAAGAAGGAAGGATTCAGAATAAAATAAATACTGAATTAGATGAGCAGCGATTTGGATTTAGGAAAAATAGCAGGACGAAAGAAGCCATATTCTGCATGAGAGCATTAATCAAAAATACTCAGAAGTAAACAACCAATATATGCCTGCTTCATTGACTACACCAAAGCTTTTGATAGAGTACACCACAAACAGCTTATAGAATGCAGAAAGGAGATACATCTAGATACATGGACATACGACTAATATGTAATCTATACTGGGAGCAAACAGCAATAATAAAATATAACAAAGAGAACTCTACACCCATTGATATAAAAATAGGAGTAAGACAGGGATGCATCCTATCCTCGAGCTTGTTCAATCTATATCCTGAGCAAATTTTAAAAACATCATAGAGATGACAGGCCTACAAATTAATGGAAAGATAATCAATAACCTAAGATATGCTAACATACTGTATTACTAGCAGAAAATCCTAAAGATCTACAACAATTACTTAATGAAATAAACATTACAAGCAAAAAATATGGACTAGATATGAATATCAAAAAGACTAAAACTATAATCATAAACAAAGAAGATACTCAAAACCCACAAGTGGATATCAACATTGAAGGAATAGACGTGGAGACAGTTCAGAACTACAACTACCTTGGACATACTATAAGCAGTGATGGAAAATGTACAACTGAAATAAACAAAAGAATAGGAATGGCAAAAAGTAATTTTAATGTCATGAAGAACATACTAACATCAAAACAAATAGCACCAAGGCTAAAACTAAGATAGCAAAATGTTACATCTTCTCAATATTCCTATATGGTGCAGAAACATGGACATTAGACAAGAAAACAGAACAGAGAACTGAAGCCTTTGAAATTTGGATATACAGAAGAATAGGTAGAATTGGATGGAAGGAAAAGAAACAAACTATGAAGTCTTAAAACAACTAAAAATAAAAGAGAACTATTAACACAATTCAAACAAGACAAGTGCGATTTTTAGGCCATGTTAAAAGACACAACAGCCTACTAAAAGTAATCCTGGAGGGGAAAATACAAGGTAAAAGAGGCAGATGCAGACCAAGACTAACATGGACGAGTAACATCAAAAGATGGACAAATCAGCCTATGACAACCTGCACCATCAAAGCAAGAGACAGAGCAGAATGGCGCTCCATGGTAGCCAACCTTCGTTGCGGAGACGGCACTCGATGATGATGATGATGAGGAGGAGGAGGAGGAGGACAGAGGCATGTAGATAGTTAGATAGGTAGGAAATATTAGAAGTTATCGGTAGAGCTTTTCAACTTCCGGTGTCATGGCGGCTTTGTGTAGTCGATTTTTATAATTCGGCTCTTGCTGATATATTTAAATGATTTACGCGACAGTTGTGAAATTATGTGTTGCTATTCTCCCGTTTGGTGTATGTTTTACTTCTAACGTGGGGATGGACTGTGATTGCCGATATTTAAGTGGAATATGATTTATTCTTCTTTGTGTTGTGTGTTCGCGGTTCGATAGGCAAGCACATGGTTTGACAAAAATGTCAACGGAAAAACGGGTATGTTCAACCCTTATGTGAAAAGTCTGTGACGGTGGATGGAGGCGGAGGAATCAAGAATGATCAACGGCCCAGAAAGCGAAAACAGCAAAGTGTGTGGTACACAAGAGGCATGTTCAGAACACGAAAGACGAACATGGCTGACCACCGTGAAAGAGATTGGAGCCTCATCACGTACCAGTCCAGAGGAAGCCATGGAGAGTCGGAGAAATTCGAACTTATGTCGGAGGAAAGATCTTAAAATAAGTACTTGGAATGTTAGGACTCTATATCAACAAGGGAAATTGGAAAATCTAATTCAAGAAGCAGAACGAATAAATATAGATATTTTAGGCATATCAGAGACTAGATGGAAGGAATGTGGGTACATTGAAGACGAAAAATATACATTTATATACTCAGGAAACACAACAGAACATCAAAGGGGGTAGGAATACTGATAAAAAGAGAGCTACAAAAATATATAAGTACCCACTGGACATACAGTGATAGGATTATACTACTCAAGTTGAAAGCAAAACCATTCGACATAGCAATAATACAGACATATGCACCTACTCAAGACTACACAGATGAACAAATAGAGGCATACTATGAAGACCTAAATAAAGTTATGAAGCAAGTGAAATCTTCAGACATCTTGATTGTAATGGGTGACATGAACGCTAAAGTAGGAAAAGGTAGATATAAGACAATTATAGGAAATCATGGTTTAGGAAAAAGAAATGACAGAGGAGAAAGATTAATACAATTCTGTGAAGAAAACAGGCTGATAATATGTAACACCTACTTTGAGCAAGAGAAAAGGAAACTATACACATGGAAAAGCCCTGGAGATAGGAAGAGGAATCAAATAGATTACATAATGATAAAAGAAAGGTTCCGTAACAGCGTAAAGAAAGCCAAAACCTACCCAGGAGCAGATATTAATTCTGATCACAATCCTGTAATGATTAAAATGAAAATCAAACTAAAGAGAAACAAGCAAAAATCTATTCATCAACAAACCCACTCGACATAACAGCTTTAAATCAAAAAGATATTAAAGATACCTATACAATACAAGTAAAGAACACATACCAGAAGCTGCTAGAGGAAGGAATTGAACAATACAGAAGAGAAAATCCTGATGAAAAAGTAACAACCAAATGGCAATGCATAAAGAAAAGCATACAAAAAGCCTGCGACACCTTACCCAAAAGAGAAAAGAACAAAAAACAAAAATGGATAACTAACACCATCTTAGAAAAAATGGAAGAAAGGAGACAAGCGAAGAACACTGCCCAATACAATAAAATAGATAATGAGATACGCAAAATGTGCAAAAAGGCAAAAGAAGACTGGCTCAGCCAAAAATGTAGAGAAATAGAAACTATGGAAAGCAAACAAGACCTAAGAGGAATGCACACAGAAATAAAGAGAATGACTAATAAAAATAAAAAAGCCACAGAAGGTGGATGCATTGCAGACAAAAAAGGAAAAATGCTAACAGACAATAAGGATATCATAGATAGATGGCAGGAATATATAACAGAACTATTTCATGATCAAAGGGACAAGAAACCAGTTATAAAATGTACATCAGGCTATAAAATCTTAAAATCTGAGGTGGAAAAAGCTATAAAAACAATGAAAAGGGGAAAAGCAGCAGGACCTGAAAGCATACAGATAGAGATGATACAGGCACTTGAAGATTTTGGCATTGAAGTGATTACAGACATATGCAACGACATATACCACACAGGATACATACCAAATGAACTAAAAACATCAACTTTCATTGCATTGCCTAAAAAGAATGGTGCAGTTGAATGCAGTGACTTTAGAACAATAAGCCTAATGAGCCATGTTACAAAAATCTTGCTAAAAGTTATACAAGGAAGGATTCAGAATAAAATCAATACTGAATTAGATGAGCAGCAATTTGGATTTAGGAAAAATAGCGGGACAAAAGAAGCCATATTCTGCATGAGAACATTAATCGAAAAATACACAGAAGTAAACAAACCAATATATGCCTGCTTCATAGACTACACCAAAGCTTTTGATAGAGTACACCACAAACAACTTATAGAATGCCTAAAAGAGATACATCTAGATGACATGGATATACGACTAATATGCAATCTATACTGGGAGCAAACAGCAATAATAAAATATAACAAAGAGTTCTCTACACCCATTGATATAAAAAGAGGAGTAAGACAAGGATGCATCCTATCACCAAGCTTGTTCAATCTATACACTGAGCAAATCTTTAAAAACATCATAGAGATGCCAGGCCTACAAATTAATGGAAAGATAATCAATAACCTAAGATATGCTGACGATACTGTACTACTAGCAGAAAATCCTAAAGACCTACAACAATTACTTAATGAAATAAACACGACAAGCAAAAAATATGGACTAGATATGAATATCAAAAAGACTAAAACTATGATCATAAACAAAGAAAATACTCAAAACCCACAAGTGGATATCAAAATTGAAGGAATAGACCTTGAGACAGTTCAGAACTATAACTACCTTGGACATACTATAACCAGTGATGGAAAATGTACAACTGAAATAAACAAAAGAATAGGAATGGCAAAAAGTAATTTTAATGTCATGAAGGACATACTAACATCAAAACAAATAACACCAGAGCTAAAACTAAGAATAGCAAAATGTTACATCTTCTCAATATTCCTATATGGTGCTGAAACATGGACATTAGACAAGAAAACAGAACAGAGAATTGAAGCCTTTGAAATGTGGATATATAGAAGAATAGGTAGAATTGGATGGAAGGAAAAGAAAACAAATGACAAAGTCTTAAAACAACTAAAAATGAAAAGAGAACTTCTGAACACAATTAGAACAAGACAAATGCGATTCTTAGGCCATGTTAAAAGACACAACAGCCTACTGAAAGTGATCCTGGAGGGGAAAATACAAGGTAAAAGAGGCAGAGGCAGACCAAGATTAACATGGACGAGTAACATCAAAAGATGGACAAATCAACCGATGACAACCTGCACCATCAAAGCAAGAGATAGAGCAAAATGGCGCTCCATGGTAGCCAACCTTCGTTGCGGAGACGGCACTCAATGATGATGATGATCGGTAGAACTGTAGAGACATTATAATATTAAGAGAGTTAGAAAGAAATATAGAAGCTACCAGTGAATTCAGAATCATGAAATATTATAAACCTTCTCTAAGAGTTGTCAACAGAATTCATTAGGATATTGATTATTTAACTGTGCAAGGAAAGTGTCAAGCTAGATATGATAGAACACTCAGAGAAGTAAATATGACACGTCCACTGCGTGACCGCAAATACTCCGTCGATTGACAACGCGGACTCGCTCAATTCTAAATTAGTACAACAGAGATATGATTCCATTGCTGTGTGAATTGTTGCATCCAGGCTTGTAGACATAAGAATAAAGACTGATGTTGATCCAAGCATTGCGAGTTGTCAATGTGCTAATGTATTGTAAGAGTAATTCTCTCATGTGATAGCTCACTGTCAGGAACTAACATCTAAGTTAGCAATAAGGAATCGTAGACAAGTCAAGAGAGAAGATAAAAATAACAACACGACTACAGTTCCCTTTAACATGATGAATTTAACGTCCAAAGATAGTGGAAATTAATAGTTCCTTTTAACATGATGAATTTAACGCCCAAAGATAGTAGAAATTAATAGTTCCTTTTAACATGATGAATTTAACGCCCAAAATAGTGGAAATTAATAGTTCCTTTTAACATGATGAATTTAAACGCCCAAAGATACTGGAAATTAATAGTTCCTTTTAACATGATGAATTTAACGCCCGAAGATAGTGGAAATTAATAGTTCCTTTTAACGTGATGAATTTAACGCCCAAAGATAGTGGACATTAATAGTTCCTTTTTAACATGATGAATTTAACGCCCAAAGATAGTGGACATTAATAGTTCCTTTTTAACATGATAAATTTAACGCTCAAAGATAGTGGAAATTATAGTTCCTTTTAACATGATGAATTTAACGCCCAAAGATAGTGGACATTAATAGTTCCTTTTTAACATGATGAATTTAACGCCCAAAGATAGTGGAAATTAATAGTTCCTTTTAACATGATGAATTTAACGCCCAAAGATACTGGAAATTAATAGTTCCTTTTAACATGATGAATTTAATGCCCAAAGATAGTGGACATTAATAGTTCCTTTTTAACATGATAAATTTAACGCCAAGAAGTAAACATGGGGAAAAAAGAAGGGAGAAGAAAACTGGGGAAAAAAATGTAACTGGTTATTTAAATGAAGTAGTCTATTGGGCTAAGTTTATGGCAGTTCGTTAGGTGGTTAGGAGCCTAAGTCTCTAACAACAATTGGCACACAAATCTGTGCTCTTGTGGCTCATGTACCTCGCTAGATGTCTTCATTCAATCGCTTGCAACTGAAGCGTTTCTCCTGGTCTCAGAACTGTGGTTGACTGGTTTCTTATTTTTTTACCGGACGCGGTGTCACCGATGATGAATACATTTATGATTAGAGATGATCAACAGGTAAAGAACACTTCCTGTTATACTTGAGTGTTCTCTTTAATGATTTAAGTACTTTGCCCTGTGTAAAAAAAATAATGTTACATTTGTTTTGCCTAAAAACAGTATTACTTTTGCCTTGACAAAATCAGTAAGACTTCTATATTGCATAAAAACAGTATTACTTTTGTCTGGACTAAAATCAGTAATACTTTTATCTTGCCTAAAAGCAGTATTACTTTTGCCTTGACTAAAATCAGTCATACTTTTATCTTGCCTAAAGCAGTATTATGAAGGGAGGTCAAAAAGTAATGCACACCAATTTTTTTCTCGGCTAATAATAAAGATAGGAATATGAAATTTTGCACACTTGGAATATGACATGTTCCAATTATGTGCACCAAATTGCACAGCATTCTGATAAATATTACGCAATCTATGAACCGTTAAAATGGAGCTTGTCAACAATGTCCGTTACAAACAGCGAATTGTCATAGAATTTCTGGTTGCGGAAAAAGAAACTGTGGCAAACATTCATAAACGACTGTGTGCAGTGTACAAATGTTCTGCAGTCGATAGGAGCACAGTTAGTCGCTGGGTTCAGAGAATTAAAGCTGCAGAAAGTGTACGAGTGCAGCTGCATGATTTACCGCGTTCTGGACGTGTAGCCTCGGCTACCAGCACAGACATGTTAAACCGGGCTGATGCCATTATTCGTAAGGATAGGCGTATCACTAGTCAGCAATTGGCATTGCAGCTTACAGTCAGCAAGGGAAGTGCAATCGCAATTTTTAAAACTCTCGGATATTCAAAGATTTGCGCTCGATGGGTTCCTCGGTGCCTAACAAATGATCACAGAGTTCAAAGGAAAACATTCTGTTCTGAATTGTTGGAGCGTTTCGGTGTTGAAGGAGAAATGTTTTTGTCAAAAATTGTTACCGGTGACGAAACGTGGGCACATCATTATGAGCCTGAAACAAAAATGCAGTCAATGGAATGGCATCATCCGCAGTCACCAAAAAGAAAAAAATTGAAAACATCTCCATCAGCCGGAAAGGTGATGATCACTGTCTTCTGGGACATTGATGGTGTGATTCTTGTTGATGTAATGACAAGAGGTGAGACAATCAACTCGACAGCTTACATCAATACACTGACAAAACTCAAAAATCGGTTCCACAGAGTTCGGCCTAATAAGCCATCTGCAGATGTGTTGCTTCAACATGACAATGCACGCCCTCACACAAGTCTGGTAACACGGGAAGCAATCAACAAATTTGGTTGGACTGTACTGCCCCATCCTCCTTACAGCCCTGATCTGGCTCCCTCAGATTTCCATCTGTTTGGACCACTCAAAAAATTCCGGCGTGGGACACACTTTGACAATGATGAGGATGTGATCCGTGCAGTTAAAAATGGCTACGCGAGCAGGACAAAACTTGGTACAAACGAGGCATTCATGACCTAGTTTCGCGTTGGCGTAAGGCAATACGCTTGGACGGAGATTATGTTGAAAAATAGGTAGTGTAAAGGGGATGTTCAGCTACAATCTGTGAAAATTTCACACATTTTGCCCGAATAGTTTCCGAGAAAAAAATTGGTGTGCATTACTTTTTGACCTCCCTAATGACTAAAAAACCTATGTGATTTTTGCCTTGCCTAAAACAGTATTGCTTGTGTCTTGTATACAATCAACCAATAATAGTTAACGTATTTGCTCATCTTTCTTCTTACAGGAGCCGTGGTTGGATACCAAAATTATTGAACCCAGATCCAAAAGCCGAAGACGAAGGAGTGAGTCGTTGCTGTGTGTTGAGAACTCGACAGACTCGAGGTGTTGTAGACATCCCTTACTCGTTGGATTCGCCGAATTTGGCTGGGATTGGATTATCGCCCCACGCATGTCAAGGCCGACTACTGTACCGGAGAGTGTCGCTTCACGATGCAGGATAACACGCCTTATAGCTGGGTCAACCAGCAAATGCCTGGCTCCACTTCGTGCTGTACGCCCACAAAGTTGTCTCCCCTTCCACTTCTGTACTTTGATGAGTCCATGAACATTGTGTATCAGATACTCCAGAATATGAAAGTCGACAAGTGTGGGTGTGCTTAAACAATTGATGCTCAAGAGATTGTGAAGTATAGGTGCGTTAGTGTCTTGTCCCTTCAGGGGAGTCTCTTGTCTATCCCCTAGTGTATATTTTGCTCGTTTTCTGGCATGAGTTTTATTTATTTGCATTCCCGTATATGTACCTACTACGTCTATTGCAGGATCACAAAGTGGACAATACAAAATCCAATGCCACACTAAAGATATTAGTATCCCAGTATTACTGGCTCCTTATACTGGCTCAATTCTACCTGATTACTTATCACAGTATTACTGGCTCCTTCCACAGGCTCAATTCGACTCGATTACTTATCCCAGTATTATTGGCTCCTTCCACTGACTCAATTCTACTCGATAACTTATTCTAGTATTACTGGCTCCTTCCACTGGCTCAATTCTACTCGATTACTTATCCCAGTATTACTGGCTCCTTCCACTGGCTCAATTCTACTCGATTACTTATCCCAGTATTATTGGCTCCTTCCACTGGCTCAATTCTACTCGATTACTTATCCTAGTATTACTGGCTCCTTCCACTGGCTCAATTCTACTCGATTACTTATCCCAGTATTATTGGCTCCTTCCACTGGCTCAATTCTACTCGATTACTTATCCCAGTATTATTGGCTCCTTCCACTGGCTCAATTCTACTCGATTACTTATCCCAGTATTATTGGCTCCTTCCACTGGCTCAATTCTACTCGATTACTTATCCCAGTATTACTGGCTCCTTCCACTGGCTCCTTCCACTGGCTCAATTCTACTCGATTACTTATCCTAGTATTACTGGCTCCTTCCACTGGCTCAATTCTACTCGATTACTTATCCCAGTATTATTGGCTCCTTCCACTGGCTCAATTCTACTCGATTACTTATCCTAGTATTACTGGCTCAATTCTACTCGATTACTTATCCCAGTATTATTGGCTCCTTCCACTGGCTCAATTCTACTCGATTGCTTATCCCAGTTTTACTGGCTCCTTCCTATCAGCTTTACCGCAGCACTGCAATTATTTGCCTGTCCCCATATTAGTATCCAAGCGCATAATTCAAGGACATATGTTGCTAATTGTTTAGCGTAGCAAGACTGATGGTGGTGTTTCAAGTTAGGTCCCCTCCGGCAGAAGAAGACACCTCCCACAGAAACCATAGCTCCTCATTTCTGACGATTTACTTCTATGTTTTGTTTTGTTCTTAAGCCAATATTTGAGCCCTCTCTATTGATTGTTCTTAAGCCCATAGTTGAGCCCTCTCTATTGATTGTTCTTAAGCCCATAGTTGAGCCCTCTCTATTGATTGTTCTTAAGCTCATAGTTGAGCCCTCTTTATAGATTATCCTTCTCACAAAATATCTAGGTCTTCCTTATTTTCTACCCGGTGTCCATATAAAGACCAGGCGCTGAAGCCTACTTCTGTCCATTCTAAACACAAGGTCAATGTACTTCCAGTCGTCATCGACCGTATACTGCTCGGTGACAAGTCACACTTCTGAAGCGTCTTCGATGAGTCAACACCTCATGAATGTCATTGCTGCGGCAGATACTACGGGACCCCTATTGGTTTCATCATCCATTATCGAACCCATTCTTGCAGAAAATGGTGACACTGTTGTTCTTATCGATACCTTTAGACAAAGTATTGTTATTATCGATACCTTTAGACAAAGTGTTGTTCTAATCGATGTCTTTAGACAAAGTATTGTTCTTATCGATACCTTTAGACAAAGTGTTGTTCTTATCGATACCTTTAGACAAAGTGTTGTTCTTATCGTTACCTTTAGACAAAGTATTGTTCTTATCGTTACCATTAGACAAAGTGTTGTTCTTATCGATACCTTTAGACAAAGTGTTGTTCTTATCGATACCTTTAGACAAAGTGTTGTTCTTATCGATACCTTTAGACAAAGTGTTGTTCTTATCGATACCTTTAGACAAAGTATTGTTCTTATCGATACCTTTAGACAAAGTATTGTTCTTATCGATACCTTTATATAAAGTGTTGTTCTTATCGATACCTTTAGACAAAGTGTTGTTCTTATCGATACCTTTAGACAAAGTGTTGTTCTTATCGATACCCTTAGACAAAGTGTTGTTCTTATCGATACCTTTAGACAAAGTGTTGTTCTTATCGACACCGATAAATGAACAACCATAATGCACAACTTTATCAGTCCTTGATATTTGTGTTATCAGTTTGTATGTAATAGATTCCTAAAGCTAACACTTAAATGGGAAACAAGACAAAGAGAACGACCTCGAAAGACACCGAGAAAAACACAGAAAAGAGAGGGAAACATAGCAGGTATCGAAGATTTTAGAAGCTCATCAAGAATATGGACTTCTAGCGAGATACTTTGGGAGGAATGTTTGACGTTAGTTGGAACATTAATATGTAAAGTGTAAAACTGATAAATATGTAAGGTGTAAAATTGGTGTAAGGTGTAAATTGGTGTAAGTTGTAAAATGATAAACGATTTTAGGTGTAAAATTTGTGAAAGGTGTAAAATTGGTTAAGGTGTAAAATTGGTGTAAGGTGTAAAACTGGTTAAGGTGTAAAATTGGTGTAATGTGTAAAAATGGTATAAAGTGTAAAATTGGTGTAAGGTGTGAAATTTATGTAAGGTGTAAAACTGGTGTATCGTGTAACATTGGTGTAATATGTAAAATGGTTTAAAAGTGTAAAATTGGTGTAAGGTGTGAATTTATGTAAGGTGTAAAGTGTAAAATTGTAAGGTGTGAAATTTATGTAAGGTGTAAAACTGGTGTATAGTGTAAAATTGGTGTAAGGTATAAAATTAGTGTAAGGTGTAAAACTGTCGTAAGGTGTAAAATTGGTGTAAGATTAAAAATTTGTGTAAGGTGCATAACTGGTTAAAATGTGAAATTGATCTAGGGTGTAAAATTCGTGTAGGGTGTAAAATTGGTGTACAGTGTAAAATTGGTGTAAGGTGTAAAACTTATGAGTGTAAAACTGGTGTAAGGTGTAAAATTGGTGTAAGGTATAAAGCTGGTGTAAGGAGAAAAATAGGTGTAAGGTGTCAAATTGGTTAAGGTGTAACATTGGTGTAAGGTATAAAACTGGCGTAAAGTGTAAAACTGGTATACGGTGTAAAATTGGTGTAAGGTGTAATATGAATTATGTATGTAATTTGCACATATGTTGGTGTGTGTGTGTATACTTGTGTCTTGTGTTTATGTTCCATGTAGCAGATGTGTATGAATTACTTTGGATCTATTTATTTCAAATGTCAGAAGTGAGTGTCTTATCTACGCTCATGAATGCGTGTCTTGTGTGTTCGAATGTGTGTTTATATACCTGTCTTCAGGTAATACTATGTTTCACTTATGTAAAAAAAAATATATGTATTACATGTCTGCAGGACTGCATTTATCATATTTATTTTTAGTTTTACCTTATTGCTATGTTTTGCCAAACTGCAGGCGTGTGTACTTGTCTTATATATCAAGAGTTGTGTGTTTTGTATATGAGCAGGTCTATGATTTACCTGTCTGAAAAAATAAATTGTATTGTGTTTGCAGATTTATGCTTTATCTTTATATTATGTGCATGTTTTGCCAGCTTAAACTCCAACCGCTTGTGCGTATTTTATCGGTCTGTGGATGTGTGTTATCCAGTATATAAATGCATGCTTTACTTGCAAGCATATTTAACCAACATATATATATGTGTGTTTTAACTGCTACTAAGTATTTCAATGTCAGTCTACATGCAGGAAAATTTACTATAATTAACATGAAGAGAACATGCTTTAATGTGAGTCTACATGTAGGAAAATATACTATAATTAACATGAAGAGACCCAACCGACGGCTTCCGGGTTCACCCAGCCTTAATTGGGTACCGGATTTTTTCTGGGAAAGAAAAGCGGTACGGGCGTAATACCGACCACATTACCCCAAAAATCATGTGCTGAAGGTCTGTAAAATTTATGGTCACTAACACCATATTCCCTATACGCCACTTGGCGTGACGAGGTGTCTTTACTTTTTTTTACATGAAGAGAACATGTTTTAATGTGAGTCTACATGTAAGAAAATATACTATAATTAACATAAAGAGAACATGTTTTAATGTGAGTCTACATGTAAGAAAATATACTATAATTAACATAAAGAGAACATGTTTTAATGTGAGCCTACATGTAAGAAAATATACTATAATTAACATAAAGAGAACATGTTTTAATGTGAGTCTACATGTAAGAAAATATACTATAATTAACATAAAGAGAACATGTTTTAATGTGAGTCTACATGTAAGAAAATATACTATAATTAACATAAAGAGAACATGTTTTAATGTGAGCCTACATGTAAGAAAATATACTATAATTAACATAAAGAGAACATGTTTTAATGTGAGCCTACATGTAAGAAAATATACTATAATTAACATAAAGAGAACATGTTTTAATGTGAGCCTACATGTAAGAAAATATACTATAATTAACATAAAGAGAACATGTTTTAATGTGAGTCTACATGTAAGAAAATATACTATAATTAACATAAAGAGAACATGTTTTAATGTGAGTCTACATGTAAGATAATATACTATAATTAACATAAAGAGAACATGTTTTAATGTGAGTCTACATGTAAGAAAATATACTATAATTAACATAAAGAGAACATGTTTTAATGTGAGTCTACATGTAAGAAAATATACTATAATTAACATAAAGAGAACATGTTTTAATGTGAGCCTACTTGTAAGAAAATATACTATAATTAACATAAGAGAACATGTTTTAATGTGAGTCTACTTGTAAGAAAATATACTATAATTAACATAAAGAGAACATGTTTTAATGTGAGTCTACTTGTAAGAAAATATACTATAATTAACATAAAGAGAACATGTTTTAATGTGAGTCTACATGTAAGAAAATATACTATAATTAACATAAAGAGGACATGTTTTAATGTGAGTCTACATGTAAGATAATATACTATAATTAACATAAAGAGAACATGCTTTAATGTGAGTCTACATGTAAGAAAATATACTATAATTAACATAAAGAGAACATGTTTTAATGTGAGCCTACTTGTAAGAAAATATACTATAATGAACATAAAGAGAACATGTTTTCATGTGAAATAAGATGCTCTCTCTGAAATTAAACAGAAATGACTTGAGTGAAATCGTAGATTCAAGAAATAGATGAATAGATATAAACACGACAGTGACGATGTCCATGTGAAAACGCATATAAGGCAGGCGAACTTAGAGAAATAAATGAACAGAAAAGTCGACAGAGAGTTTGCTTTCTTGATCCGTTAGCTCCCTCAGAGATTTGAGGGCATCAACATGGTCTAAAAGAAAATTAAACCAAAACAATAGTCATTTTTTATAATGAGTCTCCTGTCTGTATCTTCCCTTCAAGTCTTTGCTGCCATCAAGCTCTTTTTTTTTCATTTTTCTACTCTTAGCCTTCTACTTTGCATTATTAATGAAGCAAGCAGGTGAAATAATAAGGGGAAATTGTAAGGCGTTTTTTGGGAAGAGGGTTGTGTGCATTGTAAAGAGACAGCTACTTGTGACGCAAGACTCTTTACCTTTTGAAAACTTGGTCGCTGACCCTGAACCGTCGATAGACTTCAATAAAACTAGCTGTAAATTAATGACGCGAAATGAAACGTAAGATCTCAATCTTAGCTTAAGTGATGGTCTTCTATTATGCCATTACGTCTAAAAGCGATGCAATGATTATAGTATTTCCCCCAGTCATGATCAGATCTGTAAACCAAATTTACGAAAAGAGTCCTGGAGGGCCGTTACACTTTTATATCGTCCACAATCATTGAGAAAACACGGATAAGAAAGAGAGAATAAATTAGAGACAGTCGGTCGAAAACAAACCTCTAAGGAAAATACTTGTATACTGCGGAATGATATCAAGACTTCTGTGCAGAAATGGGAGAAATAGTCACGCAAGCAAAATTTCCAGTCAGATCTACCTCTTTACTCTAAAAATCTCTCCCAGAACAGGCACTCATGGTGATTTAAACTACAGTGTCTGTGCACTGGGAAAGTGATGGTGGTATCACAAGAATTGTTGGGAAAAGCACTGTCGAGCCAGTGGCACCGAAGAAATGACTAACAGGAAATAACCCACAATTGTGGCGAAGAAAGGTGAGATAAAAGTAGCAAAGGAAATAGTAATGTACAAAACAGTTTGTGAAATCTGGCTAGTAAAGTTACAATAGATTACCGGAGAAGCAAATTGTAACAAACTAAGTACATTAGAGATCTGGTGTAACTAACAAAGTAGACACCGCCAGAATGAGATCAAAAGAAGAATAGCAATAGCAATACAAAAATTAAACACCATGAAGAACATGTGGCACAAAATCAGCAAGGCAGTAAATTGAAATTACTGACATACAACTTCTCGATAGCAACATATGACTGTAAATCATGGAAAATCTCGCAACATCAAGAAGGAAAATTAATTCATTCCATACAAAATGATACAGAAAAATCCTTCGTATACCTTGGATAATAAAAAAGAGCAATGAAGACATATTAAAGATTTAAAAATTAAAAGAACTGGCTTATAAACACCATTTTACAGACGAAATTAAAATACTATTGCCACGCCAAAACACAGGGGACTGGATAGAGCAAGAGTGGGAGACATTGTTCCTGGGCGACACATAAAGGGCCGACTAAGAAGAAGGTAATTTCGAGATATCAGGGAGACCTTGAAAATGAGGTAGAATTGAAAAAAAATATATAGAAAAAATGGAATGGTAAAAGCATTTACGTGATTAATAGACGACACAAATTAGAACGACGTTTCGGCTCAATAGGCCTTCAGCAGGAAAACAACAAACAACACACACACACTGATATGTAAGTAAATAAAACTAATCCTACATAGCTAACTAGTAATGAAACATCCAAAACAAAATAATCAAAACTGGTTTAAGAAAAGACAAATTTCTTCCCTGTGGCGTGGACCGTTGCCGGAACGAGAAAGAGAGAGAATTCGAGCGGTTGTACGCTGCAATCACCCTGATGGTCAAAGGGTCAAACAGTGAAATCTCAACCGAAGATCAAGCAACCTATCTTTCCCAGGAAATTGAAGATGCGTTTCAAGAAAAGAAACTGGTACTAGCAGCATGGATAGACCTAAAGAAAGCATTCGATAAGGTATGGAAGGAAGGGCTTTTGAAGAAACTGAGAAATTATGGAGTAAATGGCAGGATGTACAAATGGGTCAAAGCATACCTGCATAACAGGAGAGCCAGAGTGCAACTGGATGGTCTTAAGAGTAAGAAGGTCTTATTGCGCCAGGGCGTTCCACAAGGAGGGGTACTATCTCCAACACTTTTTCTGATCTACATCAATGACCTAGTTACTGAACTACCACATGGCATCAAAGTGGCAATGTATGCAGATGACTTGGTAATGTGGTGCACAGAGGAGTATGCAACAGTGGCCTCCAAATTGCTACAAAGAGCTATGAATGCACTGAATTCATGGACAAATAATGGTGTATCAGCATCAATACAGACAAATGCAGTACTACACTTTTCACACTCTCCCCAAAACAAAAAGCAGGAGCCATCTACATAAACAATGAGCCTGTGAAAGAAGACATACAAGCTACATATCTCGGAGTTACATTTGATAACAAACTATCTTGGAAACAGCAGATAAATAAGGCAACCCAAAAAGCAAGGAGGAAATTGGCTATTCTAAGAAAGTTGTGTGGAACCACATGGGGTGCGAGTGGGAAAATACTCAGTAAAGTTTACCAACAGAGTATACGCCCACATTTAGAATATGGATCATCCGCATGGTGCTCAGCATCAAACACCACATTGCAAGAACTGGATAAAGTACAAAACCAGGCACTTAGGGTCATCACAGGAGCAATGAAATCAACACCAATATTGGAGATGGAGAAATTGTGGAGGATACCAGCACTGAAAGAACGGAGAGACACAAAGGTGCTGATACAGGCAGAAAAATGTGTATGCATGCCGAGACATCCAATGAAGGACAGATTCCAAAATCTTGCATTGGGACGACTTAAGAGAAGCAGCTTTATCCACCAAGCCAAGCGTATTAGTAGACAAACACCAGACATGCCAAGAGTTGTTAAACCCCTTCTGCCCATACCAGAACAGACTCCCTGGACAGATGAATCAGGATTATCAGTTCAAATACGGACAGAAGTGAAAGGAATAGTTGACAAAGAGGAACAAAATAGTCTACAGCGAAAAACAATAACTCTCAGTTTCCTGGATGAAGAATACCCACAAGACCTATGGATCCGTGTGTACACAGATGGATCAGCACAGAATGCAGTAAAGAATGGGGGAGCAGGTGCATATATAGAGTACCCAAATAACACTAGGGATATGAATAAAATAGCAACAGGGAAATATTGTCACAATTATGATGCAGAAATACAAGCAATAAAGTTGGCAATAGAAAAACTGCTGAACAGTAATCTTAGCCCACAGCCTGTAGTGTTTTGACAGATGCAAGATCAGTACTCCAGGCACTACAATCCAGAAAATTACCACATCTGCAGACCTTATTGACTGAACTCTGCAAGCACCACAGGGTTGCCCTGCAGTGGATCCCGTCTCACTGTGGAATACCAGGAAATGCGAAAGCAGATCAGTTGGCAAAGGAAGGTTCAACAGGCACACAACTAGATACACCAGTTACATACCATCATAAGAAACAGATAATCAAATCAATCAGAGGACCACAAGCCCCAAATCAGGATGCCTTTCATAATATGAATAGATATGAACAAGTTATCATTATACGCCTAAGAACAGGACACAATCGACTCCATGGTCACATGTATACAAAATTCAAGATCGGCACATCAACTACTTGTACATGTGGACAGGCACCCCAGACTGCTGAACACATACTTCAAGACTGCACTGAATATAGTAGACTGAGGAAAATCCATTGGCCCATAGATACAACACTACAGACAAAACTATATGGGCCACTGCAAGAATTACAAAAGACAGTAAAATTTATACAGGAAACGACATTGCATAAATAGACAATACTTCAGGCGAACGAAAGATAGATAGATAGAAAGGGTCAAACAGTGAAAGGGTTCTAAAAATATGTGAGTGGGGGAACACTGTCTACGTTACCAGACTACAAAGACACAGACAATGTCTGTAAGAATCTAAGAGGCCACACATACATGTATACACTCACACAAAGAGCGCATAAATACATCTACAAACATAACTGCACATTTATATATATATATATATATATATATATAAATATATATATATATACATATATATATATATATATATATATATATATATATATATATATGCATACAAGCATAGCAGTACCCATAAATATGAGCACATGCATGCATATGCAAATCCATACATGAACAATCATATATGTGAAGAAAAGTGCGCATAGTGTCCCCATAACCAGAAGAATACACACCGAGGTCAGTGTGCATGCACAAAGGGGAAAGAATAGAACAAAAGAATAACAGGTATTCGAAAGGCGGAAAGAATGATATGTCTGAGGGTGGGCTACAATAAGAAACATGTGAAAGATAAGTAGCATAGGAAAAAGAGGTATAGGAGATCACCTAAGTATCGCAGTGGTGTCTAGTGGAGGAAAGCTATGAATAGCGCGGCATAGTGGATAGACCAAATTACCCAAACATGGGCAGCAAAGAAGACTAGCGATAGAGAAGGAGCAACTAAAGGGAAACTATGTATACGAGTGCGATACATTCATGCCAGGTGGGGTCAGCGAACCAAATTAGACTATACGGCGATTCTCCAAAGCAAACCGGCTACGGTCGCAAGAGTGCCACAGGACAATACCATGGATGCGGATGTCGTCTTTGCCCTTGTGGTGCGATAAATTTAAATGGTAAGACACTGGAATGCCAGTATTCTGTTGGAAATCTCGAAGATGTTCACAAAATCTTACCGCAAAGCGTCTCTTCCAGACTCGCCAATATAAGTCATGTGGCATCATTGGCATATGATGGTATAGATGATAATATGGGACTCACATGTGAAGCCATGCTTAATCTCGAACCGTCCGTTAGGGAATAAAACAGAGTCAGAGCAGAGCACATAGGCGCAGGTGATGCAGTTACGACCACAAGGGGCCGTACCCAAATGTTGATGGTCGGGCGTTGGAGATGACTGCTAACCAGAATATCTCCCAAATTCCTGTCGCGTTTGAAGGCGATCCTAGGGGATCACTAAAGAGTAGACGATTAGTGGGATCAGAGTGGACAATGGAACGATAGCGGTTGAGTATCTTCACAGCAGCCAGGTTGTGAGGACGATAGGTGAGGGTGAGTATAGTTCTCACAGAAAGGGGGGACGTTGGAAGGAATGAGTGCCTCGGACGAGATAAGGAAGACCCGCTTGAAGGCAGACTGGAGGATCGAATCTGGATAAAGCCGGCTTTCGTCTACTGACGGTTCGAGATTAAGCATGGCTTCATATGTGTGTCCCATAAAATCAGCTATACCATCATATGCCAATGATGCCACATGACTTATATTGGCGAGTCTGGGAGACGGTTATTAGTAAGATTTTGTGAACATCTTCGAGATTTTCAACAGAATACTGGCATTCCAGTCAGCGATTTGCCATTTCAATTTATCGGACAACAAAGGCAAAGACGACATCCGCGTCGCTGGTATTGTCCTGTGCCAATCCGGCAACCGTAGCCGGTTTGCTTTAGAGAATCGCCTTATAGTCCAATTTGGTTCGCAGACCCCACTTGGCATGAATATATCTCACTCGTATACATAGTTTCCTTTAGTTTCTCCTTCCCTATCGCTAGTCTTCTTTGCTGCCCATGTTTTTTTTGTACTTTGGTCTATCCACTACGCCGTGCTATCATAGCTTTCCTCCACTAGACACCACTGCGATACTTAGGCGATCTCCTATACCTCTTTTCCTATGCTACTTATCTTTCACATGTTTCTTATTGTAGCCCACCCTCAGACATATCATTCTTTCCACCTTTCGAGTGCCTGTTATTCTTTTGCTCTATTATTTCTCCTTTGTGCATGCACACTGACCTCGGTGTGTATTCTTCTGTTTATGGGGACACTATGCGCACTTTTCTTCACATATATGATTGTTCCTGTATGGATTTGCATATGCATGCATGTGCTCATATGTATGGGTACTGGTATGCTTGTATGCACATGTAAATATATGTGTTTATATATATATATATATATATATATATATTTATATATATATATATATATATATTGTGTATATATATATTTATATATGTGCAGTTATGTTTGTAGATGTATATATGCACTCTTTTGTGTGAGTGTATACATGTATGTGTGGCCTCTTAGATACTTATAGACATTGTCTGTGTCTTTGTAGTCTGGTAACCTAGACAGTGTTCCCCCACTCACATATTTTTAGAGCTCTTTCACTGTTTGACCCTTTGACCATCAGGGTGATTGCAGCGTACAACCGCGCGAATTCTCTCTCTTTCTATTTCCGGCCACGGTACACGCCACAGGGAAGAAATTTGTCTTTTCTCAAACCAGTTTTTGATTATTTTGTTTTGGGTGTTTCATTACTAGTTAGCTATGTAGGATTAGTTTTATTTACTTACATATCGGTGTGTGTGTGTTGTTTGTTTTTTTCCTGCTGAAGGCCTATTGAGCCGAAACGTCGTTCTAATTTGTGTCGTCTATTAATCACGTAAAGCTTTTAACTAACCATTTTTTATATATTTTTTTCAATTCTCCCTCACATTTAGCTTTGCTGCAGCTTCGCATTTTTATGCATTCATTTGTATTTCTTTGCCTTTACCCCAGACCTTGAAAATGGCAACTGAAGAAGTGGGAAGGTCTGGCTAGAGACAGAGATTCTTAGAGACGGGCTGTGATGAATGCAGCGTTCTGTGGGAGATCAGGCTAGAGACAGAGATTCTTTCAGACGGGCTGTGATGAATGCAGCGTTCTGTGGGAGATCAGGCTAGAGACAGAGATTCTTTCAGGCGGGCTGTGATGAATGCAAAGTTCTGTGGGAGGTCTGGCTAGAGACAGAGATTCTTAGAGACGGGCTGTGATGAATGCAGCGTTCTGTGGGAGATCAGGCTAGAGACAGAGATTCTTTCAGACGGGCTGTGATGAAAGCAACGTTGTATAAAGGATAAGCGGCCTGATGATGATATCAGAGAAATTGACATGAACATATTTATTTATAGTAGAGAAAGAATAATAAAATAAATTGACAGGGAAATACTTAACTGTGAAAGTAAAATAGTGAAAATAATAACAAAAACAATTGCCTGGGGCTTAGTCATTGATACAAAGGACATGAGGTAGGGTTCGATCCCAACCGACGGCTTCCAGGTTAACCCAGCCGGGTACCGGATTTTTTTCTGGGAAAGTAAATCGGCACGGGCGTAATACCGACCACATTACCCCAAAAATCATGTGCCGAAGTAATAAAAAAAAAGTAAAGTACCCCCGTCACGCCAAGTGGCGTGTAGGGAAATATGGTGTTAGTGACCCTATATTTTACAGACCTTCAGCACATGATTTTTGGGGTAATGTGGTCGGTATTACGCCCGTGCTGCTTTACTTTCCCAGAAAAAACATCCGGTACCCATTTAAGGCTGGGTGAACCGGAAGTCGTCGATTGGAATCGAACCCTACCCCTTGTCCTTTGTAGTCCAGTTCACTAACCACTGAGCTATCGCGGCTCCCCGAAGGTCTGTAAAATTATGGTCACTAACACCATATTCCCTATACGCCAGTTGGTGTGAGGGGGCACATTACTTTTTTTTAATAGTTATTTATGGCAGGAAATAAATGTCACAATAAATTATCAGAGGCAATTATTTACACTAGTAATGTAAATGTCACAATAGAGTGACAGAGACAAAGTTATTTATATTTTTAAATAAATGTCTAGATACATTGACAGTTGTAATTTTATGTATGTTCTCGAAAATAATTGACAGAATAAATAAATTACTTTACGTGTTCGTGGCAGTAAATATATTATTCTGGATTAAGCGACGAGGATTTTTTTTTTCCGATGAATGAGTCAGAAAGAGAGAATACTGACACGAAAGACTGCATTTAATGACTCGCTGTAATTACACAGGCAATTGTTGCTTTACTGCAAATTGCTGCGTTTTTTTATTAATTAAACTGCTATTTAAATTGATTTCTAGAATGCGATGAAATGTTATAATGTGCACTCTTTATTTGTCTGCTGTTCTGCATGACCTGCAATCACAAATGATGATTGGAATATGAAATGTGAATTTGTTGATTATATTTCATAACGTAAATTATTTAGGTAAATAACACAGAGCTTTCAGAGCAAGATTCCAGCAATCGCTATATTTCTTTGTTGTGATGTATGCTGAGAATTTGTTAAGCAGTGGGTTTTAATTGTTGTGTATTAGATTGGAATTTGTAAGGAAATGTTATATTTATTGGATGTGTGAAGAGAACTTGTGAAGCAGTTATGTTTATTTGATGTGTATTAGATTGCGATGTATAAGAAAATGTTATATTTATTGCGAAGTGTCATGAGAATATGTGAAACATTTATTATACTTATTTGTTGCGAAGTGAGAATTCACAAATTAATGTGACATGTTTTGTCGCGACTTATGAGAATGTGTAAAGTAATAGCTATATTTGTTTACTGTGGTATGTGAAGTGTGTATGTGAAGGTAGTCTGAGTCAGTGCTTTATTTATTTGCTGTCATGTAATTCCTGCTCAGTGCAAGAGTTGAACGCTTGAATGTTACCAATATTTATCAATTAAATCATTCTAGAATAGTGAGGGTTCAACGATCAATCAATTCAATTTCATCTTTTTTTAAAACGAAAATATAATCATCCTCATTCTATAACTGCTGGCTGAAAATCACATTAAAAAAATTAATTTCTTCTTCAAATGCTATCATCATCAAGTACTATGCCTGCTGGCGTTGGTGATCATGTCTCTCCACAGCTCTCGATCGCGACAGTTATTTATCTTTCTGTTATTGACTTTCTGCCAAGCCATTCTCTTAGGCTATCTGGTATCTTTTCTCTTTGCTTCCCTCTATATCTTCGCCGCTTAACTTTCTCAGTTGTTACAATATATTCCAGCTGTTACAATATATTCCAGGTGTGTTGTACAATATATTCCAGCTGTAACAATATATTCCAGTTGTTTCATTCTCATTACATGGCCAACAAATTATGATTGTTTCTTTCTAAAATTGAAAATTAGCTCTTTTTTTTTTCTTTGACCTCTTTCAGGACGTTTTCATTACTCTTCCTACCTATCCACGGTATTCTCAACATTCTTCTGCAAAACCATATTTCTACATCCTTTAGTGATTTTCTTGCCTGTTGTCCTATTGTCTAAGATTCATATACGTATGTTAAGATTGGTTCTGCACAACATTTGAGAACTCTTTTTCTTGCTTCCACTGTCAAAAATATATTGCATAGTATCTTCCTCAATTTTTGAAAACTGCTTTTGCCTGAGTTATTCTGTATCTCCCCTCTGTTGAACATCTGCCATCTTAACCTTAGGTTAACACTGTTCCCAGATATTTAAATTAATTTACCTGTTTTAATATTGTTTCTCTTATCTTTATAGTGCATTGTGGTGATGTATTTTTTGTTGTTGCTACCATTACGTCTGTCTTTTTGCTATTGAGTCATTTTTTTTGCTCTCCTTCGCTATAATGTCTAACATTTCTTGTAACTTATTTTCGCTTTAGCGTTTAAGACTGTATGATCAGCATACCTGAGGTTTTTTAAAATATTATGACCTCCAATTATTATTCCAGGTATGCCCCTTATAGATCTTAAAATAATATCCCAAACATATTACATAAATCTGGCGACAGTATAACCCGCCTCAAAATGCTTTTATTATAACAATAGTTATCATCTAATATAATAGTTTTAATCTCCTTTACATTTATATTGTCTCACTTCAATACTTTAGCCGCGATAGTTCAGTGGTTAGTGAACTGGACTACAAAGGACATGAGTCGACGGCTTCCAGGTACACCCAACCTTAATGGGGGCCGGATTTTTTTCTGGGAAAGTAAAGCGCCACGGGCGTAATACCGACCACATTTCTCCAAAAATCATGTGCTGAAGGTCTGTAAAAATGTATGGTCACTAACACCATGCTCCCTATACGCCACTTGGCGTGACGGGGGCTCTTTACTTTTCTTTACTTTTACTTCAACACTTTGTTTCTATAGCTGACCGATTTTCAATCTTTACATTTATAATCTCTTACTTTCATACTTTGTTTCTATAGCTGACCGATTTTCAAATCTCTACATTTGTATAGAATAAAGAGAGTAAAAAAATTAAAGTACCCATGTCACGCCAAGTGGCGTATAGGGAATATGGTGTTAGTGACCATAATTTTTACAGACCTTCGGCACATGAATTTTGGAGTAATGTGGTCGGTATTACGCCCATACCGCTTTACTTTTCCAGAAAAAATCCGGTACCCATTTAAGGCTGGGTAAACCCGGAAGCCATCGGTCAGGATCGAACCCTACCTCTTGTCCTTTGTAGTCCAGTTCACTAACCAGTGAGCTATCGCGGCTCCCTTTGTATAGAATAATGTCCTAATTCTTCGCGAACGGTGTCAGTTAACCCTTATTTCTCTGATTATACAGAAAGTACAGAAACATAGTGGGAGCCGCGATAGCTCAGTGGTTAGTGAACTGGACTACAAAGGACAAGAGGTAGGGCTCGATCCCAACCGACGGCTTTCGATTTTTTCTTCTTCTTCTACCTTTTTAGCTCCCAGTGGAGCTTAGGTCTTCAACAAACACTTTCCAAGTCATTCTGTTTCTTGCCATTCTTTTAAGATCATTCCATGTCTTCCTCATCATCTTCATCTCTGCTTCTATCTGTCTTCTCCAAGAATTCATTGGTCTTCTTCTTTGTCTTTTCCCCTGGGGATTCCAAAAAAAGGGCCTGTTATGTAATACTCTCAGTTGGCTTCCGTAGTGTGTGTCCTATCTAGCGCCATCGTCTTCGCTGTATCTCTTTATCCACTGGTATTGACTGGTACATTTCCATAATTCTATGTTAGTGATTTTGTCCTGCCATTTCCATCCTTTTATTCTGCATAAGCATCCATTAATGAAAGTCTGTATCTTCGTGATTGTTACTTTTGTTGTTCTCCATGTTTCACACTCATATAATAGGACCGACTAAGCATTTGAGTTGAAAATTTTTATTTTTGTATTTAACCTAATTTCTTTGGATTTCCATATATTTCCCAGTGCAATGTAAGCTCCTCTTGCTTTTGATATCCTTATTTGGCTTTCGATTTACCCAGCCTTAAATGGGTACCGGATTTTTTTTCTGGGAAAGTGAAGCGGCACGGGCGTAATACCGACCACATTACCCCAAAAATCATGTGCCGAAGGTCTGTAAAATTTATGGTCACTAACACCATATTCCCTATACGCCAATTGGCGTGACGGGGGTACTTTATTTTTTTTACTTACAGAAACATAGTGCAGGGCCGTCGTAAAGATGTATGAAACATTGAAGCAAATAATGACGGTTCTATTAAATGAGGACATCACTTAATAATTAAGCTTTGCAGTAACAAGCCTTCATCGATTAATGTAACCGCAGTAACCGTGATCTGTAACACTGGTTATCATTGATCGGTACCATGGTATCAGAAGTCTTATGAAAGTAATGTTCTAATAACTAATGTAATGTATATGACTGTCCTTTTTTTCTCTACATTTTGCTTAGCCAGTAGTGATAAATAGTTCCAATTTACAAAAAAAAAAGAAATTATTTTCAGGTGCAGAGGATTTCTTTTAATACTAAACTTGAATACATGATCGATTCTTTAAACTCCGTCTCCTATAGGATTAAGTATTTTGATCAATATACTTTGAGATAAGGTGTTTTTCAAAAATAAAAGCCATTTGTAGGACACGGGACTGGACGAGAACATTATGAATATGAGGCCAGCAGGCTAAATTTGAGGCAGTAGTCACAACTATTCACATTACATTTATTTATGTTATCTGATGTTTAACGCGACTATTACATGTTTCTGATGTTTAACACGACTATTACATGTTTCTGATGTTTAACGCGACTATTACATGTTTTTAACCATCTAATAAGTAAAAAAGAAAAAAAACTATCTTTACGGCATTTTCCCATTACTGGGGTCTGTCAGGGGGAGGAGGGGAGGGGGGGGAGATATTTGGTCGCTTGTCGAGTGCAAGTCGCGGCGAGATGTTCGGTCCTGAGTTTTGATTTCATCAATGCATGTCAGCTTGAATTGTACATGGACGGAGCTGAATATCAGATACTGCACCTCAGGTCAGAAAATACAGACTTTCATTTACTCAACTACTACTGTCCGAGCTACTCAACTACTACTGTCCGAGCTACTCAACTACTACTGTCCGAGCTACTCAACTACTACTGTCCGAGCTACTCAACTACTACTGTCCGAGCTACTCAACTACTACTGTCCGAGCTACTCAACTACTACTGTCCGAGCTACTCAACTACTACTGTCCGAGCTACTCAACTACTACTGTCCGAGCTACTCAACTACTACTGTCAGAGTGACCGTCCACTAGCACTAGACACAATTACATTAAAAGAAAGAATAATTGTATGTGGAGACTTTAACAGCCATTCACAGAGCTGGGGCTATGAACATATGGACAAGAGAGGTGAATAATTTAAAAATTGGCAGGAAGACAAATGGCTGTCGTCACCACACCGAAGGTTGGCTATTATGAAGCCTCATTCATCCATCGGGTGCCGTCACCACACCAAAGGTTGGCTACCATGAAGCCTCATTCATCCATCGGGTGCCGTCACCACACCTAAGTTTGGCTACCATGGAGCTCCATTCATCCATCGGGTGCCGTCACCACACCGTAGGTTGGCTACCATGGATGGGAGCCGCGTTAGCTCAGTGGTTAGTGAACTGGACTACCACGGACAAGGGGTAGGGTTCGAACCCAACCGACGGCTTCCGGGTTCACCCAGCCTTAAATGGGTACCGGATTTTTTTCTGGGAAAGTAAAGCAGCACGGGCGTAATACTGACCACATTACTCCAAAAATCATGTGCTGAAGGTCTGTAAAATATAGGGTCACTAACACCATATTTCCCTATACGCCACTTGGCGTGAAGGGGGTACTTTACTTTTTTTACTTACTCTTGTCTTGATGGTACACGTAATTATACGTTCACCTGACTACATTTTCATGTTATCAATCCACTCTAGCTTTCGTCTGCCTCTGCTTCGTCCAACTTGTACCTTCCCTTCCAAGGTGACTTTTAGAAATGTGTTATGTCTCTTCACATGTCCAAAAAATTGCAGTTGTCTTGTTCGAATTGTGGTAGTTCTCTTTTCATTATCAACTGATACAAAACTTACTTGTTTGTCTTTTTTTTTTCTAGTCCATCGATTGCGTGAACTTGATCGTGTACTCGACGCTTTTAAGTGTGTCTAACTTTTGACGACTATTACATTTTTCTGATTTTCTGTTTCTACTGTTACATTTCTATTTACCTTCCACTCCAATTTAGTAACAGATTGTTGCACTTGTCTGTTACTGAAACCCAATCAAAAGTTACTCTCATTGATATGCTGATGGCTATAGTTATAGTTATAGTTATTATATTATTCGAAGGCTCCGGTATCACTGCAAACGAATGAAAATCCATAATTGCTCAACCGCCTGTGCTGGTGGAATCATCCGAATTAACATTTCATCGAATATCCAAACAAAGAAAGGCAGCTGCAGTCCACATCATAGCAGCTGCAGCACGCGCCAAAAGACTTTCGGCATCGAAAGTGAACGCAGTTGTCCTTCTGTCCTTCGTCATACGATATCATCATTCAACGTAAACAATCGGAATATAAAAATACTATACGGATGAAAAGCACAACCCAGAGATGCATATGATAAACGATAAGTGAAAAATTAACAAAAACATGATATTAACAGAATGACCTTGGCAGTAGAAGTAACCGACAGCAATTCTACTTGTTACTGTCTTATGTCTCTACCAATGCCGGAATCAGCAAGACCAGCATAAACAATAATAATGACATAGTGGTACTGAGAAAATTGAGAAATATTAAATGTTAGTTGATTTTAAATGTATGGATGACAATTTTGTATGTTTATAAACAGTTTCCGTTTCTACTCATTGGCATTGTAAAAATCGTTGGGTTTTCTAGGCATTTAATGAAATGAGTGTTATTATTAATATTCGAATTCTGCTACGCCTGCGCCGGAGTAGACCAATTTATTCAATTACGGTAAACTATTTCTTCGACCACAAAATAACTGGCATCTGATGAAAAGATCAAAGGAATTAGCCGTTGCAGGTGAATGACACTATCTCCAATATTGCATTTTAGGAAGCTTTTGGGACATTGAAAAAATAAGACCAAATGCAAAGAATCGTGTTTATGTGTGTAAAGGTTATGGAGATATTTGAAGTTAACATAAATGAGGGGAATACCTTTGTTGAAATAATACAAAGAAACTACCTGATATAGAGAAACGGACTTCCGTCTTCAAGATGGCGGATCTAGTCCACGTCCTCTCGATCGCTGCAGAAAATTCACCCAAGGTCTGATTAATTTCGGATCTTCATTGCACTTTTCTGCGTTAAAGTCAAAATGACGATATGCTTGATACACCTGTGTCGCTAAAGCGAGGTCGTAGGCCGACAACAGTCTGTTTCTGACGAATCAAGTGTTGTGAGTGAGACCTTCCACCGTCTAGACTTGATCGGCGCTTTGCATCACATTGGTGCTGTTCATGACCGTTGTTGAAATTCTTTGACGCAAGTTATTTCCATGTTACACATTAATGTAAACTATTTCGTCAGTCGCAGATTTGTGTCTTTGTGGAATTTGCTTGGTGTTTTATTCGTCGTAGGCTGCTTACACTGGAGTAATCAGACAGAAATCTAAAGGGATCCAGATTATTTGTTCGGCGACATTGTTGTGTGCTACGTCATCGTAATGGTTCCCTAAACCGGCCGTGCGCAAATCTTACGGTCTGCTGTTTGATTGCGACAAGGAAAATTTGACGTCTGACTGTGTGTCTATATGTTCGGAATTGGAGTCATCAACGATGGCCTAACATCATCAAGTGCTACGACGATCATCATTTTCAAGAGGACGTGACTTACCGGTACATGGGGATAGGCGGCGGGAACAGTTGGAGGCTGTGCATGAAAAGTGTTCCTTGTTGCAGTTTCCTCATATTACAAGTCGCATGTCTGTGTTAGTCACCTCTAGTGACTCGGGCAGATGGTGCTCGTAAACCTGGGAAGGCCGACCATCTAAGGGCAGAATCCCCCGACAGAAAAGATCTTCTGCTGCCTTGCAGGAAGATTGGGGACAATCAAAGGCTAAGGAAAGCAAACCTGAACAAAATGCTGGCTGAAATCGGATGCACTGGGCCACTGGCGCAGAACACAGTGCAACGTTCTAACAGGTATTCAAGCGGAGTGGATCTAACAGGCTTAAACAGACAGCTGTCTTCGTGTGAGAGTCTGGAGTCCTACTTTGATTGAGTCCTGATCGCAGAGAGAGAGAGAGAGAGAGAGAGAGAGAGAGAGAGAGAATGATAAATAACTGTCTAGATCGAAAGTTGTTGAGAGACATAATCACCTACGCCATCAGGCCTAATACTTGATTATGATGATATTGATGACGATGATGATGATGATGATGATAAATATGAAAAATGTGATTTGCTAGAATGCACGATCTAGACAATTTATGAAGTTTGAGTTATTTAGAAATGAGCTGGATTAACTGGAAATACAAAATGAATAAATTTGATATAAATGTTAGACTAACCATTAGAATAGTTATACAGTTTCATGACTTGCCAAAGTAAGTAAATTAGATTAATAGATTTTGTTATGTAGCTTATTGCCATGCTGCATCTCCCTTGCTTTTCCCTCTCAAACAAGCATTTGTTGCGTCATGTTACAGGGTCGTAGCTAATCTTCTACCTTTTTCTCTGGCTTGCTTCTGGGCATTGTCCGGGAATTGCCTTCCCGCTTCATTTTCCACACACTTGGTCAAGCAGAGTAACCTTTTACTGGGATCTCCACGACGGTAGAGGAGGGTCTTTGTCAACTCTGATTCTCCTTTCCTGCCGACATATTAATTTAGATATCGAGGTCTCGTTCATTTTTGTTATTATATTTATTAAAAAAAAAAAAAAACCAATGACTTAGAAATCAACGCGAATTTGTCGATAGAAATTTTGTATTTTCTTAATTTCTTATAAGAGAACAAAAGTTGACAAGTACTATCTTTTGTTGGTTTGAACTGATTGGCTTAAAATAAATGTGTATTTAAGGCAGGGGAAGCATTAAGTACAACCAGAGCTGCAAGCGATATCTACAACTTATCTCTTTACACGTCACGTTATTCGTTGATTATCAACCTTCACCTTCGCGATAGCTGTTCTAGCTCTGTGCCCTGCAGGAGACATGACATGGGAATACACTGCAGTCAGTCTTAATTGACAGAAACATGTGATGTGTGTGAACATTGATCCGACACATCCGACTTTAGTATGAGGCATGTTGGCATCGGCTTGGCCTTTCCTCTTCCCTAAAGGCTCGATCAGACCAGGTTTCTGTGGTCACTCAGCAGAAATGATGGGTGTTGGTCTTTATCAGCTGTGGTTCATTGATGCGGTAAAGGCATATACAAATTCTGGAACGTCGTTTTGACTTTGTAAATATAACCATATCACTTCCCGTTAATTTTAATCTCATCCTAATTCATTTATCATAACAGTCAGCTATGAGTCAATGTTTTCAGATAATTGCAGGCTCGTATACTGTATAATAGAGAGTGACTGATGTTTTTGTAAATCCATCTTTACAACATCTTAAATATGAAACAGTCATTCAATTCTGCTACTGTTTCATTAGAAACAAGAAATAGGTTTTTCAATGTTATGTAGAAACCAGTCTTAACATATGGATGTGAATCATGTACAATAGGACAACAGAGAAGAAAATCACTGTAGGCTGTAGAAATTTTTTACAGGAGAATGTTGAGAATACCATGGACAGCTATGAAAAGTAATGAAAACGTTATAAAAGAGGCCAAAGCAAAAAGAGAGCTAATTTTCAATATTAGGAAGAAATAATCATCATTTTGTTTGTCTTGCAGCGAGAAGGGAACAGCTGGAGTATATTGTGACAACTGGAAAAGATAAGGGATGAAGAGATAGAGGGAAGCAAAGAGAAAAGATACCAGACAGCTTAAGAGAATGGCTTGGCAGACGGTCAACAACAGAAATGATAAATAACTGTCGAGATCGAAAGTTGTAGAGAGACATGATCACCTACGCCAGCAGGCATGGTACTTCATGAGGACTGTTTCATTAGCCTCTTTTGAAATTCATTTCCACAGAACGATTCTTCTTTCAATAATATAAAAATGCTGAACAAGCTATTTAGCAATGTCGACAATAATCACTGAAAATATTACTGACTCGCAACGTGAAGATTCTAGCTTGACAATGTCCAATAAATTGATCTACGTGTAGGAGTTGTGACGTTACTGGCTTCATTAATCAATGAAGAACGACAACTGTTGCAGGGTCGGAAACGATGAGATTGAGACTAGAATGTCAGCCTTTGATACAATCATTCCATCTCGCCCACGCAACGACGGCTCACGTTACGACACCTCGACGTGTGGGGCTCACCAAACCTGGATTATTATCTTCACAAATTTCTGTTCAGACTTAATCTGCCGTAGCCATCTGTGTTTGCTACCCCGCTGTTTTTTATATTCTAAATTATATCGTTGGGGGATGGACAATTTTCTGATAGCAACAGGCTGTTTGTTTTAATATATATATATTGATAAGATGTTCTCTGGAAAGTACAAAGGTCAAGGTCATTCTCTAGAGTACATCTTTTATTGACATTTCTCACGCAACAATATTCACGGTTGTTAGTGTTCATTTCAAAGTGGCATGTTAGTTCTCATATATCAGCGTTGGTAAGGAGTGGATACCGGTGCCGACGTCATTCAAGGGGACTTTCTCGTGTATTGTCACACTCGACAGGAAAAGTAGGGAACAGAACCCGGTCGTGGTTAATGCTGAGGTCAAAGGTCTCATCTGCCATAACACCGATGAGAAAGATGCAGTCACCTATACAGACGGATCTGTAAGACGACACCAAAGAAGTGCATGGGCATTTACAGCACGCTCAGCCGGCAGGATAGTCAAAGAAGACAGTGGTGCATACGTCATAACCACGAGTAGCATGGCAATGGAGGTGATGGCAGTGACCAAGGCCTTCAATGGTTAGAGTCACAAGACTACACCCACGCATGTATACTGAGTGATTCGATGAGCATGGTAAAAAAAAAAGTGGAGGCAGGCTCTGTACGCATGCAATGGGTAGAGTCGTTGCTGAAATCCAAAATACGTAAGGTCACCTTTGTCTATGTCCCTGGGCATGCAGGAGTACGGGGAAATGAAAAAACGGACAGGTTGGCTAGCTGCGCTGTCGTTGAGGACGGTCTACCAATGGATCGGGCGGACATCATCAATGCCCTCCGAGATGTGGGAAGAGCACAGGACTTCGACAAACACATATCCACGTCACTTCTTCGGATGATGGAAAGTGCCTCGTAAGATGGGAGTTAAGGTGGGCACAGCCAGAAATGAGAAACTTGGTGGCCGTGTAAGAAGACTTATCAACCAACATAGAACTGGAGTTGTCAGTCGCTGGACACTGCGGGACTTGCTGAGGAGGGGATCTGAGCACCTATGGACATGTTCGGAGTGCAATGATGATGACCCGCAAATAACTCAATATCTCAATGTTAGTTCTCATCTTGTAAACTGCAGCATTTATGGATGATGAGGTCCTGCCACCTTTCATTCGTTAAAGTTAATATTTTATGGAAGTAAGTAAAGTAAAGTACCCCCGTCACGCCAAGTGGCGTATAGGGAATATGGCGTTAGTGACCATAAACTTTACAGACCTTAAGCACATGGTTTTTGGGTAATGTGGTCAGTATTATGCTCGTATCGCTTTACTTCCCAGAAAAAAAACCGGTACCCTTTTAAGGTTGGGTGAACCCGGAAGCTATTGGTTGGGATCGAACCCTACCTCTTGTCTTTTGTAGTCCAGTTCGCTAACCACTGAGCTATCGCTGCTTATATTTTATGGAGGTGGTTTAAAATTGTGATAATAAACACCCACATTAACGCTCCCAGTTAAAGCCAATATTTATGTTCCAATGATATTTGAGTAGCTAATGCTGGTAACAAAAATATATACAGAGTGGCCAAATTGAGAGTGTCGAGAGATGCGATATTCAATTTTTAACCACAAAAGTTTTTCTTTAAATTTGTAAATACATCATCATCAAGTACCGGGCCTACTAGCGTAAGTGATCATGTCTCTCCACAATTTTCGATCTCGGCAGCTATTTGTCATTTCTTTTGTTGACCTTCTGCCAAGCCATTCTCTTAAGCTGTCTGTTATTTTTTCTCTTTGCTTCCCTCTATCTCTTCGTCCCTCGATTTTTCCAGTTGTTACAATATATTCCAGTTTTTCTCTTCTCATTATATGGCCAAAAAAATGATGATTGTCTCTTCCTAATATTGGAAATTAGCTCTCTTTTTGCTTTGACCTCAATCAGAACGTTTTTATTACTCTTCTTAGCTGTCCATGGTATTCTCAACATTCTTCTGTAAAACCACATTTCTGCAGACTCCAGTGATTTTCTTGTCTGTTGTCCTATTGTCCATGATTCGCATCCATATGTTAAGACTGGCTCTACATAACATTTAAGAACTCTTTTTCTTGTTTCTATTGTCAAAAATGTATTGCATAGTATCTTCCTCATTTTTTGGAAAGCTGCTTTTGCCTGAGCCATTCTGCATCTCACCTCTTTCGTACATCATCCGTCTGAGGTTAACAAAGTTCCCAAATATTATAATTTTAAATACACCTTTTTCTAAACACTTTGAATGTGGTGGCCTCTGTAAACTAGTTGGGAAAACCACCGACCACGTTATCGATGTTCGGATAATCCGTGTTCGATTCCCGCTGAAAGCAGTGTCAGAACTCGTGGTTTGAAAAAAAAATACCCCGGCGGTTGACTCAGCCGCTGGCAGAAATGCGTACCAGTATATATACTCTGGGAAGGTAAGGAATGCCGCCTAGCATCGTGAGTTTCGATGCTTGAAGCGACACTATCCAGAAGTCTCCGAACACTTCTAGATAGCCGGCCGAGCACTTCTGGGTGAAAACTCGCGTGCTAAGACGCCGATTCAAGTCTCGTACTTTACCTTGACCTTTACCTTGACCTTGACCTGTACTCTGAGTGTATAGAAGCGAATGTGTTTTATCTTCCTAGAATTATGCAAATGAGCAATTCAACTAAATTATCAATGATAAGCAACTGTGTATTAAACAATAACATCTCTCACAGCACATTTTTAATTGACATATCTTAAAACACATTATTAATTACGTATGAGTTCTGACAGTGCATTATTAAATAGCAGTCTCCGTGTAGGATATTATTTAAAATTAACATATACAAGATACACTCTTGGTTGTTTGTTTCTGAAGTCAAGTTTAGCAACATCTAGTGTCATTGCAATTCATCATCATTGAGTATCATCTCCGCAACGAAGATTGGCTACCATGGAGCGCCATTCTACTCTGTCTCTTTTTTGATGGTGCATGTTGTCATAGGCTGACGTGTACATCTTTTGATGTTATTCGTCCGTTTTAGTCTTGGTCTGCCTCTTCCTCTTTTGCCTTGTATTTTCCACTCCAAGATTACTTTTAGTAGGCTGTTATGTCTTTTAACGTGGCCCACAAATCTCATTTGTCGTGTTTGAGTTGTATTTAGTATTCTTTTCATTTTTAGTTGTTTTAAGACTTCATCGTTTGTTTTATTTTCTTTCTATCCAATTCTACCTATTCTTTTATATATCCAAATTTAAAAGGCTTCAATTTTATGTTCTGTTCCTTCTCTATAACGTCCATGTTTCTACGCCATATAGGAATACAATCATTGCAATTGCCGTTGGGTAATTACGCTTCGCTCAACATCAATGCTGAGAACATCATGAAAAAATGACAGAAACGATGACAGAATTGTGTAGTTCGACTCTTTCATAATAAATGTCAACATAATTCCAGAAGTCAGATAAGCTGATGACAAAGTCCTCCACTAAAACAGTGGATAAGGATTAAAGAAAACAATTGAGCGTGTTAAAAAAAACACAGTGAAGAGCAAAAACTCTATCCAAACATACAGAAAACTAAGATAATGTCCACTGACAAAACAAAGTGCCAACCCAGAATCATCATCAACAGTGAAAAACTTGAAACTGTAACAAACTATGAATATCTGTGATCTGTAGTAACTAACAATGGAGACTGTCAGAAAGAGATCACAAGAAGATTACCAATAGCAACACACAAATTAAATGCCATGAAGAACATACGGCACAATGCCAGCAGGACAACAAGATTACAATTACTAAGGACATGTATCTTCTTGATAGCAACATATGGTTGTCAATCATGGACAATCTTGCAAAGAGAAAAGGAAGAAAATCGATTCATTCGAAACACAATGCTACATAGAAATCCTTAAGATACGTTGTATAAGGAAAAGATCAATGAAGACGTATTATGATACGTAAACATGACAAAGAACGGCTTTTATACACTATTCTACAGAGGAAATTAAAATAATATGGCCACGCGAAAAGACACTATCCGCTGGGAGTAACAAAAATGGAAGCAAAGTTCCTGGACGACGCATCAGGGGCAGACCAAGAAGAAAATAGTTTCAAGACATCAAGGAGACCTTGAACATGAGAACAGAAGTGGGACATCTGGTTAGAGTCAGAGATTCTTTCAGACGGACAGTGGTGAATGCAACGACTATTTCTGTGGGAGATTTGGACAGAAACAGAGACTATTTCAGACGGGCTGTGACGGACGCAACGTTCTGTGGGAGATTTTGACAACAGAGACTATTTCAGACTGGCTGTGACGGACGCAACGTTCTGTGGGAGATTTGAACAGAGACTATTTCAGACGGGCTGTGACGGACGCAACGTTCTGTGGGGGATTTGGACAGAGACAGAGACTATTTCAGACGGGCTGTGACGGACGCAACGTTCTGTGGGGGATTTGGACAGAGACTATTTCAGACGGGCTGTGACGGACGCAACGTTCTGTGGGGGATTTGGACAGAGACTATTTCAGACGGGCTGTGACGGACGCAACGTTCTGTGGGGGATTTGGACAGAGACTATTTCAGACGGGATGTGACGGACGCAACGTTCTGTGGGGGATTTGGACAGAGACTATTTCAGACGGGCTGTGACGGACGCAACGTTCTGTGGGGGATTTGGACAGAGACTATTTCAGACGGGATGTGACGGACGCAACGTTCTGTGGGGGATTTGGACAGAGACTATTTCAGACGGGATGTGACGGACGCAACGTTATGTGGGGGATTTGGACAGAGACTATTTCAGACGGGCTGTGACGGACGCAACGTTATGTGGGGATTTGGACAGAGACTATTTCAGACGGGATGTGACGGACGCAACGTTCTGTGGGGGATTTGGACAGAGACTATTTCAGACGGGCTGTGACGGACGCAACGTTCTGTGGGAGATTTGAATAGAGACAGAGACTATTTCAGACTGGCTGTGACGGACGCAACGTTCTGTGGGAGATTTGAACAGAGACAGAGACTATTTCAGACTGGCTGTGACGGACGCAACGTTCTGTGGGAGATTTGAATAGAGACAGAGACTATTTCAGACTGGCTGTGACGGACGCAACGTTCTGTGGGAGATTTGGACAGAGACAGAGACTATTTCAGATGGCTGTGACGGACGCAACGTTCTGTGGGAGATTTGGACAGAGACAGAGACTATTTCAGACTGGCTGTGACGGACGCAACGTTCTGTGGGAGATTTGGACAGAGACAGAGACTATTTCAGACTGGCTGTGACGGACGCAACGTTCTGTGGGGGATTTGGACAGAGACAGAGACTATTTCAGACGGGCTGTGACGGACGCAACGTTCTGTGGGGATTTGAACAGAGACTATTTCAGACGGGCTGTGACGGACGCAACGTTCTGTGGGGATTTGAACAGAGAATATTTCAGACTGGCTGTGACGGACGCAACGTGCTGTGGGAGATTTGAACAGAGACTATTTCAGACGGGCTGTGACGGACGCAACGTTCTGTGGGAGATTTGAACAGAGACTATTTCAGACTGGCTGTGACGGACGCAACGTTCTGTGGGGGATTTGGACAGAGACAGAGACTATTTCAGACGGGATGTGACGGACGCAACGTTCTGTGGGAGATTTGGACAGAGACAGAGACTATTTCAGACTGGCTGTGACGGACGCAACGTTCTGTGGGGATTTGGACAGAGACAGAGACTATTCAGACGGGCTGTGACGGACGCAACGTTCTGTGGGGATTTGGACAGAGACAGAGACTATTTCAGACGGGCTGTGACGGACGCAACGTTCTGTGGGGGATTTGGACAGAGACAGAGACTATTTCAGACTGGCTGTGACGGACGCAACGTTCCTGTGGGGGATTTGAACAGAGACTATTTCAGACGGGCTGTGACGGACGCAACGTTCTGTAAAGGACATGCGATCTGATGATGATTAGTGATGATAAATTAAGCTGTAATTTAAATTTTTTTTTTTCGTTCGCCAGCTTTGACCTCTGACGAAGTCCCTAGACTAGAGACTAGGAACTGAATTTTGCGTGTTAATCCATTTTTCCCTGGCAGACATGTGCACAGGTTGTCCCTCGCCGTATAGGTAGATAACTCCAACTCCGGAGGTACTCATACTTCTTTTCTGTCGATGAGTAATTGACGTTTCAAGCCGGGCCTCGCTGCTGAGACCAGGGGTGGTTGCCGCAGAGAAAAAATCATAAATAAAAATCCCAACCGGTGCAGCCGGGATTTGAACCCACAACCTCTCTGTCTCGAGGCCGGCGTCTTGCTTTAATGAACTTTGTTGTAATATGTGTCAGCTTCATGGTGCGAGTGGCCAGCCCCCTGCCTAGCTTCCTTTCTTTTCATGAGATCACCTCTGGTGCCCATTTAAGGAGACCGAGATTTTTTTTTCGAGAGCTTTTAGGTGGGAAAGATGTTTGCCTCAACTATAACTTGATCTTCGAACCTTTAAGTCAACAGTTGATGCACTCGCCCACCACCACCAAGCTCTTGTGTTTAGAGTAGACACGCGATTTAATTGGGCCTACTTTCCCTTATAGTACAAAATGTCTTTAAAATGCACTATGAAAAGTTATTTTTAGAGTACAATTGTCTATTTATGAGGTACTTTAACAACTTATTGCTTCTTAAGTACTTTAACAATTGATTGCTTCTTAAGTACTTTAACATTGATTGCTTCGTAAGTACTTTAACAACTTATTGCTTCTTAAGTACTCCAATTATTGACTGTTTCTTCCGTACATTAATAATTGACTGACTCTTACGTACATCGATAATTGACTTACTCTTATGTACATTAATAATTGACTGTCTCTTACGTACATTAATATTGACTGTCTCTTACGTACATTAATAATTGACTGTCTCGTACGTACATTGATAATTGACTGCTCTAACGTACATTAATAATTGACTGATTCTTACGTACATTGATAATTGACTGTCTCTTACGTACATTGATAATTGACTGACTCTAGATAAGTTAGTTTGTTTCTGTGGTTTGGTTTTGCTCAACTCATAACGTATCACATAACTATTAGAATCCCGCCTAATGGAAAGCCATTAATAACACGCCGTTTCTCACAAAGTAGTTCTAAACTTAATTTCCTTGAACTCAATTACTTTAGAGGTATTACTGTGTCACCGATCTCTGTGTAGGGGGTTGTAGGACTTTGTAGACACTGGAATGTTAGAAATGTTGCGGTTAGATGGGTGGTGTCGAGTTTTGAATATCGAGTTAAAGTTACATTTCTCAGTTTTGTTAAAAACGTTTTATTTTTCCAGATTGAGATCTAAACCTCAAGATTATAATTATAAACCATAGATCATGTTCTAAACCATAGACCATGTTTATAAACCACAGACCATATTTATAAACCACAGACCATATTTATATACTACAGACCATATTTATAAACCACAGACCATATTTATATACTACAGACCATATTTATAAACCACAGACCATATTTATATACTACAGACCATGTTTATTAACCACAGACCATATTTATATTCTACAGACAATATTTATAAATCACAGACACACTTATAAACCACAGAACATTTATAATCTACAGACCATAATTATAAACCACAGACCGTATTTATAACCACAATTTATTTTTCTGAATGAATCTGAAATAATCCTTATTAGATATTTATTTTGTCTTTGCTGTTATGGTTCATTCGGAGAGATCTATCTAGGCGATACTAAAAAAAAGGAAGAAGAAAAGTGTATGGTGACAGCTTTACGTGGTAATGGACGAAACAAAAGTCGACGTTTCGGCCAAGTAGGCTTCATCTGGACGAACAACAAACACAAAAATTATATATAACGATATATTAACAAATCTAACTACATGGCGGTAATATGCTAGATACTAAAGAGAGGAAAAATAAATTGGTCACTTCCCTGTGTTCCTGAGCTGGGTCAGTCACGAAATGGACTGAATTGATACGACAGGGCCGATATAAATCTCTCTGACCAGGAAGTCAGGTGGGTCTTATCGCCATGTAGTTTTGTTAATATATCGTTATATATAATTTTTGTGTTTGTTGTTCGTCCAGATGAAGGCCTACTTGGCCGAAACGTCGACTTTTTGTTTCGTCCATTACCACGTAAAGCTGTCACCATACCACTTTTCTTCTTCCTTTTTTTAGTATCGCCATTATCATCAGCTTTACAGCAGCTTCGCATCTCTACGCATCTTGGTGCATCTTGATGCCTTTACCTCGAGATCTATCTAGCTAGTTTGTGCATACAAAAAGAAAACATGTAAAGACACATCACTGTAAAAAAAAAAAAAAAAAAAAAAAAAAACAAGTCTGATTTACTGACAGAATTTAGTTTATTGAGTTATTAGCAGGTAATCATCATTACACGCCGAACATGTCCATAGGTGCTCAGATCCCCTCTCAGCGAATTCCGCAGCGTCCAGCGACTGACGATTCCAGTTCTGCGTTGGTTGATAAGTCTTCTTATACGCCCATTAAGTTTATTGTTTCTGGCTGTGTCTATTTTAACTCCATCTCTTTCATCCGAGGGAGTGACGTGGACTCATGGTTGTCGAAGTCCAGTGCCCTTCCCACATCTCGGAGGGCATAGATGTCCGCCCGAACCATTGGTTGACCGTCTTCAAAGACAGCGCAGTTAACCAACCTGTCCGCTCTTTCATTTCCCCGTACTCCCGCATGCCCTTGGACGTATACAAGGATGATCCTATGTATTTTTGACTTCTGCAATGACTCTACCCATGGCCAAAGTACAGAGCCCTCCTCTCACATTTTTTATCATGTTCATCGAATCATCGAAAAGTATGCAGGCGTGGTGTAGTATGGCACTCTAACCAGATAAATGCCCTAGTCGCTGAAATCACCTTTATCGTTATGCTACTCGTTGTCATACGGTACGCAACACTGTCTTCCTTGACTATTCTGCCTGCCGAGTGTGCTGTAAATGTCCATGCCCCCCCCTTTGTTACTGTTCTTCTGACATAATTGAGAGAATAAATGAAAGACATTAAAGTGGAAAAAACAATTGAGAAGAGAGAGAGAGAGAGAGAGAGAGAGAGAGAGAGAGAGAGAGGGAGAGAGGGAGGAGATTTGAAAGGTGTACTTTAAAAAAAAAATCTTTTTGCGTTTTTTATTTAAGTTTGTCGTTTATTATTGAAGGAATTAATTTCAACATTGGTCGATGTGTCTTCTATCCAGCCAAAATATTGTTGTGACAACTACACGTAGAAACCGTTTGTCAACACTCAGTTTTCGTGCTACTTACATTTTCGTCAAATTAAGATCGTCAAGTAAATACAATCAGTCATTTTTTTTTTCAAGGAGATAGGTTAATGATACATTTTTCTAGTCCTCTCTTGCTTCTTTTGTTTGCTCGTTGCCAGTCACGTGGCAATTTATGGCGCATTTTATTGACATGAAATGGTGGGAGGACACAACATGAAATGGTGGGGAGACACAACATGAAATGGTGGGGGAGACACAAAATGAAACGTTTACTGTTACGTCACAGATCAGAAGTGATAAACCAGAAGGTTATATTCGATAGAGAAACCCAATACACAGCTTCAAATGCGCTAGAGAGGGTTAAATCTGGTTGGTGG
>JAVIAB010000135.1:0-16860 GCA_032433765.1 Megaustenia siamemsis | reverse complement strand
AATATAAATATTAGTGACAATTACTAAAACATATAAATATTAGTGACAATTAATGAAAAAATATAAAAAAGTGACAATTAAGAAAGAATATAATATTAGTAACATTTTCTGAACAAGAATTTAAAAAACATGCTGAATAAATTACAACTTAAAAAACGAATGCACCCAATTGAAATATAAACACACAAACAATTAAGCTGAATTAACACACAGTAATACACACACAAAATAAATTAGGCGTAGTAAAAATTGTCGCGCACAAAATGAGTAACCACGCTAGAAATACCACCAAAAATCAGTTAGGCACACTAAGAATGTCACACACAAAATGAGTTAGGCAAACTTGAATGTCACACACAAAATGAGTTAGTTAGGCACACTAGAAATGTCATACACAAAATGAGTTAGGCACAACTAGGAATGTCACACACAAAATGAGTTAGGCACACTAGGAATGTCACACACAAAATGAGTTAGGCACACTAGGAACGTCACACACAAAATGAGTTAGACAAACTAGGAATGTCACACAAAATGAGTTAGGCACACTAGGAATGTCACACACAAAATGAGTTAGGCACACTAAGAATATAACACACAAAGTTCCCAAATATATAAATTCATTTACCTGTTTTAATATTGTTCCACTTGTCTTTATTTTGCACTGAGGTGATATCTTTTCTTTGTTGTTACATTACTTCTGTCTTTTTGCTGTTAAGGCTGAGTCCTTATTTTTGCTTTCTTTCACTATAATGTCCAACATTTCTTGTAACTCATTTTTACTCTTAGCGATTAAGACTGTATCATCAGCATACCTTAGATTATTTATATTATGACATCTAATTGTTATTCCAGGCATACCCCTTATGGATCTTAAAATAATCTCACTATAAATATTAAACAAATCGATTACAGCACACAACCTTGTCTAAACACCCTGCTCACAAGCCACACTACGAATGTCAAATACAAAATGAGTTAGCCAGACATAACAACACAACACACTCTACAAGATTGTTGAGGCTGTGGCGGTTTACCCTAGCAACATGACAACACACTCTACAAGATTGTTGAGGCTGTGGCGCTTTACCCTAGCAGACATGACAACACAACACACTCTACAAGATTGTTGACGCTGTGGTGCTTTACCCTAGCAGACATCACAACACACTCTACAAGATTGTTGAGGCTGTGGCGCTTTACCCTAGCAGACATCACAACACACTCTACAAGATTGTTGACGCTGTGGCGCTTTTACCCTAGCAGACATGACAACACAACACACTCTACACGATGTTGAGGCTGTGGCGCTTTACCCTAGCAGATATACAACACAACACACTCTACAAGATTGTTGAGGCTGTGGCGCTTTACCCTAGCAGATATGACAACACAACACACTCTACACGATTGTTGAGGTTGTGGCGCTTTACCCTAGCAGATATGACAACACAAACACTCAACAAGACTGCCCCCGTCTGTGGCGCTTACTCTAACAGACATGACAACACAACACACTCAACAAGACTGCCCCCAGTCTGTTGCGCTATATCCTAACAGACATGACAACACAACACACTCTACAAGACTGCCTCCTGTCTGTGGCGCTTTACCCTAACAGACATGACAACACAACACACTCAACAAGACTGCCCCGGTCTGTGGCGCTATATCCTAGCAGACATGACAACACAACACTCAACAAGACTGCCCCAGTCTGTGGCGCTATATCCTAGCAGACATGACCAACAAAAACACTCAACAAGACTGCCCCCAGTCTGTGGCGCTATATCCTAGCAGACATGACAACACCACACACTCAACAAGACTGCCCCCGGTCTGTGGCGCTATATCCTAGCAGACATGACAACACCACACACTCAACAAGACTGCCCCCAGTCTATGGCGCTATACCCTAGCAGACACGACAACACAACACACTCAACAAGACTGTCTGAGTCTGTGGCGCTATACCCTAGCAGACACGACAACACAACACACTCTACAAGACTGCCCCAGTCTGTGGCGCTATACCCTAGTAGACACGACAACACAAACACACTCAACAAGACTGCCCCCAGTCTGTGGCCTATACCCTAGCAGACACGACAACACAACACACTCAACAAGACTGACCCAGTCTGTGGCGCTATACCCTAGTAGACACGACAACACAACACACTCAACAAGACTGCCCCCAGTCTATGGCGCTATACCCTAGCAGACACGACAACACAACACACTCAACAAGACTGCCCCCCAGAACACATAAATGTGCAATAAAACGTGGCTCACGCCCACTACATTGTAAGAGGAAACTATCTGGTACGACCGAAATCCTGAACAGACAGCAGATTTTATACACGAATCCTGGATCCCAGTAATAATGAGTCATGTCATAGACGAAGAAGCTGAAATAGATGTAGTAGGAGTTGTTATTTTACCCCGTCGGCAATATTCAACGTGACCATTCCAATTTTTTAATTGTGAATGTTTTTTTTTACATGCTCATAGTGAACACGAGATCCTCCTCTTATTGTTCGACTGCGATGGCACTAGGCACTTGATATAAAGGGCCGGACTAAAAGGTGCAGATTTTTGTCTTTCTTTTCTATCCATTATCATGTAACGTTGCTTCGTGTCTCCCCCTCCCTTTCCATACAAAATAATTTGCAGGGGAGCCTGTGGATTCATTGCCCTTTTAAGTTTCTCCACCAACCCACAGCGCGGGGTGCGGTGTGTATCATTATTATTAAGAAAGGTGCCTGTTGACGTGGGTGATAAATGTCTCTCCACAACTTTCACTCACTATATTTGTCTATCAATTCTGTTGAATTCACCTACCAGCTACAAGACCAATTTCTTAAACTTCTTTCCTCGATTTACCTTATTGTCAGAATATAAGCCAGCAGTTCTCTTCTAACACGACCAACAAATGTTTTCTCCTAACACGACCAACAAATGTTTTCTCCTAACACGACCAACAAATGTTTTCCCCTAACACGACCAACAAATCTTTTCTCCTAACACGACCAACAAATCTTTTCTCCTAACACGACCAACAAATCTTTTCTCCTAACACGACCAACAAATCTTTTCTCCTAACACGACCAACAAATCTTTTCCCTAACACGACCAACAAATCTTTTCTCCTAACACGACCAACAAATCTTTTCTCCTAACACGCCAACAAATCTTTTCTCTTAACACGACCAACAAATCTTTTCTCCTAACAAATCGACCAAACACAATCTTTCTTCACGACCACAAATCTTTTCTCTTAACACGACCAACAATTTTCTCCTAACGACGAACACGAACAAATGTTTTTCCTAACACGACCAACAAATCTTTTCTCTTAACACGACCAACAATCTTTTCTCCTAACACGACCAACAAATCTTTTCTCTAACACGACCAACAAATTTTTCTCCTAACACGACCAACAAATCTTTTCTCCTAACACGACCAACAAATCTTTCTCCTATCACGACCAACAAATGTTTCTCCTAACACGATCAACAAATATTTTCCCTAACACGACCAACAAATCTTTTCCCTCAACGACCAACAAATCTTTTCTCCTAACACGACCAACAAATCTTTTCCCTAACACGACCAACAAATGTTTTCCCCTAACACGACCAACAAATCTTTTCTCCTAACGCAACCAACAAATCTTTTCTCCTAACACGACCAACAAATGTTTTCCCCTAACAACGACCAACAAATGTTTTCTCCTAACACGACCAACAAATCTTTTCTCCTAACACGACCAACAAATATTTCTCCTTAACACGACCAACAAATCTTTTCTCCTAACACGACCAACAAATCTTTTCTCCTAACACGACCAACAAATGTTTTCCCTAACACGACCAACAAATGTTTTCTCCTAACACGACCAACAAATGTTTTCTCCTAACACGACAACAAATGTTTTCTCCTAACACGACCAACAAATCTTCACTCTCCTAACACGACCACAAATCAACATCAACACGTGTGTGTGTGTGTATAAATATGTATATCTAGGCAATAATATAGATCAAGAAGGTGAAACAAAGCAAGAGAGCAGAAGCAGGATAGCAGAAGCTAATTTTAAAAACCTGGACACAATATGGAAATAAAAAATACTGTGCCGGAATACCAAACTTACAATATTCAACTCAAACGTATTATCAACACTTACCTACGCACGTGAAATCTGGAATACATGTACAACAAAAGAGAGAGACTGAGAGAAAACTAAATGCTTTTGAAGACAAATGCCTAAGAAGAATACTTTATATAAGTAAGTAAGTAAAGAGCCCCGTCACGCCAAGTGGCGTATAGGGAATGTGGTGTTAGTGACTATAAATTTTACAGACCTTCGGCACATGATTTTTGGGTAATGTGGTCAGTATTACGCCCGTGCCGCTTTACTTTCCCAGAAGAAATCAGGTACCCATCAAAGGCTGGGTGAACCCGGATGCCGTCGGTTGAGATCGAACCCTACCTCTTGTCCTTTGTAGTCCAGTTCACAAACCACTGAGCTATCGCGGCTCAATACTCTGTATACAATGGAATGAATTCATGACTAATATTGAGATAAAAGAAATGGCCATGCGACCAACGATCTAATCTTCAATTAGGAGAGAAGATGAGCATATGTCGGCCATTTGTTGAGAAGAGACAATGTGAGAATTCCCAAACATGCTCTTATATGGGGAAACACCACACAGAAAAGAGTAAGATCTAGAGAGACACTGAACAGAACACTTGTAAGAGAAGCAAAGTTGGCAGGCATAAACTCATTGGATAAGATCAAACATCACGCCCAGAGTTGAATGAGTGGGCAACAAATACTGCAAGCCCAGTGCGACTCTCTAATGGCGCGGGAAGAATCAAGATCAAGACTGTGGATAGAAAATTGTGGAAACACATGATCGCTTACCTCAACCGGCATGGCACATACTGATAATGATATATAAATCTTCTGGTCTTCATTTTTTTTATCTAGGGCCTCAAAGTTAATTTATCTCACCCAGGGCTTCGCCACCGATACCTCTAAGCCTGTCCGCTGAGTCGGTTTTCCCGAAAACACCCAATATTCGTGACGTCTCGAACTATAGACAGCTGATCTTCCTCTTTTGCGATCACGACGTCATTCAGACTAGGATTCCGGACTCTCTTATGAAGGCAGCTGTCTGTTTAGGTGATTCGGTTGCCCCGTATAGTTTCTCTTCCAGGGAGGTGGGTGTGGACCACATTGCCCTTCTCAGGTCTGTGTACTGGGGGCAATCCTGTAGAATATGTTTTATTGCCATGTTGTACAGTGGCATTGGCTGGTAGTTCCTATCTTGAGTTTGGTAAACATGTGGTTTCTCATTCTGTTGTGGCCAAACGTCACAACATTTGGTCGGTCCCCCCTCAGCGGGCAGGTTCAAAGACACCGGTGGCAGACGTCACCAAATCTAAATTCGGCCTTAGATTCCTCGCGGACTTTCCTGCTTCTCAATTTTTAACTACCCAAGGTCCGGTCCCTCTTCGCATCTGAGTTTCCGGTATAATATTTGATCTAGGGGACTGGTTGGTCTCGAGGCAAGACGCCGGCTTCGAGACAGAGAGATTGTGGGTTCAAATCCCGCCTGCACCAGTTGAGTTTTTATTTATGATGTTTTTCTCTGCGGCAACCACCCCTGGTCTCAGCAGCGAGACCCGGCTTGAAACGTCAATTACTCATCGTCGGAAAAATATGAGTACCCCCGAAGACGGAGTTATCTGCCTGTGGACGAGGTCCACACGGCTGCCAGGGTAAAATTGATTAACATGGAAAATTCAGTTCCACGTCTCTAGGGACTTTGTCAGAGGTGAAAGAACGGAAAAAATTGATGTGAATTGCTTGCTGTATCTGCTACTTGCATGTTGAAAGTAAAAGTTTCTTATCCAGAACGTATGAGTTGCTACTTGTCAAATTATTTGATGTTCTGTGTGTTTTTTTTTTTTTTTAATGAAGGTAGCACACAACACGTAACATAAATTGGGGAACGGGTAAATAAATGTAGTGCTGCGGTAAAGCTGGTAGCAAGGGGCCAGTAGTGGGGTGTAACTATACTCCTATAAGATATGATGACAGCTTTCATCATCATCGAGTGCCATCTCCGCAACGAAGGTTGGCTACCATGGAACGCCATTCTGCTCTGTCTCTTGCTTTGGTGGTGCAGGTTGTCATAGGCTGGTTTGTCCATCTTTTGATGTTACTCGTCCGTGTTAGTCTTGGTTAGTCTCTGCCTCGTTTACCTTGTATTTTCCCCTCCAGGATTACTTTTAGTAGGCTGTTGTGCCTGTTAACATGGCAAATCGCATTTGTCTTGTTTGAATTGTGTTTCCACTTGTGGATGACAGCTTTACCAGAAATGAACACAACAAAATACTAACGTTTCGGACTACATAAGGTCGTCTTCAGGGAACGAAAGAACCTAATAGAAATTGTTGAATCTTCCCTGGTGTGGGGAGCCTCGATAGCTCAGTGGTTAGTGAACTGGACTACAAAGGACAAGGGGTAGGGTTCGATCCCAACCGACGGCTTCCGGGTTCACCCAGCCTTAATGGGTACCGGATTTTTTTCTGGGAAAGTAAAGCAGCACGGGCGTAATACCAACCACATTACCCAAAAATCATGTGCTGCAGTCTGTAAAATATAGGGTCTCTAACACCATATTACCTATACGCCACTTGGCGTGACGGGTACTTTACTTCCCTGGTGTCTAGAACAACTTGTCTTAAAGGCAGGGTTTTTTCACTGAAAATAACGGAAAATAAAATCATACACTGTTTTTTTTCTTTCTATTCATTGTAGTTTTAACAAAAGAATAACAATCGATTTACAATTCTGAATTTAGTAACGAAACAATGCAACTAAAATAACAGCGTAAACATTTGAATTGTCGTGGACTTCTCCTGTTCCCATTTTAACTTTGTCGTTAGTGGAATCCCCCTCTTGTCTATTGTCTATATTTAGCAACATTCCCAGTCACGTAGAATCTCTTTGTTCCAGCGAGGATCTTGGTCCTGGCTTAGGAGAACACATTCGAGTCGTCCCGCCCCGTCTTCATACATACGCCGTCTTATTTACTGCAGGGATTTCAAGTTATTACTGCACACGGTACATTAACAAAACTGTAGAATTGACACATGTCACAATTTCCCTATTTTGTGCGTGTGTTGTGTGTGTGTGTGTGTGTTCGCGCGTGCTTCGCCGTCGTTAAACGGCGTCATCAATAATTTCAATCGATAAACTGCCTCGTTCGTTTCAGGTTTCCCCACAGAACTTCTCTGTTTAAAATGGAAACAGTGTCGCGAAGCAGTCCCGAAGAGGGGACAAAATAATAATCTTCTCTTCTTCCTTCCTCATCTGTCTTTCATCGTCGAGGGGAGATATAATTTGCGGCCTTTTGCTCTTCTATTCGCCTCTGCTGCTGTTATGTTTCCTAGTGCTTCTAATATTCCATCCATGCATATTTTTCGTGGTTGACCCTTGTGTCTGGTGTACTCACAACGTTTGAAGAAAGGCTCGTTGTGTTTTTGATCTTTCTGCCTTGTCACGTGGCCAAACCATTTTATCTGTTGTTTCCTTATATATTCTATAGCGGGGGTGGGGGGGGGGCGCTATTCCTAGCTTTTTTCTCAGTTCTTCTGAGAAGAAATGAAAAAAAAAAATTGTCTGGTTGCCGCTTTACGTGAGTGAGAGACAAAACAAAATCAGAACGACGTTACGGCTTAGTAGGCCTTCATCTGGAAAATCAATCAACAAACCAAAAGGGGGGGGGGGCTGGTTGGTCTCGAGGTAAGACGCTGGCCTCGAGACGGAGAGGTTACGGGTTCAAATCCCGACTGCACCCAGTTGGGATTTTTATTTATGATTTCTCTCTGCGGCAACCACCACTGGTCTCAGCAGCGAGGCCCGGTTTAAAAACGTCAATTACTCATCAACGGAAAAAAAAATATGAGTACCTACGAAGACGGAATTATCTGCCTGTGCGGCGAGTGACCCCTGTGCAGACGTCAGGGAAAATATGGATTAACACGCAAAATTCAGTTCCTAGTCTCTAGGGACTTCTTTAGAGGTAAAAGCTGGCGAACGAAAAAAAAGCAAACAAAAAACAATATGTAATATATATATATATATATATATATATATATATATATATATATATATATATATATATATATATCATGATCATCATGTGCCATACCGGTTGGGTAGGCGATCATGTCCTTCCGCAATCTTCTATCCACCGTTCATTGTATCAATTCTGCTGGTGACTATTTACCATGCCATGACACCAAGCTATCTAGTATTGTCTCTCCTTATATGTATATATAACTGCTAAGTAAATAAAGCTAGTAATAACGCGTCCCCCCCCCAGAATATATAAAGAAACAATATATAAAATGGTTTGGCTACGTGATGAGGCAGAACGATCAAAGCACAACACAACGCGCCTTCAATAAACCTTGCGAGAACACCAGACCCAAATGCCGACCAAGAATAAGATGGATTGACGGAATTTTAGAGACACTAGGAAACATAATAGCAGCAGAGGTGAAAGAAGAGCAAAAAAAAAAAAAAAAAACGAAAAATTATATCTCTCCTCGGCGCTGTAGGGCAAATGAAGAAGGAGGAAAAAGAATTAAATAAAACTACAGAGAGACTACATATAGACTACCTGGACAAGAACATCTTCTTAAGTACGAGAAAAATTGATTTCCCCGAGCTTACGGTTTACTTAAAATATCGAGTAGGTATGTGTGTGTTTTGTAGATGATGACGAGGAGTGTTGTCAGTTCTATAGGAGGGTATCTGGTGAATGCCAGAGAGAGAGAGAGAGAGAGACAGAAAGACACAGGCATTAAACAAGATGTTTATCTTATTTAACGGTTTGTCTATATATATATATATCGCTCTCTCTATCCCTCTCCCTATCTCTCTCTCTCTCTCTATATATATATATCCCTCTCTATATCTCTCTCTCTCTATCCCATTCTATATCTACCTCTATATCTATCTATCTATTCCTCTATATCTCTATCTATCTCTCTGTATCTCTCTCTATCCATCTCTCTATCCCTCTCTCTTTATCTCTCTCTATCCATCTCTCTATCCCTCTCTCTTTCTTTCTCTCTCTCTGTCTTGCTTTCAACAGGTGACTACTGAATGATTGAATCTTCCTCTTCATTATCCACCCTCTAAAGAACGTTAATTTGATGTAGATACATTATATTGTGGTTTGGGCTTTGATATTTGCACTTTTCGTCCCAACATGTCCGACATTTTTGAGTACCGGGTTTACCTTGCCTCTTCAATCCCTACTGGCTTGGCCAGACTGGATAGCCTGTTTCCTAGAGCACTCCTTGGAGGTGGAGTGGGATGTTGTTCGGCGATCCTGACGCATGCAGGCAGCTATGGGTCGCTGATCGCACTCAGCACAGTTGTTAGACATGAGACAAATAATAATAAATGAATATTATTATAGAGCGAAACTTCCGAGGCTATAGATCAGACAAATAATAATAAATGAATATTATTATAGAGCGAAACTTCCGAGGCTATAGATCAGACAAAGAATAATAAATGAATATTATTATAGAGCGAAACTTCCGAGGCTATAGATCAGACAAATAATAATAAATGAATATTATTATAGAGCGAAACTTCCGAGGCTATAGATCAGACAAATAATAATAAATGAATATTATTATAGAGCGAAACTTCCGAGGCTATAGATCAGACAAATAATAATAAATGAATATTATTATAGAGCGAAGCTTCGAGGCTATAGATCAGACAAATAATAATAAATGAATATTATTATAGAGCGAAACTTCCGAGGCGAATCAATTTAGAGGAAGAGGTATGTTTACAGCACTCGGAAAAAAATGACAAATAATCAACAGAATCATAAGAACAAAACAAAGAACAATATATGGTCCCAAGCAGGATCGAACCCGTACTCCTTGGCCCCGCGCCTTGCCACGAAAAGCCAAACGCCAGGGAACACTGCCAGCTCGGATAACTACTTAAGATACCTCTTCCTCTGAATTGATTTGTTGGACAGGACGCCATGGCCCCCGTCTGCAATGTTGCCTTAGCATATAGAAGATGAGAACCGCTTATCTGTGTAGCACTCTGGATATTTGCAATTCCTACAATTCAGTGCTTATGTTTCTTGATTTTCCGGCGGACAAAAGAATGAATGTTGTCTATTGTTGTGTATGTAGGACCTCTAGCATTATTATATCAACGCCATATCTATATATGTGCGTGCGTGTGGTTTTTGATGTCAACATGTGTGTGTCGGGGTATTGTCACTTGTATTTGATTTTTTTTCTGTGCGTGTTTCTTTTTATTTTTTTGTTGCCTCTGGAATGTTAGCTGTTGCCGACAATGTTGTCTATTCGTTCGTTTGTTCGTAAACTTGAATTATTTATTTGAATACAGTTTCCTTCTTTCCCCTTCTTCCTTCCTTCCTTCCTTCCTTCCTTCCTTCCTTCCTTCCTTCCTTCCTTCCTTCCTTCCTTCCTTCCTTCCTTCCTTCCTTCCTTCCTTCCTTCCTTCCTTCCTTCCTTCCTTCCTTCCTTCCTTCCTTCCTTCCTTCCTTCCTTCCTTCCTTCCTTCTTCCTTCCTTCCTTCCTTCCTTCCTTCCTTCCTTCCTTCCTTCCTTCCTTCCTTCCTTCCTTCCTCTTCCTTCCTTCCTTCCTTCCTTCTTCCTTCCTTCTTCCTTCCTTCCTTCCTTCCTCCCTCCCTCCTCCCTCCCTCCCTCCCTCCCTCCCTCCCTCCCTCCCTCCCCCCTCCCTCCCTCCCTCCCTCCTCCCTCCCTTCCCTTCCCTCTCTTCCTTCTTTCCTTCCCTTCCCTCTCTTCCTTCCTTCCTTCCCTTCCCTCTCTCCTTCCTTCCTTCCTTCCTTCCCTCCCTCCTTCTCTCCCTTCGTTCCCTCCCTCTCTCCCTCCCTCCCTTCCAATGAAAGCCATCCTTATTTGGGTGGGGCTTGTGGTCTTCTGATTGATTTATCTGTTTTTTTCTGATGGTATGTAACCGGTGCATCTGGTTGTGTGCCTGTTACATCTTCCTTTGCCAGCTGATCTACTGTTTCGTGTCCTGGTATTCCACAGTGAGATGGGATTAACTGCCAGGCGACCTGGTGCTTGCAGAGTTCAGTCATTAAGGTCTGCAGATGTTGCAATTGTGTGTATTGTAGTGCCTGTAGTACTGATCATGCATCTGTCAAAAACACTACAGGCTGTGGGCTAAGATTTCTGTTCAGAATTTATCCTATTGCCAACTTTCTTGCTAGGATTTCTGCATCGTAATTGTGACAATATTTCCCGGTTGCTATTTTATTCGTATCCCTAATTTTATTTAGGTACTCTATGCATGTCCCTGTTGCTTCCCATTCTTTACTGCATTCTGTACTGATCCATATGTGTACGCATGGACCCATATATCTTGTGGGTATTCTTCATCCAAGAAACTGAGAGTGACTATTTTACGCTGTATATTATTCTCTTGTCAAGTATTCCTTTCACTTCTGTCCGTATTTATATTGACAATTCAGATTACTCTGTCCATGTTGTCTGTTATGGTAATTTAAGAAGTTAAATGTGAGACCATATTCCAATAATTTGACTTCCCCCTAAAAATCAAAAGAAATATGAGATTAAGGGAAACTGAAAGAAAAGATACAATGCAGTCAAAGAAAATGCAACGTTGGGAAGTCAGCAGCTGAAATGGTGGACAGCTGTAGTGACAGAAATTAGGGAAGATTCGTAATCACCTACACCAGGAAATCGGCGTTGAAGTACTGAGTCATGCCTTATCAACAGATTCATGTCTCTACAATCGTTTGAAGCCTCTGGCTGAGTGGTTAGTGTGCGCGCCTCCTATACAGATGGGTCTGGGCTAGCAGATTCCCAAGAGGGGGCGAATACCAGAAATTCTTCTCGGAAGTAAAAGCGACCTGGTGTAATACTGACCACATCACCCAAAAATGTTCCGCAGTCATAGATAATATTGTCACTAACGCCATACTGCCCATACACATAGCAAGGGTTGAAGGGAAACTTTTTACTGACAGTCGTTTAACTCTCCTGTTGTTACTTCCTACCATGTTTATATATGAATTTGTATGGTATATTTATTTTGTTTTTATGTCTTCTTTTCCTTGATTTTCTCCCATTCTTACAATATAAACAATGTTACGTTATGTTCCAGATTTTCCACCTTTCCCTTTTATTCACTTCTTCTTTTTTCATAATTTTTCCTTTTTCTTCACTTCTTTTTTGTATTTTACTTCTACTTTTTTCCCCCATTTCTCCTTACACTCACACTTGTGTAATTTATGTGCACGCATGTGTCTTCTTATATTTGCGGGGTTGTTAAAGGTTCGTACTAAGCCCGTACACAGACTATTCCCCTCCAATGTACATATCTACCACTGACTTTGTCGGTCGCTGTGGCCAAGATATAGGAAGAAAGAAATAGCAAGAAAAGAAAGAAAGAACTTTACACCTGTTTCTTGCTTCAAAACTAATCAGTCACCTGCTAGTTCAGTTGTTGTATATCCTTTATGTTGTTCTTTAAGAAAATGTGTTTGTCTCGAATTTTCGATTGCTCGTTATTGTATTATCCATGGTAGTTATATTTTCGAACTTCTGCTAGGTTCTTTTCATTCACTTTTATTTTGCCTCGAGTGTTGCTCAGTTTCGAACTTGTGAAGGGACATAATACCTTTCCGGTACAAGGTAAACAAGGCAGAGGCAGACCCATGACTAAAGTGGACTGATAACGACAAAAGGGGACAGGTGAACCTATGACAACGTGCAGCTTGACTGATAACGACAAAAGGTGGACAGGTGAATCTATGACAACGTGCACCTTGACTGATAACGACAAAAGGTGGACAGGTGAATCTATGACAACGTGCACCTTGACTGATAACGACAAAAGGTGGACAGGTGAACCTATGACAACGTGCACCTTGACTGATAACGACAAAAGGTGGACAGGTGAATCTATGACAACGTGCACCTTGACTGATAACGACAAAAGGTGGACAGGTGAACCTATGACAACGTGCACCTTGACTGATAACGACAAAAGGTGGACAGGTGAATCTATGACAACGTGCACCTTGACTGATAACGACAAAAGGTGGACAGGTGAATCTATGACAACGTGCACCTTGACTGACAACAACAAAAGGTGGACAGGTGAACCTATGACAACGTGCACCTTGACTGATAACGACAAAAGGTGGACAGGTGAATCTATGACAACGTGCACCTTGACTGATAACGACAAAAGGTGGACAGGTGAATCTATGACAACGTGTACCTTGACTGATAACGACAAAAGGTGGACAGGTGAATCTATGACAACGTGCACCTTGACTGATAACGACAAAAGGTGGACAGGTGAATCTATGACAACGTGCACCTTGACTGACAACAACAAAAGGTGGACAGGTGAACCGATGACAACGTGCACCTTGACTGATAACGACAAAAGGTGGACAGGTGAACCTATGACAACGTGCACCTTGACTGATAACGACAAAAGGTGGACAGGTGAACCGATGACAACGTGCACCATCAAGGCAAGAGACATTAAAATGACGTTTCATTGTAGCCAATCTTCGATATGAAAACGGAACCCAAGGAATAAATTAGTTACTCAGTTGTATCTTTGTATTATCTTTGTTTATTATCATAGTTTTACTATTATCATAGCTATGCTCTTATGAATAATTACTTCCAGTGCATAATCACCTCTGTTAATCCTATTTTGAGATATTAAAAAGTGTAGAATTTTGTTTTTAGAATTTTTCTCCGACATAATTTCGAATTCCTCACCATGGCTTCCTCTGGACTAGTACGTGATGAGGCTCCAATCTCTTTCACGGTGGTCAGCCACATTCGTCTTTCGTGTCCTGAACATGCCTCTTGTGTACCACACACTTTACTGTTTTCGCATTCTTTGCCGTTGGTCATTGCTGACTCTTCCGCCCATCCACGGTGACAGACTTTGTACAATTCGGAATGGACATTCCCGTCTGCCCGGAGCGACAATGAAAAACAATGACCTGTCACCGATAGGTCTATCTCGAATGAAAATAATATAAATACCCACTTACAACGAGAATTTCCACCATCCACCAGCCTGTCAGAAGTTAAACAACCACATCAGGCATGAGCAGAACATTAAATCCAAGAATCACACACCTTGGGTAACCGGCATATTTCGAAACAACACACGCTGTAACGAAAAACACTGTCCACATACGGACGCCATCCTGAATCTGAATGTGTTGGATATATAGCTTAAAACAACTAAAAATGAAAAAAAGAACTACTAAATACAATTCACACAAGACAAATGCAATTTTTTGGGCCAAGTTAAAAGATACAACAGCCTACCAAAAGTAAAATTGGAAGGATAATACAAGGTAAAAGAGGCAGTCTAAGACTAACGTGGACGAGTAACATCAAAAGATGGACAAGTCAGCCTATAAGAACCTGCATCATCAAAGCAAGAGACACAGCGGAATGGCGCTTCATACTAGCCAACCTTCAATGCGGAGACGACACTAAATGATGATGATGAGAGTTTTATTATAAAACCGGAAACGGAAATTTATTTCTACATCCATGTTCCTCTTTCACGATCGTTATCACAGCTTGTCTGTTTCGTTTTTATGATTTCTAAGAGAGTGAGACTGACTACCATGACAGGACACAAGCGTCCGCTTTATATTTAGCTTTGGTAACACCACTTTAAAGTGGGAGGCAGGAGAAATGCTAACTTCAGCGTTTAATGGCACGCAGAAAACTAACTTGTGAGTGATTGGCATTTATACTAGCGCGTATCCGGTTGTGACATGTTGCATGAGACGGCTGTATCATGTATAATGCTAGTATATGTATCATGAGACAGCTGTATCATGTATAATGCCAGTATATGTATCATGAGACAGCTGTATCATGTATAATGCCAGTATATATATCATGAGACATCTGTATAATGCATAATGCCAGTATATGTATCATCACCAGCATGCAGCATAAAAATAAACAGGACAAATTTGAAACAAGTGCAACGCGTCAAATACTTGGGCACAATAACATCAGATGGAAGAAGCACCACGGAAATAAAAAGTAGAATAGCTCAGGCCAAAATAGCATTTCAGAAAATCTCTCTCTCTCTGCGATCAGGACTCAATCAGAGTAGGATTCCAGACTCTCACATGAAGTCAGCTGTCAGGTTAAGTGTGTTGATCGCCCCCACAGACAGAACGTCACAATTAGAGTCTGCCAGATCCACTCTGACCGAATACCCGTTAATACGTTGCACTGTGTTCTGCGCCAGTGGCCCATTGCATCCGATTTCAGCCAGCATTTTATTCAGGTTTGCTTTCCCTAGCCTTTGATTGTCCCCAATCTTCCTGCAAGGCAGCAGATTGTCTTTTCTGTAGGGGGATTCTGCCCTTAGATGGTCGGCCCTCCCAGGTTTACGAGCACCATCTGCCCGAGTCACTAGAGGTGACTAACACAGACATGCACACACAAAGATGTGAGATGTGACTAACACAGACATGCACACAGCGTAACGATGCATGATTAACACTGACACACACAAAGATATGACACATGCCTAACATAGACATGCACACACAAAGATATGAGATGTGACATACACGGACATGCAGTATGGTACATGATGATGATGATGTGTCATGAGAACAGCTGTATCATGTATGATGCCAGTATATGTATCATGGGACAGCTGTATCATGTACTGATGCCAGTATATGTATCATGGGACAGCTGTATCATGTATGATGCCAGTATATGTATCACGAGAACAGCTGTATCATGTATGATGCCATTATATGTATCATGGGACAGCTGTATCATGTATGATGCCAGTATAAGTATCATGAGACAGCTGTATCATGTATGATGCCAGTATATGTGTGATGGGACAGCTGTATCATGTAGGATGCCAGTATATGTATCATGTGAACAGCTGTATCATGTATGAAGCCAGTATATGTATCACGAGACAGCTGTATCATGTATGATACTAGTATATGTATCATGGGAACAGCTGTATCATGTATAATGCCAGTATATGTATCATGGGAACAGCTGTATCATGTATGAAGCCAGTATATGTATCACGAGACAGCTGTATCATGTATGATACTAGTATATGTATCATGGGAACAGCTGTATCATGAGAACAGCTTTGTCGTGTAAGTAAGCTCATCGTCTACAACTTTTCGCTCCTCTAACGACTTTCTGTACAACACCAGACCAGTGCACAGTTGCTTGTTTTAACTATAAAGTGCATACAATAAACATAAAATAGTATTGTGGAGCTAGACTAACAGAAAGACAAGACAGACTACAACGTTTGGCAAACGCCTTCATCATGTATTTTTTATTTTTTTGAAGGCTTTTTTTCTGGTTCGTTATATTTTGTACCTGATGAAGGCTTTTGCTGGAACGTTGTATTCTGTACCTGATGAAGGCTTTTGCTGGAACGTTGTATTTTGTCTAGTTTTTCTGTTAGTCTAGCCACTCAATACCATTATTTATTATTTAGGTATTTTTTAATTTTTTTTAAGGCTTTTGCTGGTTCGTTATATTTTGTACCTGATGAAGGCTTTTGCTGGAGCGTTGTATTTTGTACCTGATGAAGGCTTTTGCTGGAACGTTGTATTTTATCTAGTTTATCTGTTAGTCTAGCCGCTCAATACCATTCTATGTTAATTGTATACGTTTTCTGCATCTATACTCTCGACCCGCATCATCATTG
>JAVIAB010000134.1:0-33456 GCA_032433765.1 Megaustenia siamemsis | reverse complement strand
CACTAGGCCTCGATAGCTGATTGGTTAATGCGCTTGCAACTCATCAAAAGGGACGCGTTGTCCAATAATTGCACTTCTTTTATTCCCAACCACACCGCTCCCAACCCACTTCAGCACCACAACAAAACCACCATATCCCCCCTCTGACCACCCTCCTGACTCCACCAAACCTTCACCATCCACATCCACCCCTCTGACAACCCTCCTGACTCAACCAAACCTTCACCATCCACATCTGACCACCCTCTGACCACCAAACCTCCAGCACTTACATCCACCCCTCTGACCACCCTCCAACGCCACCAAACCTCCAGCACCCTAATCCACCCCTCTGACCACCAAACTCCCTACCCATCCACCCTCTGACCACCCTCCAACGCCTCCACCACCCACATCCACCCCTCTGACAACCCTCCCGACTCAACCAAACCTCCACCACCCACATCCACCCCTCTGACAACCCTCCCGACTCAACCAAACCTCCACCAACCACATCCACCCCTCTGACCACCTCCAACGCCACCAAACTTCCACCACCCACATCCACCCCTCTGACCACCTCCAACGCCACCAAACCTACCAACCCACATCCACCCCTCTGACCACCCTCCAACGCCACCAAACTTCCACCACCCACATCCACCCTCTGACCACCTCCAACGCCTCCACCACCCACATCCACCCCTCTGACAACCCTCCGACTCCACCAAACCTCCACCACCCTTCTGACCAACCTCCCGACTCACCAAAACCTCACGACCCTGCACAAACTCGCACATTCTCCACAGCTACAAAGGTAGTATACATCAAACGTGATTTCATTAATCACCAATTACACTTGATTACAGGTGATTAACAGTACGATAAGCGTTATAATAATGGTGATTATCTCCTTGCAACCTACCACAGCTGCCTACTCTATTTAACGAACTCATGAACTTTCAGAGAAAGATTTGTAAATTCATAGACCTCATCTCATATTGTATTTTCTGTTATTCTGAAATTATACGATTCTTTGTTCTTTTCCTTGTTCAATCTTTTTTTGTGATTGATGGGTTGAGTGTGAATAAGGGTTGTTGAGTAATGAGGAAATGAGTGAAGAAGAGTGGTTGTTGAGTAATGGAAGAATAAATGAAGATTTGGGTTGGAGTTGTTTCATGGATGGGACATCAAGGAAGACACACACACGTCTGATGGGGGCATCAGTGGTAAAAGGAAACAGGGGGGAAAAGAAAGAATAGGAAAACAAAACAAAACAAAAAAATGAAGATCAAAAGAAAACAAAGAAGATCAAAAGAAAACAAGTAAGACCCGAAAGAAAACAATGAAGGCAACAAGAAAATAAGTAAGACAAAAAGAAAACAAGGAAGACAACGTGAAAACAAGGAAACAACAGGAAAACAAGGAATGCAAAAGTAAACAAGGAAGACAACAAGAAAGAAGGAAGCAAATAAAAACAAAAGAAGATCAAAACAAAACGAACAACATAATTAACAAATTACAAACTAACGACAGTTTCACTAAGTACCTAATTAACTAATACATTAACAAACTAATTAACGAACTAATTATTTAGCAAACTACCTAACTAATTAGCAAACCAATTAGCTAATTAGCAGACCAACTAACTGATTAGCAACCAACTACTAAATAGCAATCAACTAACTATTTAGCAAACCAACTAGGTAATTAGCAGACTAACAAACTAATTAGCAAATCAAATAACTAATTAACAAACCAACTAACTAATTAACAAACAAACTAATTATTTAGCAACTACCTAACTAATTAGCAAAACCAAGTAGCTAATTAGCAGACCAACTAACTAATTAGCAAACCAACTAACTAATTATCAAACCAACTAATTAATTAGCAAACCAACTAACTAATTAATAAAACAACTAACTAAGTAGCATAATACCTAACTAATTAGCAAACCAACTAACTAATTAGCAAACTGCATAACTAATTAGCAAACCAACTAACCAATTAGTAAAAAAAACTAAATAATTACAAATTACCTAATAATTAACAACTAAATAACTACTTAGAAAACAACTAACTAATTACAAATTACCTAAATAATTAACAAACTAATAACTAATTATAAAACCAACTAACTAATTAGCAAACCAACTAACTAATTAGAAAACCAACTAACTAATTATAAAATCAACTAACTAATTAGCAAACCAACTAACTAATTATAAAACCAACTAACTAATTAGCAAACCAACTAACTAATTAGAAAAACCAACTAAATAATTAGCAAGCTACATAACTAATTAGCAAACTACCTAACTAATTAGCAAACAACTAACTAATTAGCAAACTACTAACTAATTAGCAAACCATCTAACTAATTAGCAACCAACTAACTAATTAGCAACTACCTACTAATTAGAACCAACTACTAATTAGCAAACCAACTAACTAAATTAGCAAACTACCTAACTAATTAGCAAACCAACTAACTAATTAGCAAACTACCTAACTAATTAGTAACTACTAACTAATTAGCAAACCAACTAAATAATTAGCAAACTACCTGACTAATTAGCAAACCAACTAACTAATAACTAACAAGCTATTAATTGAAACAAATAGAAGGTGATCGACAGAAGGAGCAAAAAGAAGGAAAGGCGAGAATAGAAATTAGAGTTTGGAGTTAAAGAGAAATGAGTGGCCGATAAAAATACAGAGAAAATTAATGAACACGAGGGTATTCTAATGGATGAGTGAGTTACAGAGCGGGTTGGAAGAATAAGAAGACAGAGGTATTGACAGAAGGAGTGAGTCACAGAGAGGGTTATCAATACAATCTAAATAAAAACTGATTTTAAAAATCTGAATAAGATAATATTTTACCTGGAGTGAAAGAATAATGTATCTGAAAAAGATGATATTTTATCTAAGAGAAAACTGTTAATGAAAAGCAAAAGAAATATAATAAGCGGAGGTTTTAATTTCCTTCAATATCTTATATAAAAAGGTAAATGCCTAGTGGATGCAAGGTTTGACGTCTTAAAGCGAACATTCTGATCTTGACCATCGTAATCAGAGAAGAAATGTGAATGTAAGTGTGAGTCGGATGAGAAGAATGAGAGAGGGGTGTGAGTTCGGATGAGAAGTATGAGAGAAGGTTGAGTCGGATGAGAATATGAGAGAAGGTGTGAGTCGGATGAGAAGTATGAGAGAAGGTGTGAGTCGATGAGAAGTATGAGAGAAGGTGTGAATCGGATGAGAAGTATGAGAGAAGGTGTGAGTCGGATGAGAAGAATGAGAGAGGGTGGAGTCGGATGAGAAGTTTGAGCGAAGTGTGAGTCGGATGAGAAGTATGAGAGAAGGTGTGAGTCGGATGAGAAGTATGAGAGAAGTGTGAGTCGGAGAGAAGTATGAGAGAAGGTGTGAATCGGATGAGAAGTATGAGAGAGGTGTGAATCGGATGAGAAGTTGAGAGAGGGTGTGAGTCGGATGAGAAGTATGAGAGAAGGTGTGAATCGGATGAGAAGTATGAGAGAAGGTGTGAGTCGGATGAGAAGTATGAGAGAAGGTGTGAATCGGATGAGAAGTATGAGAGAGGTGTGAGTTGGATGAGAAGTATGAGAGAAGTGTGAATCGGATGAGAAGTATGAGAGAGGGTGTGAGTCGGATGAGAAGTATGAAAGAAGGGGTGAGTTGGATAAGAAGAATGAGAGAAGATGCGAGTCGGATGAGAAGTATGAGAGAAGGTGCGAGTCAAGGTGAGAAGTATGACAGAAGGTGTGAGTCGGATGAGAAATATAGAAAAGTGTAAGTCGGAAGATGAGAGAAGTATGAGAAAATTTGAGTCGGATGAGAAGTATGACAGAAGGTGTGAGTCGGATGAGAAATATAAGAAAAGGTGTAAGTCGGATGAGAAGTATGAGAAAATTGTGAGTCGGATGAGAAGTATGACAGAAGGTGTGAGTCGGATGAGAAATATAAGAAAAGGTGTAAGTCGGATGAGAAGTATGAGAAAATTGTGAGTCGGATGAGAAGTATGACAGAAGGTTGTGAGTCGGATGAGAAGTATGAGAAAATTTGTGAGTCGGATGAGAAATATGAAAGAAGTGGGTGAGTCGGATGAGAAGTATTAAAGAAGGTAGAGAATCTGCCTAAACGGCGAGGGATGTGACTGCTGGCGTGAAGAAAGGGTAAAGAAAATAAAACTGATACTCACACAACAATTCAGGGCCTCGGAACATCAATAAAGATAATAAAAAATCTGACTTAAGTAAAGAAACAAATATAAACGACAGTCGTTGATGTGAATCTTTCATTTGACATGGGGACAGGAATATTAAGAATGGGGATATAAGGATAGAGTTGGAGTAACACTAGTGATGGATTATAGTAGGAAGGTAGAGTAATATTTTTAGAGGAAATGACATTGCAGAGGAAAGTAAGACAAACAGACAGGGAGACAGACAAGCAGGCAGACAGAAGACAGCCAGAAATATAGATAGAAAGACAGGCATGTAGGTAGGAGATAGAAGACAAACAGATAGATAGACAGGTGGATAGAGAGACAGACTGGCAAGAAGGCAGACAGACGCCAGCCAGAAACACAATTCAATAGATAGATGACAGACAGACAAATATACAGAGAGGCAGACAGAAAGACAGACAGTCGGATGGACGGACGAACAGAGAGACACACAGAGAGGAGACAGCCAAGAGATAGATAGATAGGATAGATAGATAGATAGATAGATAGATAGATAGATAGATAGATGATAGATAGATAGATAGATAGATAGATAGATAGATAGATAGATAGATAGATAGATAGATAGATAGATAGATAGAGATATAGATAGATAGATAGATAGATAGATAGATAGATAGATAGAAGAGACAGACAGACATATAGACAGGTCGGTAGATAGACAGACAGGCAAGCAGGCAGATAGGCGACAGTTAGACAGAAACACATTTCAATAGACAGACAGACAGACAAATATACCAAGAGGCAGACAGAAAGACAGACAGACGGTGTACGGACGGACAAAACAGAGCGACAGACAGACGGACAGACAGATAGATAGATAGATAGATAGATAGATAGATAGATAGATAGATAGATAGATAGATAGATAGATATATAGATAGATAGATAGATAGATAGATAGATAGATAGATAGATAGATAGATAGATAGATAGATAGATAGATAGATAGATAGATAGATAGATAGACACGTTAAAACGATCACCATCCAACATCCCTAACAGGCCTGACAAGCAATGAAAGGAAGAAGAGAACGTAAATCTAGGCTACGATTGCTAATAAAATATCTGATAACAATAAAACGCCATCCAGGAGACACATCACAGATGTTATTTCGTCTCACAACAACAAAGACCAAATAAAAATGAGAGAAAAACGTAATGCAAATCACACAAACATACACACAATTCACAAGTATCAGGTAACAGAAAAATATCAACATTCATATCGATTCCAATAAATATTTCATCAATAGGGCTATTGTACACCCGGAAATAAAATTTCAATATTTGCCCGCAGGAACAAACGAATCAAAATCAACATTTTTCTTCTCATTTTTTTTAAAATAGCGCAATATTGGAGCTCATCAAATTAATCAATCTAAGTGATAGAGTCATGATATCTAGAAGTTCATCAATTTTATCAACTTTGAAATCAATCAACATACGATGTGTTAAATCATCATTTTTAGCAAGTTTGAAATAAGCTCCTAAGAAACATCAGAAAGAAGCAATCAATATTTTTCTGGCACATCGTGAGAAGAGGAAAGGTGGAATACTTGGTTATAACTGGCAAATTATAGGAAAGAGAGATCGCGGACGACAAAGAGAGGAGGTACTAGATAGCTTGGTGTCATGGCATGGAAAACAGTCAACAACTGAATTGATACGATGCACTGTGGATAGAAGATTTTGGAAGGACATGATCGCCTACGCCAAACGGTTATTGGGTTATTGAGTATTTGCGGGTCATCATCATTGCACTTCGAACATGTCCATAGGTGCTCAGATCCCCTCCTCAGCAAGTCTCGCAGTGTCCAGCGACTGACGACTCCAGTTCTATGTTGGTTGATAAGTCTTCTTACACGCGCTCTAAGTTCTCATTTCTGGCTGTGCCCATCTTAACTCCCATCTCTTTCATCTGAAGGATTGGCGTGGACTCATGGTTGTTGAAGTCCTGTGCCCTTCCCACATCCCGGAGGCATTGATGATGTCCCGCCAGATCCATTGTGCTACCGGTATAGCACATAATGAACAAGCTCATCTTCTTTCTCTTTTCACTGATACCTAAAGGTGTCGTGGTTTATATCATTTGTCGTTCTTGTGCTGCTCGAACTGTCTGAATTAGTGATTTTCCTTTGTTGTTACATGTCTCTGTCACTGCATCTATCCATCTTCTTCTTTTCACTTTCACTGATCCCTAAAAGGTGTCGTGGTTTATATCATTTGTCGTTCTTGAGCTGCTCGAAATGTCTGAATTAGTGATTTCCTTGTTGTTACATGTCTCTGTCACTGCATCTATCCATCTTCTTCTTTTCTCTTTTCACTGATACCTAAAGGTGTCGTGGTTATATCATTTGTCGTTCTGTGCTGCTCGAATTGTCTGAATTAGTGATTTTCCTTTGTTGTTACATGTCTCTGTCACTGCATCTATCCATCTTCTTCTGCGCCTTCCTCTTGCTCTTTTTCCATGCATTCTCGAGAATAACGCCCTTGATGGTGATTGGTGAGGATTCATTCTGACCAGGTGGTCCAACCATTTAAGTTGTTGTTGTTCTATATAGTCTTGGCAGGGTTTGTGAGTTTCTTTAATAAGCTCATCACACATCATTAATCATCATTTTTAGCAACTTTGAAATCAATTCATCTCACGGTACATTAACTCATAAATTTTATCAGCTTGTAAATCAACTCAACCTTCGGCAAAATCATTAATTGTGTCAGTTTCGAGATAACTCAGTTGAAAACATTCATAACTTTAAAAAACCATGTCACTGAATATTCTATCAACTGATCACATGTTGAAAACATCATCAAAAACAGAATATTCTATCAACTGATCACATGTTGAAAAGATCAACAAAAACAGAATATTCTATGAACTGATCACATGTTGAAAAGATAACCAAAAACAGAATATTCTATGACTGATCACATGTTGAAAAGATCATCAAAAACAGAATATTCTATCAACTGATCACATGTTGAAAAGATCATCAAAAACAGTCATGGCCAAAACTATACTGCTGATTTCATAGAGCATATATGTCAGCAATGGTGACCCCTATAGCTCGCTGGTTATTCACACTAACATCCATACATTCACATGCGCCGATCTCCTAGCATCAAGTTTAAATTTTTAATCCGGACCATCCGTATAGCACTCAAGATAATTTCTTTCTTTCCTTCAAAACGAACTGTCTCAGTTGTCCAGCTCTACAGTCCTCACTGTAAACAATCATTTAATCATTCTAATTTATATCTCATTTTCAGCTATACAGTCCCCACTATAAATGATCATTTAATCATTCTTATTTATACCTCATTTTCAGCTCTACAGTCCTCACTATAAACGATCATTTAATAATTCTATTCTTATATCCCATTTTGAACTCTTCAGTCCTCACTATAAACGATAATTGAATCATTCTAATTTATATCTCATTTCAGCTCTACAGTCCTCACTATAAATAATCATTGAATAATTCTAATTTATATCCCATTTTCAGCTCAACAGTCCCACAAAAAAGGTTTCAATGTGTGTCTCTAATATCCCCGCTATGAGGTCTCAAGTGTCCGTCTAATGTCCCCTATATAGGTCTCAATGTAACCTCAAATGTTCTTACTATAATGTCTCAATGTGACCTTTAATGACCCCACTATAAGGTCTCATTGTATGCCATTACTGTCCCCACTATAAGGTCTCTATGTGTCACTCTAATGTTCCCATATAGGTCTCAATGTGACCTTTAATTACCAAACTATAAGGTCTCAATGTGTCCCTCTAAAGTCCTCACTATAAAATCTCAATATGGTCTTCTAAATACCTCATTATAAGGTCTCAATGTGTCCCTGTAATGTCTCAACTATAAATCTTAATGTGTCCCCATAATGTGCCCCTATAAAGGTCTCAATGTTTGCCTCTAATGTCCCGCTTATAAGATCTCAATGTGACCTCTAATGACCTCATCATTAGGTCCTCAATGTGACCTTTACTGATCCCAGTATAAGGTCTCTATGTGTCCCTCTAGTCCCCCTAATATAAAATCTCAATGTGCCCCTCTAACGTTCCCACTATGAAATCTCAATGTGACAATCTAATGTCCCCACTATAAAATCTCAGTGTGCCCCTCTAACGTTCCCACTATAAAATCTCAATGTGCCCCTCTAATGTACCCACTATAAAATCAATGTGCCCCTATAATGTCCCCACTATAAAATCTCAATGTGCCCCTCTAATGTTCCCACTATAAAATCTCAATGTGCCCCTCTAATGTCCCCACTATAAAATCTCAATGTGCCCCTTTAATGTCCCCTCTATAAAATCTCAATGTGCCCCTCTAATGTCACCTCTAAAAAATCTTAATGTGCCCCTCTAATGTCACCTTTATAAAAATCTCAATGTGCCCCTCTAATGGCACCTCTATAAAATATCAATGTGCACCTCTAATGTCCCCTACTATAAAATCTCAATGTGCCCCTCTAATGTCCCCACTATAAAATCTCAATGTACCCCTCTAATGTCCCCACTATAAAATCTCAATGTGTCCCTCCAATGTCCCCTCTATAAAATTTCAATGTGCCCCTCTAATGTCCCCACTATAAAATCTCAATGTGCCCCTCTAAATGTCACCTCTATAAAATCTCAATGTGCCCCTCTAATATCACCTCTATAAAATCCCAATGTGCCCCTCTAATGTCACCTCTATAAAAATCTCAATGTACGCCTCTAATGTCACATCTATAAAATTTCAATGTGCCCCTTTAATGTCACCTCTATAAAATCTCAATGTGCCCCTCTAATGTCCCCACTATAAAATCTCAATGCGCTCCACAAATGTCCCCACTATAAAATCCAATGTGTCCCTCTAACGGCCCCACTATAAAATGCAATGTGTACCACTAATAGCCCAATTATAAAATCTCAAATTGTTCCTCTAATGTCCCCACTATAAAATCCCTATGCGCCCCTCTAATGTCCCAACTATAAAATCTTAATGTGCCCTCTAATGTCCCCACTATAAAAATCAAAATGTGCCTCTCTAATGTCCCACTATAAAATCTCAATATGTCCCTCTAATGTCCCGACTATAAAATCTCAATGTGCTCCTCTAATGCCCCATTATAAAATCTCTATGTACCCCTCTAATGTCCCCTCTAGAAAATCTCATTGTGCCACTCTAATGTCCCCAATATAAAATCTCAATGTGCCCCTCTAATGTCCACACTACAAAATCTCAATGTGTCCCTCTAATGTCCCCGATATAAAATCTCAACATGCCCCTCAAATGCTCCACTATAAAATCTCAATGTGCCTCTCTAATGCCCCCACTATAAAATCTCAATGTGCCCCTCTAATGTCCCCACTATAAAATCTCAATGTGCCCGTCTAATGTACCCACTATAAAATCTCAATGTGCCCTCTAATGTCCCAACTATAAAATCTCAATGCGCTCCTCTAATGTCCCCTATATAAAATCTCAATGTGCCCCTCTAATGTTCCCACTATAAAATCACAATGTGTCCCCTAATGTCCCCACTATAAAAGTTCAATGTACTCCTCTAATGTCCCACTATAAAATCTCTATGTGCCCCTCTAATGTCCCCACTATAAAATGCAATGTGCACCACTAATAGCCCCATTATAAAATCTCAAATTGTTCCTCTAATGTCCCCACTATAAAATCCCTATGCGCCCCTCTAATGTCCCAACTATAAAATCCTAATGTGCCCCTCTAATGTCCCCACTATAAAATCAAAATGAGCCTCTCTGATGTCCCCACTATAAAATCTCAATATGTCCCTCTAATGTCCCTACTATAAAATCTCAATGTGCTCCTCTAATGCCCCACTATAAAATCTCTATTACCCCTCTAATGTCCGCTCTAGAAAATCTCATTGTGCCCCTCTAATGTCCCCAATATAAAATCTCAATGTGCCCCTCTAATGTCCCCACTATAAATCTCAAGGTGTCCCTCTAATGTCCCCGATATAAAATCTCAACATGCCCTCAAATGCCCCCACTATAAAATCTCAATGTGCCCCTCTAATGTCCCCACTATAAAATCTCAATGTGCCCGTCTAATGTACCCACTATAAAATCTCAATGTGCCCCTCTAATGTCCCCTCTAGAAAATCTCAATGTGCCCCTCTAATGTCCCACTAAAAAAATCTCAATGTGCCCCTCTAATGCCCCCACTATAATATCTCAATGTGCCCCTCTAATGTCCCCACTATTAAATCTCAATGTGCCCCTCTAATGTTTACACTGTGCAATCTTAATGTGCCCCTTTATTGACCCCAAGATAAAATCTTAATGTGCCACTCTAATGTCCCCACTATAAAATCTCAATTTGCCCCTCTAATGCCCCACTATAAAATCTCAATGTGCCTTTCTAATGTCCCCACTATAAAATCACAATGTGCCCCTCTAATGTTCCCACTGTACAATCTTAATGTGCCCCTCTAATGTCCCACGATAAAATCTTAATGTGTCTCTCTAATGTCCCCACTATAAAATCACAATGTACCCCTCTAATGTCCACACTATAAAATCACAATGTGCCCCTCTAATGTCCCCACTATAAAATCTCAATGTGCCCCTCTAATGTCCCACTATAATCTCAATGTGCCCCTCTAATGTCCCCACTATAAAATGTCAGTGTGCCCCTCTAACGTTCCCACTATAAAATATCAGTGTGCCCCTCTAACGTTCCCACTATAAAATCACAATGTGCCCCTCTAATGTCCCCACTATAAAATCTCAATGTGCCCCTCTAACGTTCCCTCTATGAAATCTCAATGTGCCCCTCTAATGTCCCCATTATAAAATCTCAGTGTGCCCCTCTAACGTTCCCACTATAAAATCTCTGTGTGCCCCTCTAACGTTACCACTATAAAATCTCAGTGTGCCCCTCTATTGTCCCCACTATAAAATCTCAATGTGCCCCTCTAATGTCCCCTATAAAATCTCAGTGTGCCCCTCTAATGTCCCCACTATAAAATCTCAATGTGCCCCAGTAATGTCCCCACTATAAAATCTCAATGTGCCCCTCTATGTCCCCACTATAAAATCTCAATGTGCCCTCTAACGTTCCCACTATGAAATCTCAATGTGCCCCTCTACGTTCCCACTATAAAATCTCAGTGTGCCCCTCTAACGTTCCCACTATAAAATCTCAATGTGCCCCTCTTATGTCCCCACTATAAAATCTCAATGTGCCCCTCTAACGTTCCCACTATGAAATCTGAATGTCCACCTCTAACGTCCCCACTATAAAAATCTCAATGTGCCCCTCTAATGTCCCCACTATAAAATCTCAATGTGCCCCTCTAATGTCCCCACTATAAAATCTGAATGTGCCCCTCTATTGTCCCCACTATAAAATCTCAATGTGCCCCTCTAATGTCCCCACTATAAAATCTCAATGTGCCCCTCTAATGTCCCCACTATAAAATCTGAATGTGCCCCTCTAATGTCCCCACTATAAAATCTCAATGTGCCCCTCTAACGTCCCCACTATAAAATCTCAATGTGCCCCTCTAATGTCCCCACTATAAAATCTCAATGTGCCCCTCTAATGTCCGTACCATAAAATCTCAATGTGCCCCTCTAATGTCCCCACTATAAAATCTCAATGTACCCCTCTAATGTCCCCACTGTACAATCTCAATGTGCCCCTCTAATGTCCCCACTATAAAATCACAATGTGCCCCTCTAATGTCCCCACTATAAAATCTCAATGTACCCCTCTATGTCCCCACTATAAAATCTCAATGTGCCCCTCTAATGCCCCCACTATAAAATCACAATGTGCCCCTCTAACGTTTCCACTCTAAAATCACAATGTGCCCCTCTAATGTCCCCACTATAAAATCTCATTGTGCCCCTCTAACGTTCCCACTATAAAATCACAATGTGCCCCTCTAATGTCCCCACTATAAAATCTCAATGTGCCCCTCTAACGTTCCTCTATGAAATCTGAATGTGCCCCTCTAACGTTCCCACTATAAAATCTCAATGTGCCCCTCTAATGCCCCACTATAAAATCTCAATGTGCCCTCTAATGCCCCCACTATAAAATCTCAATGTGCCCCTCTAACGTCCCCACTATAAAATCTCAATGTGCCCTCTAATGTCCCCACTATAAAATCTCAATGTGCCCCTCTAATGCCCCCACTATAAAATCTCAATGTGCCCTCTAATGCCCCACTATAAAATCTCAGTGTGCCCCTCTAAACGTCCCCACTATAAAATCTCAATGTGCCCTTCTAATGCCCCCACTATAAAATCTCAATGTGCCCCTCTAATGTCCCCACTATAAAATCTCAATATGCCCGTCTAACGTCCCACTATTAAATCTGAATGTGCCCCTCTAACGTTCCCACTATGAAATCTCAATGTGCCCTCTAACGTTCCCACTATAAAATCTCAGTGTGCCCCTCTAACGTTCCCACTATAAAATCTCAATGTGCCCCTCTTATGTCCCCACTATAAAATCTCAATGTGCCCTCTAACGTTCCCACTATGAAATCTGAATGTCCACCTCTAACGTCCCCCTATAAAATCTCAATGTGCCCTCTAATGTCCCCACTATAAAATCTCAATGTGCCCCTCTAATGTCCCCACTATAAAATCTGAATGTGCCCCTCTATTGTCCCCACTATAAATCTCAATGTGCCCTCTAATGTCCCCACTATAAAATCTCAATGTGCCCCTCTAATGTCCCCTATAAAATCTGAATGTGCCCCTCTAATGTCCCCACTATAAAATCTCAATGTGCCCCTCTAACGTCCCCACTATAAAATCTCAATGTGCCCCTCTAATGTCCCCACTATAAATCTCAATGTGCCCCTCTAATGTCCGTACCATAAAATCTCAATGTGCCCCTAAATGTCCCCACTATAAAATCTCAATGTACCCCTCTAATGTCCCCACTGTACAATCTCAATGTGCCCCTCTAATGTCCCCACTATAAAATCACAATGTGCCCCTCTAATGTCCCCACTATAAAATCTCAATGTACCCCTCTATGTCCCCACTATAAAATCTCAATGTGCCCCTCTAAGCCCCCACTATAAAATCACAATGTGCCCCTCTAACGTTCCACTCTAAAATCACAATGTGCCCCTCTAATGTCCCCACTATAAAATCTCATTGTGCCCCTCTAACGTTCCCACTATAAAATCACAATGTGCCCCTCTAATGTCCCCACTATAAAATCTCAATGTGCCCCTCTAACGTTCCCTCTATGAAATCTGAATGTGCCCCTCTAACGTTCCCACTATAAAATCTCAATGTGCCCCTCAATGCCCCCACTATAAAAATCTCAATGTGCCCCTCTAATGCCCCCACTATAAAATCTCAATGTGCCCCTCTAACGTCCCCACTATAAAATCTCAATGTGCCCCTCTAATGTCCCCACTATAAAATCTCAATGTGCCCCTCTAATGCCCCCACTATAAAATCTCAATGTGCCCCTCTAATGCCCCCACTATAAAATCTCAGTGTGCCCTCTAACGTCCCACTATAAAATCTCAATGTGCCCTTCTAATGCCCCCACTATAAAATCTCAATGTGCCCCTCTAATGTCCCCACTATAAAATCTCAATATGCCCGTCTAACGTTCCCACTATTAAATCTGAATGTGTCCCTCTAATGTCCCCTAAATAAACGGCGAATGTTAAATCCCCTGCTCAAAATGTCCCATTGATAGATTGATCATGTATAGGTTCCCCTATGTCTTTCTAATGTCCCACAAAATGTGATCATCAAAACGATATATATCCCCCCCCACTTCCATCATAATAAACGATGTCTAACTCGTTCAGTACGCTTCTCAACAGCCCCCCTCTAAAATGATCATAAAGCATCCAAATGTCCACAATTCCACACTATAATATATAAAACCAGCATAACTGAAACTTTATTTTTCAAAATAAATTAAAGTTAAAGCAAACAACATCAACAGGCTGTCTGCCTCCAAACATCAGGACAGACATCAAGAGTGAGACTAAGGAAGAAATGGATTGAGACATGGCAAGAAGAAATCATTTCTATTTTAACATCGTTCAGACCTGCCAAGAACTCTCAGTACATCTACAGATATTAGATTATATCAGACAGACTTCCTTCCTCATCGATGTTTCAAGGCAACAACAAGAGATATTTACCAGAAATATTAAATTAAAACATGACTCTCTAATTAGTCTAATGTCCCCTCCTTAAACAACTATAAATTCAAACACCTTTATATCTAATGTCCCTTATAATAAATTTTCACAGAAGCGTTACATAAATTATTCTTATTAAATGCATATGTTCCCTAGCTTATCCTTACATCCTGTAGCTCTGTGTAAATTAACACAAAATATTCACATACTTACGCAGTAATATTCCCAATCATAATAATTGCAGAAAGTCCTCGTATATGAATTATCACACACGAAACAATCACAGGTGTACAATTCAAATCACTTCTAATTTAATCCCAAACAAACACGCATATTCAATTATTGACTTAACCATCGGCTGGTAGTCGATGTACAAAAGCAGAGAAAACTCCACACAGACAAACCTAAGACCTATAACGGCTTACAACACGACTAGGATCGTAAGCCTGGCCTAGCGGTCGCCTGCGTCACGCGGGTCCAACTTATATCACGGTTGAGCTATGTGAGAGCGACAGGCATTCACGGCTAGGTCATGAGCAAAGCTGGGCTACAGATCTCGCTGAGCACAGTCGATGAGAATCGTTCCACTTGAATTTCAAATCGCGTGTTGATCTCTCTTTGCTTGTCTTGGATTTATCCACCTTTATTTCTGCTTCTTTTTTCTTCCTTCCTCATCTGCCTTTCAGCGTCGAGTGTAGATATAATTTGCGGTCTTTTGCTCTTCTGTTCGACTCTGCTGCTGTTATGTTTCCTAGTGCTTCTAATATTCCATCGATCCATCTTTTTCATGGTCGACCCTTAGGTCTGGTGTTCTCACAACGTTTGTTGAAGGCTCGTTGCGTTGTGTTTTGATCTTTCTGCCTTGGTCACGTTCCCAAACAATTGTATATGTTGTTTCCTTATATATTCTATGGCGGCGGCTATTCCGCTGCAGGTGTGTCGTACTTTAACCACCAAGGACATTCTGTGATATTTTCTGTCAAACTCTCTTCCTTGCGCCGTTTTGCGTTCGTCAACGACTTTACTTATCGTCCGCCTTTCATCATAATCATCATGTGCCATACCGGTTGGCGTATGCGATCATATCCTTACAGAATTCGCTATCCACAGTGCATCATTTCAAAGCTGTTCTTAACTGTTTCCATGCCATGAAACCGAGCTATCTAGTATTTCTCTCTCTTTGTCGTACGCGATCTCTCTTTCCTTTTATTTTGCCAGTTGTAACCAAGTATTCCAACTTTCGTCTTCTCATGATGTGCCCGAGAAATGTTGATTGTTTCTTTCTGATGTTTTTTAGCAGCTCCCTTTTTGTGTTGGCCTCTTTGAGAATGTCCAAGTTGGTCTTTTAGCTGTTCATGGAACTCTGAACATTGTTCTGAGAAATCCCATCTCTGTGGCTTCTAATCGTCTTTTTATTTGTGTCTATACTTTGAGATTGAAGCCATGGGCGATTTTGGGATAGAAATAATAACAAAAATATTGAATGATATCTACAACAGCGGATATATACCAGACGACCTGCTCAAATCAATATTCATAGCCCTACCAAAGAAATCGGATGCGATTGAACACGATGATCATCGCACAATAAGCCTTATGAGTCATATGACTAAGATATTACTAAGAATCATCATGCGAAGAGTGCGAAACAAAATCAGTCAGAAATTAGCGATGAACAGTGTGGTTTTGTTAGAGATAAAGGAGCATGCAATGCCATTTATATCATAAGATATTTAGTAGAAAGAGCCATAGCGGTGAAACAGATCTATACCTATGTTTCATAGATTACACCAAGGCATTTGATAAAGTAAAGCACCAAGAAATAATCAACATTTTAGAAAGCATAACCGTAGACAGCAAAGATCTAAGAATAATAAGGAACATGCACTGGCAACAAACAGCAGCAATAAGAACTGAAAACCAATTGGGAATGTTTCAACAAATAAAACATGGTGTTAGACAAGGTTGTGTGCTGTCACCAGATTTGTTTAATATTTATAGTGAGATTATTTTAAGATCCATAAGAGGCATGCCTGGAATAACAATTGGAAGTCATAATATAAATAATCTAATGTATGCTGATGATACAGTCTTAATCGCTAAGAGTGAAAATGAGTTACAAGAAATGTTGGACATTGTAGTGAAGGAAAGCAAAAATAAAGGACTCAGCCTTAATAGCAAAAAGACAGAGATAATGGTAACAACAAAGAAAAAGACATCACCTAAGTGCAAAATAAAGACAAGTGGAACAATATTAAAACAGATAAACGAATCTAAATATTGGGAACTATGTTACCTCAGACGGAAGATGTACAAAGGAGGTGAGATGCAGAATGGCTCAGGCAAAAGCAGCTCTCCAAAAAATGAGGAAGATACTATGCAATCCATTTTTGACAATAGAAACAAGAAAAAGTGTTCTTAAATGTTATATAGAGCCAGTCTTAACATATGGATGCGAATCATGGACAATAGGACAACAGACAAGAAAATCACTTTAGTCTGTAGAAATGTGGTTTTACAGAAGAATGTTGAGAATACCATGGGCAGCTAAGAGGAGTAATGAAAAAGTTCTTAGAGAGGTCAAAGCAAAAAGAAAGCTAATTTCCAATATTAGGAAGAAACAATCATCATTTTTTGGCCATGTAATGAGAAGAGAACAGCTGGAATATATTGTAACAACTGGAAAAATTGAGGGACGAAGAGATAGAGGGAAGCAAAGAGAAAAGATACCAGACAGCTTCAGAGAATGTCTTAGCAGAAGGTCAACAACAGAAATGATAAATAACTTTCATGATCGAAAGTTGTGGAGAGACATGATCACCTGCGCCAGCAGGCCCGGTAGTTGATGATTGTCAAAAATGGATTGCATAGTATCTTCCTCATTTTTTGGAAATCTACTTTTGCCTGAGCTATTCTGTAACTCACCTCTGTTGTACATCTACCACCTGATGTTAACTCTGTTCCCTGACATTTAAATTCACTTTCCTGTTTTAATATTGTTCCAACTGTTTTTATTGCGCACTGCAGTGATGTCTTTTTCTTTATTGCTACCAAGACTTCTGTATTTTTGCTATTGAGGCAAAGACTTTACACACTGTCGCTATACATGGTTGTTTCATGGAAACGAAAGAGCGGACAGGTTGGCTAGCTGCGCTGTCGTTGAGGACGGGCAACCAATGGGTCGGGCGGACATCATCAATGCCATCCGAGATATGGGAAGAGCACAGGATTTGACAAATACAGATTCATGTTACTTCTTCGGATGATGGAAGTGGGAGTTAAGATGGGCACAGCCAGAAATGAGAAAACTTAGTGGCCGTGTATAGGAGACAATGGCTGCGAACTCCGACTTGTACAGTCACTGCCAAGAAGGAAAGGAATGGCAAACTACCTTCTTAGATTGCCTGGGATAATCATGACAAATCACAACTTAATATTTACAGCTAACGCCGTTAAGGGGGACTCCACTGCCATCTCGTCCGGTAGGGAGTGTTATGTGCTACAGGTGACACCCGATCGTCATCAAGCTACTGTATGCAAGATCAAAAATAAAGATACATTAGCAATAGGAACTTGGAACATTAGATCAGCATTCCAGGTTGGAAAACTAGAAAACATCAGTCAAGAAATGAAGAGAATGAAATTGAACATCTTGGGACTATGTGAAATGAGATGGACAGGGGCAGGATTATTACAACACGACAGTGGAAATATAATTTACTCTGGGGGAACCACACACGAAAGAGGAGTAGGCATCATGTTAGACAGAGAAAGAAGCAAAACAGTGGTAGGATTTTGGCAGTATCAGATAGAATTCTGCTAGTAAAATTGAGAGGTAGACCAATGGATATCAACATAATTCAAGTGTATGCACCAACAAGTAATAGCGAAGAAGAAGACACTTTTTACAATGAGCAAGAGATGACCATGGTACAGTGTAAATCCCAAGAAATAACTATTATATTAGGGGATTTCAATGCAAAGGTAGGAGCAGCTAAAGTACAAAATGTGACTGGGGGGCATGGCCTTGGAGAGATGAATGACAGAGGGGATAGATTGATAGATTGGGCAAAGATACATAAAATGATTATAGGTAACACCTGGTTCAAACAACACCCTAGGCGACTATGGACATGGCAAAGCCCAGACAAAAAAGTACACAATCAAATTGATTTTATACTGGTACAGAGAAGATTCAGGAATGGGCTAACATCGGTTAAAACAAGGCCAGGAGCAGATTGTAATAGTGACCATGTACCAGTGGTTGGAAAAATAAGAATAAAACTGCGGAAGGCACATAAATCCCCAAGAAATATAAAATTAGAACTAGATATGCTAAGAGTAGATAAACAGATGAGTGATAAGTATGGCACGATAGTACAAAATAGATATAATGCTATTGAGAAAATACAGGACATCCAGGAACAGTGGGAAATGCTCAAACAATCGATTCAACAAACATCAAAAGAGGCAATGCCAGTGTCTAAAAGAATCAACAAAAAGAAATGGTTGAGAGTCGAAATATTACAACAAATGGATGAAAGAAGAAAACATAAGAAAGAAGAACGGACATACAAAATATTACACAAAGAGATCCAGAACAAATGCAGAGAAGCAAGGAAGGATGGTTAAAACAGAAATGTGAAGAAATGGAAAAACAACAAAAGAAAGACTTAAAATTTATGCACAATCAGTTAAATGAATTAACAGGAAGAAAAGAAGTAAAAGTTTCAGGATGTGTGAAATCAAAGGAAGGAAATATAATAATGGGGCAGTATAAGATAATCGAAAGATGGGCAGAATATATCAGTCAACTCTATGATGATGAAAGACCAGAATTAAACAGTTCAAATAAAGACACAGGACCACCAATAATGCAGAGTGAAGTGGAGGACGCAATTCAACACATGAAAAGGGGCAATGCTCCATTCCCAACAATACAACAATCAAAGAGATAAATGCATTAGGAGAGCTGGGAGTACAAGTCATAACAAAACTACTCAATGACATATATAACACTGGACACATACCCGAAGATCTACTAAAATCTATCTTTGTAGCCATACCGAAGAAGTCAGGAGCCACTGATTGTGAAGACCATCGCACTATTAGTCTCATGAGCCATATGACTAAAATATTACTAAGAATAATCATGAGACGTGTAAGGAACAAAATAAAACCAGAAATAAGTGAGGAACAATGTGGATTTGTGAAAGGAAAGGGCACCAATAATGCAATAATAAAGAATAAAATCTTAAGAACATTGATAGAAAGATATATAGAGGTAAAGAAAGATCTGTATTTGGCTTTATAGACTACACGAAAGCATTTGACAAAGTAAAGCATGTGAAAATAATCAATATGCTGGAGAAATTAAACTTTGATGGCAAGGATCTGCGAATCATAAAAAACATGTACTGGCAACAAACAGCAGCTATACGAATTAAAAACCAAACAGGACAATTCCAATATATAAAACAAGGAGTCAGACAATGCTGTGTTCTGTCGCCGGATTTGTTTTCACTTTACAGCGAACATATTATGAGGTCAATAGTAGGCAAAAAAGGAATTGAAGTCAACGGTCACAACATAAATAATTTGCGATATGCGGATGACACAGTCTTAATAGCAGAGACAGAGAATGAACTACAAGAAATAATAGACACAATAGTAAAGAAAGCAACAAGAAAGATCTCAGTCTGAATAGTAAGAAAACAGAAATAATGGTCATATCGAAGAAACAATCATCACCATCATGCAGCATAAAAATAAACAGGACAAATCTGAAACAAGTGCAACGCGTCAAATACTTGGGCACAATAATAACATCAGATGGAAGATGCACCACGGAAATAAAAAGCAGAATAGCTCAGGCCAAAATAGTATTTCAGAAAATGAAAAACTATCTTATGCAACAAATCTATGTCAATAGAAATGAGAAAGAGAGTTCATCGGTGCTATATAGAACCAATTCTGACCTTTGGAAGCTAATCGTGGACAAACAAATGCAAAGACGATTGGAGGCCACAGAGATGAGATTTCTCAGAAGAATGTTGAAAGTTCACTGGACAACTAAAAAGACCAATGAGGAAGCTCTCAAAGAGTCCAACACAAAAAGGCAGCTCCTAAAAGCATCAGAAAGAAGCAATCAACATTTTTCTTGCACATCAAGAGAAGAGGAAAGTTGGATTGCTTAGTTACAACTGGCAAAATAAAATGAAGAGAGATCGCGGACGACAAAGAGAGAAAATACTGGATAGCTTCGTGTCATAGCATGGAAAACAGTCAACATCAGAACTGATACGATGCACTGTAGATAGAAGATTGTGGAGGGACATGATCGCCTACGCCAACCGGTATGGCACATGATGAGTAGCCGTGTAAGAAGACTTATCAACCAACACAGAACTGGAGTCATCAGTCGCTGGACACTGCGGGACTTGCTGAGGAGGGATCTGAGCACCTGTGAACATGGTCGGAGTGCAACGATGATGACCCGCAAATAACTCAATAACCCAATGGCTGTTTCAATGACTGTTTACTATCTTAACTGACGTCACATAGCAACGGAACAACAAACATAATTGGCTGTTTTTACGTGTAATTTTAACTTTTACTTTCATGTTATTTTATTTGTATACTTTTTTTTACAGTTTACTTTTACTTTTTGCTTTCACTTTTTGCTTTCACTTTTGCTTTCACTTTTTGCTTTCACTTTTTGCTTTCACGTTTTGCTTTTACTTTTTGATTTCATGTTTTCTTTGCTTTGCTTTACTTTTGCTTTAATTTACTCAACTTTTCTTGATTTTACTGTACTTTACTTTTCATAATTAAACTTTACTTTATATTACTTTCATCATCATCATTGAGTGCCGTCTCCGCAACGAAGGTTGGCTACCATGGAGCGCCATTTTGCTCTATCTCTTGCTTTGATGGTGCAGGTTGTCATCGGTTGATTTGTCCATCTTTTGATGTTACTCGTCCATGTTAATCTTGGTCTGCCTCTGCCTCTTTTACCTTGTATTTTCCCCTCCAGGATCACTTTCAGTAGGCTGTTGTGTCTTTTAACATGGCCTAAGAATCGCATTTGTCTTGTTCTAATTGTGTTCAGAAGTTCTCTTTTCATTTTTAGTTGTTTTAAGACTTTGTCATTTGTTTTCTTTTCCTTCCATCCAATTCAACCTATTCTTCTATATATCCACATTTCAAAGGCTTCAATTCTCTGTTCTGTTTCTTGTCTAATGTCCATGTTTCAGCACCATATAGGAATATTGAGAAGATGTAACATTTTGCTATTCTTAGTTTTAGCTCTGGTGTTATTTGTTTTGATGTTAGTATGTCCTTCATGACATAAAATTACTTTTTGCCATTCCTATTCTTTTGTTTATTTCAGATGTACATTTTCCATCACTGGTTATAGTATGTCCAAGGTAGTTATAGTTCTGAACTGTCTCAAGGTCTATTCCTTCAACTTTGATATCCACTTGTGGGTTTTGAGTATTTTCTTTGTTTATGATCATATTACTTTACTTTACTCAATTTGTCTTTGCTTTACTTGATTTAACTTTACTTAATTCAACTTTACTTTACTGTTGGCTTCATTTACCAACAGTATTTTACCAGAGCCATTCTGCATCTCGAGCCGCGATAGCTCAGTGGTTAGTGCACTGGACTAGGAAGAACAAGAGGTAGGGTTCGATCCCAACCGACGGCTTCCGGGTTCACCTAGCCTTTAGTGTGTTCCGGATTTTTTTCTGGAAAAGTAAAGCGGCACGGGCGTAATACCGACCATATACCCCAAAAATAAAGTGCCGAAGGTCTGTACAAATTATGGGTCAGTAACACCATATTTGTATCCCCTAAACCGCAGATGTTCCAAGTGCCTATTAAACGTTCTGATTGTTTTCTTTGTGTTGATGTAGATTTCCCGCTTTTTGACATTTCGTTCGTGATCGTAATATCGTAATAGCACAATGATGTATGGTACTATTCGCACAAACTATATAGATCACATAAAAAATCCATTTGAAATAACACAAGAACGCTTGAATTTCTTTTTCTACGGGCATTGAAATTCACTTATAACTTACATTTGACTCCCATCGAAAATTGTGTCGTGTTGCCAGCGCAGTCACACACCGGAAAATCACTAATTCAGACAGTTCGAGCAGCTCAAGAACGACAAATGATATAAACCACGACACCTTTTAGGTATCAGTGAAAAGAGAAAAGAAGAAGATGGATAGATGCAGTGACAGAGACATGTAACAACAAAGAAAAATCACTAATTCAGACAATTCGAGCAGCACAAGAACGACAAATGATATAAACCACGACACCTTTTAGGTATCAGTGAAAAGAGAAAAGAAGAAGATGAATAGATGCAGTGACAGAGACATGTAACAACAAAGGAAAATCACTAATTCAGACAATTCGAGCAGCACAAGAACGACAAATGATATAAACCACGACACCTTTTAGGTATCAGTGAAAGAGAAAAGAGGAAGAAGAAAGAACACCATATTCCATATGCGGCACTTGGCGTGACGGAGGTACTTTACTTTACTTTTTTATTCTCCACCTCACCTGTGTTGAATATCTACAGTCTGAGATTAATATTATTTCCCAGATGTTTACATACATTTAATTGGATATCTGACAAAAATGACATTTAACAAAAGCCTGAAACCCCAACGTTTGACATGAAAACATTTGTATGTAGGAAGAAAGAGAGAGAGACACAGAAACAGATGGATAGATGGAGTCAAAGAGACAAGTTAGACAAGGAGGTGGAGTCAAAGAGACAAGTTCGACAAGGAGATGGAGTCAAAGAGACAAGTTCGACAAACAGATGGAAGAGACAAAGAGACAAGTTCGACAAGGGGATGGAGTCAAAGAGACAAGTTCTACAAGGAGATGGAGTCAAAGAGACAAGTTCGACAAGGAGATGGAGTCAAAGAGACAAGTTCGACAAGGAGATGGAGTCAAAGAGACAAGTTCGACAAGGAGGTGGAGTCAAAGAGACAAGTTCGACAAGGAGATGAGTCAAAGAGACAAGTTCGACAAGGAGCTGGAGTCAAAGAGACAAGTTCGACAAGGAGATGGAGTCAAAGAGACAAGTTCGACAAGGAGGTGGAGTCAAAGAGACAAGTTCGACAAGGAGATGGAGTCAAAGAGACAAGTTCGACAAGGAGATGGAGTCAAAGAGACAAGTTCGACAAGGAGGTGGAGTCAAAGAGACAAGTTCGACAAGGAGATGGAGTCAAAGAGACAAGTTCGACAAGGAGGTGGAGTCAAAGAGACAAGTTCGACAAGAAGATGGAGTCAAAGAGACAAGTTCGACAAGGAGGTGGAGTCAAAGAGACAAGTTCGACAAGGAGATGGAGTCAAAGAGACAAGTTCGACAAGGAGATGGAGTCAAAGAGACAAGTTCGACAAACAGATGGAAGAGTCAAAGAGACAAGTTCGACAAACAGATGCAGTCAAAGAGACAAGTAAGACAAGGAGATGGAGTCAAAGAGACAAGTTCGACAAACAGATGGAGTCAAAGAGACAAGTTCGCCAAACAGATGAAGTCAAAGAGACAAGTTCGACAAACAGATGGAGTCAAAGAGACAAGTTCGACAAACAGATGGAGTCAAAGAGACAAGTTCGACAAACAGATGGAGTGAAAGAGACAAGTTCGACAAACAGATGGAGTCAAAGAGACAAGTAAGACAAGGAGATGGAGTCAAAGAGACAAGTTCGACAAACAGATGGAGTCAAAGAGACAAGTTCGACAAGCAGATGGAGTCAAAGAGACAAGTTCGACAAACAGATGGAGTCAAAGAGACAAGGTCGACAAGGAGATGGAGTCAAAGAGACAAGTTCAACAAACAGATGGAGTCAAAGAGACAAGTTCTAAAAATAGATAGAGTCAAAGAGACAAGTTCTACAAACAGATGGAGTCAAAGAGACAAGTTCTACAAACAGATGGAGTCAAAGAGACAAGATGAAAAGGAGATGGAGTCAAAGAGACAAATTCGACAAACAGATGGAGGCAAAAAGACAAGTTCGACAAACAGATAAAGTCAAAGAGACAAGTTCGACAAACAGATGGAGTCAAAGAGACAAGTTCAACAAACAGATGGAGTCAAAGAGACATGTTCTACAAACAGATGGAGTCAAAGAGACAAGTTCGACAAACAGATGGAGTCAAAGAGACGAGTTCGACAAACTGATGGAGTCAAAGAGACAATTTCGACAAGCACATGGAGTCAAAGAGACAAGTTCGACAAACAGATGGAGTCAAAGAGACAAGTTAGAAAAGGAGATGGAATCAAAGAGACAAGTTCGACAAGGAGATGAAGCAAAGAGACAAGTTCAACAAAAAGATGGAGTCAAAGAGACAAGTTTGACAAACAGATGGAGTCAAAGAGACAAGTTCGACAAATAGATTGACTCAAAGAGACATATTCTACAAACAGATGGAGTAAAAGAGACAAGTTCGACAAGGAGATGGAGTCAAAGAGACAAGTTCGACAAACAGATGGAATCAAAGAGACAAGTTCGACAAACAGATGAAGCAAAGAGACAAGTTCAACAAACAGATGGAGTCAAAAAGACAAGTTCGACAAATAGATGGAGTCAAAGAGACAAGTTCTACAAACAGATGGAGTCAAAGAAATAAGATCGACAAGGAGATGGAGTCAAAGAGACAAGTTCTACAAAGAGATGGAGTCAAAGAGACAAGTTCGACAAACAGATGGAGTCAAAGAAACAAGTTAGACAAGGAGATGGAGTCAAAGAGATAAGTTCGACAAACAGATGGAGTCAAAGAAACAAGATCGACAAACAGATTGAGTCAAAGAGACAAGATCGACAAACAGATGGAGTCAAAGAGACAAGTTCAACAAACAGATGGAGTCAAAGAGACAAGTTCGACAAGCAGATGGAGTCAAAGAGACAAGGTCGACAAGAGATGGAGTCAAAGAGAAAAGTTCGACAAACAGAAGGAGTCAAAGAGACAAGTTCTACAAACAGATGGAGTCAAAGAGACAAGTTCGACAAGGAGATGGTGTCAAAGAGACAAGTTCGACAAACAGATGAATTCAAAGAGACAAGTTCGACAAGCAGATGGAGTCAAAGAGACAAGTTCGACAAACAGATGGAGTCAAAGAGACAAGTTCTAGAAACAGATGGATTCAAGAGACAAGTTCGACAAGGAGATGGAGTCAAAGAGACATATTCTACAAACACATGGAGTCAAAGAGACAATTTCGACAAACAGATGGAGTCAAAGAGACAAGTTCGTCAAGGAGATGGAGTCAAAGAGACAAGTACGACAAACAGATGAAGTCAAAGAGACAAGTTCGACAAACAGATGGAGTCAAAGAGACAAGTTCAACAAACAGATGGAGTCAAAAAGACAAGTTCGACAAATAGATGGAGTCAAAGAGACAAGTTCTACAAACAGATGGAGTCAAAGAAATAAGATCGACAAGGAGATGGAGTCAAAGAGACAAGTTCTACAAAGAGATGGAGTCAAAGAGACAAGTTCGACAAACAGATGGAGTCAAAGATACAAGTTCGACAAGGAGATGGAGTCAAAGAGATAAGTTCGACAAACAGATGGAGTCAAAGAAACAAGATCGACAAACAGATTGAGTCAAAGAGACAAGATCGACAAACAGATGGAGTCAAAGAGACAAGTTCTACAAACAGATGGAGTCAAAGAGACAAGTTCGACAAGCAGATGGAGTCAAAGAGACAAGTTCGACAAACAGATGGAGTCAAAGAGACAAGGTCGACAAAGAGATGGAGTCAAAGAGAAAAGTTCGACAAACAGAAGGAGTCAAAGAGACAAGTTCTACAAACAGATGGAGTCAAAGAGACAAGTTCGACAAGGAGATGGTGTCAAAGAGACAAGTTCGACAAACAGATGAATTCAAAGAGACAAGTTCGACAAGCAGATGGAGTCAAAGAGAGAAGTTCGACAAACAGATGGAGTCAAAGAGACAAGTTCTACAAACAGATGGATTCAAAGAGACAAGTTCGACAAACAGATGAAGTCAAAGAGACAAGTTCGACAAACAGATGGAGTCAAAGAGACAAGTTCGACAAACAGATGGAGTCAAAGAGACAAGTTCTACAAACAGATGGAGTGAAAGAGACAAGTTCGACAAACAGATGGAGTCAAAGAGACAAGTAAGACAAGGAGATGGAGTCAAAGAGACAAGTTCGACAAACAGATGGAGTCAAAGAGACAAGTTCGACAAGCAGATGGAGTCAAAGAGACAAGTTAGAAAAGGAGATGGAATCAAAGAGACAAGTTCGACAAGGAGATGAAGCAAAGAGACAAGTTCAACAAAAAGATGGAGTCAAAGAGACAAGTTTGACAAACAGATGGAGTCAAAGAGACAAGTTCGACAAATAGATTGACTCAAAGAGACATATTCTACAAACAGATGGAGTAAAAGAGACAAGTTCGACAAGGAGATGGAGTCAAAGAGACAAGTTCGACAAACAGATGGAATCAAAGAGACAAGTTCGACAAACAGATGAAGCAAAGAGACAAGTTCAACAAACAGATGGAGTCAAAAAGACAAGTTCGACAAATAGATGGAGTCAAAGAGACAAGTTCTACAAACAGATGGAGTCAAAGAAATAAGATCGACAAGGAGATGGAGTCAAAGAGACAAGTTCTACAAAGAGATGGAGTCAAAGAGACAAGTTCGACAAACAGATGGAGTCAAAGAAACAAGTTCGACAAGGAGATGGAGTCAAAGAGATAAGTTCGACAAACAGATGGAGTCAAAGAAACAAGATCGACAAACAGATTGAGTCAAAGAGACAAGATCGACAAACAGATGGAGTCAAAGAGACAAGTTCAACAAACAGATGGAGACAAAGAGACAAGTTCGACAAGCAGATGGAGTCAAAGAGACAAGGTCGACAAAGAGATGGAGTCAAAGAGAAAAGTTCGACAAACAGAAGGAGTCAAAGAGACAAGTTCTACAAACAGATGGAGTCAAAGAGACAAGTTCGACAAGGAGATGGTGTCAAAGAGACAAGTTCGACAAACAGATGAATTCAAAGAGACAAGTTCGACAAGCAGATGGAGTCAAAGAGACAAGTTCGACAAACAGATGGAGTCAAAGAGACAAGTTCTAGAAACAGATGGATTCAAAGAGACAAGTTCGACAAGGAGATGGAGTCAAAGTGACATATTCTACAAACACATGGAGTCAAAGAGACAAGTTCGACAAACAGATGGAGTCAAAGAGACAAGTTCGTCAAGGAGATGGAGTCAAAGAGACAAGTTCGACAAACAGATGAAGTCAAAGAGACAAGTTCGACAAACAGATGGAGTCAAAGAGACAAGTTCAACAAACAGATGGAGTCAAAAAGACAAGTTCGACAAATAGATGGAGTCAAAGAGACAAGTTCTACAAACAGATGGAGTCAAAGAAATAAGATCGACAAGGAGATGGAGTCAAAGAGACAAGTTCAACAAACAGATGGAGTCAAAGAGACAAGTTCAACAAACAGATGGAGACAAAGAGACAAGTTCGACAAGCAGATGGAGTCAAAGAGACAAGGTCGACAAAGAGATGGAGTCAAGAGAAAAGTTCGACAAACAGAAGGAGTCAAAGAGACAAGTTCTACAAACAGATGGAGTCAAAGAGACAAGTTCGACAAGGAGATGGTGTCAAAGAGACAAGTTCGACAAACAGATGAATTCAAAGAGACAAGTTCGACAAGCAGATGGAGTCAAAGAGAGAAGTTCGACAAACAGATGGAGTCAAAGAGACAAGTTCTACAAACAGATGGATTCAAAGAGACAAGTTCGACAAACAGATGAAGTCAAAGAGACAAGTTCGACAAACAGATGAGTCAAAGAGACAAGTTCGACAAACAGATGGAGTCAAAGAGACAAGTTCGACAAACAGATGGAGTGAAAGAGACAAGTTCGACAAACAGATGGAGTCAAAGAGACAAGTAAGACAAGGAGATGGAGTCAAAGAGACAAGTTCGACAAACAGGTGGAGTCAAAGAGACAAGTTCGACAAGCAGATGGAGTCAAAGAGACAAGTTCGACAAACAGATGGAGTCAAAGAGACAAGGTCGACAAGGAGATGGAGTCAAAGAGACAAGTTCAACAAACAGATGGAGTCAAAGAGACAAGTTCTAAAAATAGATAGAGTCAAAGAGACAAGTTCTACAAACAGATGAATCAAAGAGACAAGTTCTACAAACAGATGGAGTCAAAGAGACAAGATGAAAAGGAGATGGAGTCAAAGAGACAATTCGACAAACAGATGGAGTCAAAAAGACAAGTTCGACAAACAGATAAAGTCAAAGAGACAAGTTCAACAAACAGATGGAGTCAAAGAGACATGTTCTACAACAGATGGAGTCAAAGAGACAAGTTCGACAAAACAGATGGAGTCAAAGAGACGAGTTCGACAAACAGATGGATCAAAGAGACAATTTCGACAAGCACATGGAGTCAAAGAGACAAGTTCGACAAACAGATGGAGTCAAAGAGACAAGTTAGACAAGGAGATGGAGTCAAAGAGACAAGTTCGACAAGGAGATGAAGCAAAGAGACAAGTTCGACAAAAGATGGAGTCAAAGAGACAAGTTTAACAAACAGATGGAGTCAAAGAGACATATTCTACAAACACATGGAGTCAAAGAGACATATTCTACAAACAGATGGAGTAAAGAGACAAGTTCGACAAGGAGATGGAGTCAAAGAGACAAGTTCGACAAACAGATGGAATCAAAGAGACAAGTTCGACAAACAGATGAAGCAAAGAGACAAGTTCAACAAACAGATGGAGTCAAAAAGACAAGTTCGACAAATAGATGGAGTCAAGAGACAAGTTCTACAAACAGATGGAGTCAAAGAAATAAGATCGACAAGGAGATGGAGTCAAAGAGACAAGCTCGACAAACAGATGGAGTCAAAGAAACAAGATCGACAAACAGATTGAGTCAAAGAGACAAGATCGACAAACAGATGGAGTCAAAGAGACAAGTTCAACAAACAGATGGAGTCAAAGAGACAAGTTCGACAAGCAGATGGAGTCAAAGAGACAAGGTCGACAAAGAGATGGAGTCAAAGAGAAAAGTTCGACAAACAGAAGGAGTCAAAGAGACAAGTTCTACAAACAGATGGAGTCAAAGAGACAAGTTCGACAAGGAGATGGTGTCAAAGAGACAAGTTCGACAAACAGATGAATTCAAAAGACAAGTTCGACAAGCAGATGGAGTCAAAGAGAGAAGTTCGACAAACAGATGGAGTCAAAGAGACAAGTTCTACAAACAGATGGATTCAAAGAGACAAGTTCGACAAACAGATGGAGTCAAAGAGACAATAAGACAAGGAGATGGAGTCAAAGAGACAAGTTCGACAAACAGATGGAGTCAAAGAGACAAGTTCGACAAGCAGATGGAGTCAAAGAGACAAGTTCGACAAACAGATGGAGTCAAAGAGAAAGGTCGAAAGGAGATGGAGTCAAAGAGACAAGTTCACAAACAGATGGAGTCAAAGAGACAAGTTCTAAAAATAGATAGAGTCAAAGAGACAAGTTCTACAAACAGATGGAGTCAAAGAGACAAGTTCTACAAACAGATGGAGTCAAAGAGACAAAATGAAAAGGAGATGGAGTCAAAGAGACAAATTCGACAAACAGATGGAGTCAAAAAGACAAGTTCGACAAACAGATAAAGTCAAAGAGACAAGTTCGACAAACAGATGGAGTCAAAGAGACAAGTTCACAAAACAGATGGAGTCAAAGAGACATGTTCTACAAACAGATGGAGTCAAAGAGACAAGTTCGACAAAACAGATGGAGTCAAAGAGACGAGTTCGACAAACAGATGGAGTCAAAGAGACAATTTCGACAAGCACATGGAGTCAAAGAGACAAGTTCGACAAACAGATGGAGTCAAAGAGACAAGTTAGACAAGGAGATGGAGTCAAAGAGACAAGTTCGACAAGAAGATGAAGCAAAGAGACAAGTTCAACAAAAAGATGGAGTCAAAGAGACAAGTTAACAAAACAGATGGAGTCCAAGAGACAAGTTCGACAAATAGATGGACTCAGAAGAGACATATTCTACAAACAGATGGAGTAAAGAGACAAGTTCGACAAGGAGATGGAGTCAAAGAGACAAGTTCGACAAACAGATGGAATCAAAGACACAAGTTCGACAAACAGATGAAGCAAAGAGACAAGTTCAACAAACAGATGGAGTCAAAAAGACAAGTTCGACAAATAGATGGAGTCAAAGAGACAAGTTCGTCAAGGAGATGGAGTCAAGAAATAAGATCGACAAGGAGATGGAGTCAAAGAGACAAGTTCTACAAAGAGATGGAGTCAAAGAGACAAGTTCGACAAACAGATGGAGTCAAAGAAAAAGAAACAAGTTCGACAAGGAGATGGAGTCAAAGAGATAAGTTCGACAAACAGATTGAGTCAAAGAAACAAGATCGACAAAACAGATGAGTCAAAGAGACGAGATCGACAAACAGATGGAGTCAAAGAGACAAGTTCAACAAACAGATGGAGTCAAAGAGACAAGTTCGACAAGCAGATGGAGTCAAAGAGACAAGGTCGACAAAGAGATGGAGTCAAAGAGAAAAGTTCGACAAACAGAAGGAGTCAAAGAGACAAGTTCTACAAACAGATGGAGTCAAAGAGACAAGTTCGACAAACAGATGGAGTCAAAGAGACAAGGAGATGGAGTCAAAGAGACAAGTTCGACAAACAAATAAGTCAAAGAGACAAGTTCTACAAACAGATGGAGTCAAAGAGACAAGTTCTACAAACAAATGAAGTCAAAGAGACAAGTTCGACAAACAGATGAAGTCAAAGAGACAAGTTCGACAAACAGATGGAGTCAAAGAGACAAGTTCAACAAGGAGATGAAGTCAAAGAGACAAGTTCGACAAACAGATGAAGTCAAAGAGACAAGTTCGACAAACAGATGGAGTCAAAGAGACAAGTTCGACAAACAGATGGAGTCAAAGAGACAAGTTCGACAAACAGATGAAGTCAAAGAGACAAGTTCGACAAACAGATGGAGTCAAAGAGACAAGTTCGACAAACAGATGAAGTCAAAGAGACAAGTTCGACAAACAGATGGAGTCAAAGAGACAAGTTCGACAAACAGATGGAGTCAAAGAGAGAAGGTCGACAAACAGATGGAGTCAAAGAGACAAGTTCAACAAAAAGATGGAGTCAAAGAGACAAGTTTAACAAACAGATGGAGTCCAAGAGACAAGTTCGACAAATAGATGGACTCAAAGAGACATATTCTACAAACAGATGGAGTAAAAGAGACAAGTTCGACAAGGAGATGGAGTCAAAGAGACAAGTTCGACAAACAGATGGAATCAAAGAGACAAGTTCGACAAACAGATGAAGCAAAGAGACAAGTTCGACAAACAGATGGAGTCAAAGAGACAAGGTCGACAAGGAGATGGAGTCAAAGAGACAAGTTCAACAAACAGATGGAGTCAAAGAGACAAGTTCTAAAAATAGATAGAGTCAAAGAGACAAGTTCTACAAACAGATGGAGTCAAAGAGACAAGTTCTACAAACAGATGGAGTCAAAGAGACAAAATGAAAAGGAGATGGAGTCAAAGAGACAAATTCGACAAACAGATGGAGGCAAAAAGACAAGTTCGACAAACAGATAAAGTCAAAGAGACAAGTTCGACAAACAGATGGAGTCAAAGAGACAAGTTCAACAACAGATGGAGTCAAAGAGACATGTTCTACAAACAGATGGAGTCAAAGAGACAAGTTCGACAAAACAGATGGAGTCAAAGAGACGAGTTCGACAAACAGATGGAGTCAAAGAGACAATTTCGACAAGCACATGGAGTCAAAGAGACAAGTTCGACAAACAGATGGAGTCAAAGAGACAAGTTAGACAAGGAGATGGAGTCAAAGAGACAAGTTCGACAAGGAGATGAAGCAAAGAGACAAGTTCAACAAAAAGATGGAGTCAAAGAGACAAGTTTAACAAACAGATGGAGTCAAGAGACAAGTTCGACAAATAGATGGACTCAAAGAGACATATTCTACAAACAGATGGAGTAAAAGAGCAAGTTCGACAAGGAGATGGAGTCAAAGAGACAAGTTCGAAAAACAGATGGAATCAAAGAGACAAGTTCGACAAACAGATGAAGCAAAGAGACAAGTTCAACAAACAGATGGAGTCAAAAGACAAGTTCGACAAATAGATGGAGTCAAAGAGACAAGTTCGTCAAGGAGATGGAGTCAAAGAATAAGATCGACAAGGAGATGGAGTCAAAGAAACAAGTCTACAAAGAGATGGAGTCAAAGAGACAAGTTCGACAAACAGATGGAGTCAAAGAAACAAGTTCGACAAGGAGATGGAGTCAAAGAGATAAGTCGACAAACAGATGGAGTCAAAGAGACAAGTTCGACAAGCAGATGGAGTCAAAGAGACAAGGTCGACAAAGAGATGGAGTCAAAGAGAAAAGTTCGACAAACAGAAGGAGTCAAAGAGACAAGTTCTACAAACAGATGGAGTCAAAGAGACAAGTTCGACAAACAGATGGAGTCAAAGAGACAAGGAGATGGAGTCAAGAGACAAGTTCGACAAACAAATGAAGTCAAAGAGACAAGTTCGACAAACAGATGGAGTCAAAGAGACAAGTTCGACAAACAAATGAAGTCAAAGAGACAAGTTCGACAAACAGATGAAGTCAAAGAGACAAGTTCGACAAACAGATGGAGTCAAAGAGACAAGTTCAACAAGGAGAGAGAAGTCAAAGAGACAAGTTCGACAAACAGATGAAGTCAAAGAGACAAGTTCAAAACAGATGGAGTCAAAGAGACAAGTTCGACAAACAGATGGAGTCAAAGAGACAAGTTCGACAAACAGATGAAGTCAAAGAGACAAGTTCGACAAACAGATGGAGTCAAAGAGACAAGTTCGACAAACAGATGAAGTCAAAGAGACAAGTTCGACAAACAGATGGAGTCAAAGAGACAAGTTCGACAAACA
>JAVIAB010000133.1:0-83873 GCA_032433765.1 Megaustenia siamemsis | reverse complement strand
TAGCTATATGTAGACAGCAGCAAGTTGTAACTAGGTGTAGACACCAACAAGTTGTAGCTAGATGTAGACACCATCAAGTTGTAGCTAGATGTAGACAGCAGCATGTTGTAGCTAGATGTAGACAGCATCAAGTTGTAACTAGGTGTAGACGCAGCCAGTTGTAACTAGGTATAGACACCATCAAGTTGTAACTAGATGTAGACAGCAGCAAGTTGTAACTAGGTATAGACACCATCAAGTTGTAGCTAGATGTAGACAGCAGCAAGTTGTAGCTAGATGTAGACAGCAGCAAGTTGTAACTAGGTGTAGACACCAGCATGTTGTAGCTAGATGTAGACAGCAGCAAGTTGTAGCTAGATGTAGACACCAACAAGTTGTATCTAGAGTAGACACCAGCATTTGTAGCTCGATGCAGAGACCAGCAAATTGTGGCTAGATGTAGACACCAGCATGTTGTAGCTAGATATAGACACCATCAAGTTGTAGCTAGATGTAGACACCAGCAGTTGTAGCTAGATGTAGACAGCAGCAAGTTGTAACCAGGTGTAGACACCATCAAGTGGTAGCTAGATGTAGATCAGCAATTTGTCGCTAGATGTAGACAGCAGCAAGTTGTAACTAGGTAGACACCCATCAAGTTGTAGCTAGATGTAGACAGCAGCAAGTTGTAGCTAGATGTAGACTGCAGCAAGTTGTAACTAGGTGTAGACAGCAGCAATTTGTAACTAGGTATAGACACCATCAGTTGTAATAGATGTAGACAGCAGCAAGTTGTAGCTAGATGTAGACAGCAGCAAGTTGTAGCTAGATGTAGACAGCAGCAAGTTGTATCTAGGTGTAGACACAGCATGTTGTATCTAGATGTAGACAGCAGCAAGTTGTAGCTAGATGTAGACACCATCAAGTTGTAGCTAGATGTAGACACCAGGAAGTTGTAGCTAGATGTAGACAGCAGCAAGTTGTAACCAGGTGAGACACCATCAAATGGTAGCTAGATGTAGATAGCAAGTTGTAGCTAGATGTAGACAGCAGCATGTTGTAGCTAGATGTAGACAGCAGCAAGTTGTAACTAGGTGTAGACAGCAGCCAGTTGTAACTAGGTATAGACACCATCAAGTTGTAGCTAGATGTAGACAGCAGCAAGTTGTAACTAGGTATAGACACCATCAAGTTGTAGCTCTATGTAGACAGCAGCAAGTTGTAGCTAGATGTAGACAGCAGCAAGTTGTAACTAGGTGTAGACAGCAGCAAGTTGTAGCTAGATGTAGACAGCAGCAAGTTGTAACTAGGTGTAGACAGCAGCAAAGTTGTAACTAGGTGTAGACAGCAGCAAGTTGTAACTAGGTGTAGACAGCAGCAAGTTGTAACTAGGTGTAGACAGCAGCAAGATGTAGCTAGATGTAGACAGCAGCAATTTGTAACTAGGTGTAGACGCAGCCAGTTGTAACTAGGTATAGACACCATCAAGTTGTAGCTAGATGTAGACAGCAGCAAGTTGTAACTAGGTATAGACACCATCAAGTTGTAGCTAGATGAAACACCAGCAAGTTGTAGCTAGATGTAGACAGCAGCAAGTTGTTAACTAGGTGTAGACAGCAGCAAGTTGTAGCTAGATGTAGACAGCAGCAAGTTGTAGCTAGATGTAGACAGCAGCAAGTTGTAACTAGGTATAGACACCATCAAGTTGTAACTAGTGTAGACAGCAGCAAGTTGTATCTAGATGTAGAGACAGCAGCAAGTTGAAGCTAGGTGTAGACAGCAGCAAGTTGCAACTAGGTGTAGACAGCAGCAAGTTGTAGCTATGTGTAGAGACAGCAGCATGTTGTAGCTAGATGTAGACAGCAGCAAGTTGTAACTAGATGTAGACAGCAGCAAGTTGTTGCTAGATGTAGACAGCAGCAAGTTGTAGCTAGATGTGATACCAACAAGTTGTAGCTAGATGTAGACACCATCAAGTTGTAGCTAGATGTGGATACCATCAAGTTGTAGCTAGATGTAGGACACCATCAAGTTGTAGCTAGATGTAGACCACCATCAAGTTGTAGTTTGATGTGGATACCATCAAGTTATAGCTATATGTGGATACCATCAAGTTGTAACTAGATGTAGACACCATCAAGTTGTAGATAGATGTGGATACCATCAAGTTGTAGCTAGATGTAGACACCATCAAGTTGTAGCTAGATGTGGATACCATCTAGTTGTAGCTAGATGTAGACACATCAAGTTGTGGCTAGATGTAGACAACATCAAGTTGTAGTTAGATGTAGACACCAACAAGTTGTAGCTAGATGTAGACACCATCAAGTTGTAGCTAGATGTAGACACCATCAAGTTGTAGCTAGATGTAGACACCAACAAGTTGTAGCTAGATGTAGACACCAAGTTGTAGCTAATGTAGACACCATCAAGTTGTAGTTAGATGTAGACACCATCAAGTTGTAGTTAGATGTAGACACTATCAAGTTGTAGTTAGATGTAGCAAGTTGTAGCTAGATGTGGATACCATCAAGTTGTAGCTAGATGTGGCTACCATCAAGTTGTAGCTAGATGTGGATACCATCAAGTTGTAACTAGATGTAGACACCAACAAGTTGTAGCTAGATGTAGATACCAGCATGTTGTAGCTAGATGTAGACACCAACAAGTTGTAGCTAGATGTAGACACCAACAAGTTGTAGCTAGATGTAGACACCAATAAGTTGTATCTGGATGTAGACACCAACAAGTTGTAGCTAGATGTAGACACCAACAAGTTGTAGCTAGATGTAGACACCAACAAGTTGTAGCTAGATGTAGACACCAGCATGTTGTAGCTAGATGTAGACACCAACAAGTTGTAGCTAGATGTAGACAGCAGCAAGTTGTAGCTAGATGTAGACAGCAGCAAGTTGTAGCTAGATGTAGACACCAACAAATTATAGCTAGATGTAGACACCAATAAGTTGTAGCTAGATGTAGACACCAACAAGTTGTAGCTAGATGTAGACAGCAGCAAGTTGTAGCTAGATGTAGACACCAACAAGTTGTAGCTAGATGGTAGACACCAACAAGTTATAGCTAGATGTAGACACCAACAAGTTGTAGCTAGATGTAGACACCAACAAGTTGTAGCTAGATGTAGACACCAGCATGTTGTAGCTAGATGTAGACACCAGCATGTTGTAGCTAGATGTAGACACCAGCATGTTGTAGCTAGATGTAGACACCAGCATGTTGTAGCTAGTTGTAGACAGCAGCATGTTGTAGCTAGATGTAGCAAGTTGTAGCTAGATGTAGACAGCAGCAAGTTGTAGCTAGATGTAGACTGCAGCAAGTTGTAACTAGGTGTAGACAGCAGCAATTTGTAACTAGGTATAGACACATCAAGTTGTAACTAGATGTAGACAGCAGCAAGTTGTAGCTAGATGTAGACAGCAGCAAGTTGTAGCTAGATGTAGACAGCAGCAAGTTATAACTAGGTGTAGACACCAGCATGTTGTATCTAGATGTAGACAGCAGCAAGTTGTAGCTAGATGTAGACAGCAGCAAGTTGTAGCTAGATGTAGACAGCAGCAAGTTGTAGCTAGATGTAGACAGCAGCAAGTTGTAACTAGGTGTAGACAGCAGCAAGTTGTAACTAGGTGTAGACAGCAGCAAGTTGTAACTAGGTGTAGACAGCAGCAAGTTGTAACTAGGTGTAGACAGCAGCAAGTTGTAGCTAGATGTAGACAGCAGCAATTTGTAACTAGGTGTAGACAGCAGCCAGTTGTAACTAGGTATAGACACCATCAAGTTTGTAGCTAGATGTAGACAGCAGCAAGTTGTAACTAGGTATAGACACCATCAAGTTGTAGCTAGATGAAGACACAGCAAGTTGTAGCTAGATGTAGACAGCAGCAAGTTGTAACTAGGTGTAGACAGCAGCAAGTTGTAGCTAGATGTAGACAGCAGCAAGTTGTAGCTAGATGTAGACAGCAGCAAGTTGTAACTAGGTATAGACACCATCAAGTTGTAACTAGATGTAGACAGCAGCAAGTTGTATCTAGATGTAGACAGCAGCAAGTTGAACTAGGTGTAGACAGCAGCAAGTTGCAACTAGGTGTAGACAGCAGCAAGTTGTAGCTATGTGTAGAGACAGCAGCATGTTGTAGCTAGATGTAGACAGCAGCAAGTTGTAACTAGATGTAGACAGCAGCAAGTTGTTGCTAGATGTAGACAGCAGCAAGTTGTAGCTAGATGTGGTACCAACAAGTTGTAGCTAGATGTAGACACATCAAGTTGTAGCTAGATGTGGATACCATCAAGTTGTAGCTAGATGTAGACACCATCAAGTTGTAGTTAGATGTAGACACCATCAAGTTGTAGTTAGATGTAGACACTATCAAGTTGTAGTTAGATGTAGCAAGTTGTAGCTAGATGTGGATACCATCAAGTTGTAGCTAGATGTGGCTACCATCAAGTTGTAGCTAGATGTGGATACCATCAAGTTGTAACTAGATGTAGACACCAACAAGTTTAGCTAGATGTAATACCAGCATGTTGTAGCTAGATGTAGACACCAACAAGTTGTAGCTAGATGTAGACACCAACAAGTTGTAGCTAGATGTAGACACCAATAAGTTGTATCTGGATGTAGACACCAACAAGTTGTAGCTAGATGTAGACACCAACAAGTTGTAGCTAGATGTAGACACCAACAAGTTGTAGCTAGATGTAGACACCAGCATGTTGTAGCTAGATGTAGACACCACAAGTTGTAGCTAGATGTAGACAGCAGCAAGTTGTAGCTAGATGTAGACAGCAGCAAGTTGTAGCTAGATGTAGACACCAACAAATTATAGCTAGATGTAGACACCAATAAGTTGTAGCTAGATGTAGACACCAACAAGTTGTAGCTAGATGTAGACAGCAGCAAGTGTAGCTAGATGTAGCACCACAAGTTGTAGCTAGATGTAGACACCAACAAGTTTAGCTAGATGTAGACACCACAAGTTGTAGCTAGATGTAGACACCAACAAGTTGTAGCTAGATGTAGACACCAGCATGTTGTAGCTAGATGTAGACACCAGCATGTTGTAGCTAGATGTAGACACCAGCATGTTGTAGCTAGATGTAGACACCAGCATGTTGTAGCTAGTTGTAGACAGCAGCATGTTGTAGCTAGATGTAGCAAGTTGTAGCTAGATGTAGACAGCAGCAAGTTGTAGCTAGATGTAGACTGCAGCAAGTTGTAACTAGGTGTAGACAGCAGCAATTTGTAACTAGGTATAGACACCATCAAGTTGTAACTAGATGTAGACAGCAGCAAGTTGTAGCTAGATGTAGACAGCAGCAAGTTGTAGCTAGATGTAGACAGCAGCAAGTTATAACTAGGTGTAGACACCAGCATGTTGTATCTAGAGTAGACCAGCAGCAAGTTGTAGCTAGATGTAGACAGCAGCAAGTTGTAGCTAGATGTAGACAGCAGCAAGTTGTAGCTAGATGTAGACGCAGCAAGTTGTAACTAGGTGTAGACGCAGCAAGTTGTAACTAGGTGTAGACAGCAGCAAGTTGTAACTAGGTGTAGACAGCAGCAAGTTGTAACTAGTGTAGACAGCAGCAAGTTGTAGCTAGATGTAGACAGCAGCAATTTGTAACTAGGTGTAGCAGCAGCCAGTTGTAACTAGGTATAGACACCATCAAGTTGTAGCTAGATGTAGACAGCAGCAAGTTTGTAACTAGGTATAGACACCATCAAGTTGTAGCTAGATGAAGACACCAGCAAGTTGTAGCTAGATGTAGACAGCAGCAAGTTGTAACTAGGTGTAGACAGCAGCAAGTTGTAGCTAGATGTAGACAGCAGCAAGTTGTAGTAGATGTAGACAGCAGCAAGTTGTAACTAGGTATAGACACCATCAAGTTTGTAACTAGATGTAACAGCAGCAAGTTGTATCTAGATGTAGAGACAGCAGCAAGTTGAAGCTAGGTGTAGACAGCAGCAAGTTGCAACTAGGTGTAGACAGCAGCAAGTTGTAGCTATGTGTAGAGACAGCAGCATGTTGTAGCTAGATGTAGACAGCAGCAAGTTGTAACTAGATGTAGACAGCAGCAAGTTGTTGCTAGATGTAGACAGCAGCAAGTTGTAGCTAGATGTGGATACCAACAAGTTGTAGCTAGATGTAGACACCATCAAGTTGTAGCTAGATGTGGATACCATCAAGTTGTAGCTAGATGTAGACACCATCAAGTTGTAGCTAGATGTAGACACCATCAGTTGTAGTTTGATGTGGATACCATCAAGTTATAGCTATATGTGGATACCATCAAGTTGTAACTAGATGTAGACACCATCAAGTTGTAGATAGATGTGGATACCATCAAGTTGTAGCTAGATGTAGACACCATCAAGTTGTAGCTAGATGTGGATACCATCTAGTTGTAGCTAGATGTAGACACATCAAGTTGTGGCTAGATGTAGACAACATCAAGTTGTAGTTAGATGTAGACACCAACAAGTTGTAGCTAGATGTAGACACCATCAAGTTGTAGCTAGATGTAGACACCATCAAGTTGTAGCTAGATGTAGACACCAACAAGTTGTAGCTAGATGTAGACACCAACAAGTTGTAGCTAGATGTAGACACATCAAGTTGTAGTTAGATGTAGACACCATCAAGTTGTAGTTAGATGTAGACACTATCAAGTTGTAGTTAGATGTAGCAAGTTGTAGCTAGATGTGGATACCATCAAGTTGTAGCTAGATGTGGCTACCATCAAGTTGTAGCTAGATGTGGATACCATCAAGTTGTAACTAGATGTAGACACCAACAAGTTGTAGCTAGATGTAGATACCAGCATGTTGTAGCTAGATGTAGACACCAACAAGTTGTAGCTAGATGTAGACACCAACAAGTTGTAGCTAGATGTAGACACCAATAAGTTGTATCTGGATGTAGACACCAACAAGTTGTAGCTAGATGTAGACACCAACAAGTTGTAGCTAGATGTAGACACCAACAAGTTATAGCTAGATGTAGACACCAGCATGTTGTAGCTAGATGTAGACACCAACAAGTTGTAGCTAGATGTTAGACAGCAGCAAGTTGTAGCTAGATGTAGACACCAACAATTATAGCTAGATGTAGACAGCAGCAAGTTGTAGCTAGATGTAGACACCAACAAATTATAGCTAGATGTAGACACCAACAAGTTGTAGCTAGATGTAGACACCAACAAGTTGTAGCTAGATGTAGACAGCAGCAAGTTGTAGCTAGATGTAGACACCAACAAGTTGTAGCTAGATGTAGACACCAACAAGTTATAGCTAGATGTAGACACCAACAAGTTGTAGCTAGATGTAGACACCAGCATGTTGTAGCTAGATGTAGACACCAGCATGTTGTAGCTAGATGTAGACACCAGCATGTTGTAGCTAGATGTAGACACCAGCATGTTGTAGCTAGTTGTAGACAGCAGCATGTTGTAGCTAGATGTAGCAAGTGTAGCTAGATGTAGACAGCAGCAAGTGTAGCTAGATGTAGACTGCAGCAAGTTGTAACTAGGTGTAGACAGCAGCAATTTGTAACTAGGTATAGACACCATCAAGTTGTAACTAGATGTAGACAGCAGCAAGTTGTAGCTAGATGTAGACAGCAGCAAGTTGTAGCTAGATGTAGACAGCAGCAAGTTATAACTAGGTAGACACCAGCATGTTGTATCTAGATGTAGACAGCAGCAAGTTGTAGCTAGATGTAGACACCATCAAGTTGTAGCTAGATGTAGACACCAGGAAGTTGTAGCTAGATGTAGACAGCAGCAAGTTGTAACCAGGTGTAGACACCATCAAATGGTAGCTAGATGTAGATAGCAAGTTGTAGCTAGATGTAGACAGCAGCATGTTGTAGCTAGATGTAGACAGCAGCAAGTTGTAACTAGGTGTAGACAGCAGCCAGTTGTAACTAGGTATAGACACCATCAAGTTGTAGCTAGATGTAGACAGCAGCAAGTTGTAACTAGGTATAGACACCATCAAGTGTAGCTCTATGTAGACAGCAGCAAGTTGTAGCTAGATGTAGACAGCAGCAAGTTGTAACTAGGTGTAGACAGCAGCAAGTTGTAGCTAGATGTAGACAGCAGCAAGTTGTAACTAGGTGTAGACAGCAGCAAGTTGTAACTAGGTGTAGACAGCAGCAAGTTGTAACTAGGTGTAGACAGCAGCAAGTTGTAACTAGGTGTAGACAGCAGCAAGTTGTAGCTAGATGTAGACAGCAGCAAGTTGTAACTAGGTGTAGACAGCAGCAAGTTGTAACTAGGTATAGACACCATCAAGTTGTATCTAGATGAAGACACCAGCAAGTTGTAGCTAGATGTAGACAGCAGCAAGTTGTAACTAGGTGTAGACAGCAGCAAGTTGTAGCTAGATGTAGACAGCAGCAAGTTGTAGCTAGATGTAGACAGCAGCAAGTTTGTAACTAGGTATAGACACCATCAAGTTGTAACTAGATGTAGACAGCAGCAAGTTGTAGCTAGATGTAGAGACAGCAGCAAGTTGAAGCTAGGTGTAAACAGCAGCAAGTTGTAACTAGGTGTAAACAGCAGCAAGTTGTAGCTATGTGTAGAGACAGCAGCATGTTGTAGCTAGATGTAGACAGCAGCAAGTTGTAACTAGATGTAGACAGCAGCAAGTTTGTTGCTAGATGTAGACAGCAGCAAGTTGTAGCTAGATGTGGATACCATCAAGTTGTAGCTAGATGTAGACACCATCAAGTTGTAGCTAGATGTGGATACATCAAGTTGTAGCTAGATGTAGACACCATCAAGTTGTAGCTAGATGTAGACACCATCAAGTTGTAGTTTGATGTGGATACCATCAAGTTATAGCTATATGTGGATACCATCAAGCTATAGCTAGATGTAGACACCATCAAGTTGTAGATAGATGTGGATACCATCAAGTTGTAGCTAGATGTAGACACCATCAAGTTGTAGCTAGATGTGGATACCATCTAGTTGTAGCTAGATGTAGACACATCAATTGTGGCTAGATGTAGACAACATCAAGTTGTAGTTAGATGTAGACACCAACAAGTTGTAGCTAGATGTAGACACCATCAAGTTGTAGCTAGATGTAGACACCATCAAGTTGTAGCTAGATGTAGACACCAACAAGTTGTAGCTAGATGTAGACACCAACAAGTTGTAGCTAGATGTAGACACCATCAAGTTGTAGTTAGATGTAGACACCATCAAGTTGTAGTTAGATGTAGACACTATCAAGTTGTAGTTAGATGTAGCAAGTTGTAGCTAGATGTGGATACCATCAAGTTGTACCTAGATGTGGCTACCATCAAGTTGTAGCTAGATGTGGATACCATCAAGTTGTAACTAGATGTAGACACCAACAAGTTGTAAGCTAGATGTAGATACCAGCATGTTGTAGCTAGATGTAGACACCAACAGTTGTAGCTAGATGTAGACACCAACAAGTTTAGCTAGATGTAGACACCAACAAGTTGTAGCTAGATGTAGACACCAACAAGTTGTAGCTAGATGTAGACACCAGCATGTTGTAGCTAGATGTAGACACCAACAAGTTGTAGCTAGATGTAGATACCAGCATGTTGTAGCTAGATGTAGACGTAACAAGTTTATAGCTAGATGTAGACAGTAGCAAGTTATAGCTAGATGTAGACACCATCAAGTTGTAGCTAGATGTAGACAGCAGCAAGTTGTAGCTAGATGTAGACAGCAGCAAATTGTAGCTAGGTGTAGACACCAACATGTTGTAGCTAGATGTAGACACCAACATGTTATAGCTAGATGGAGACAGCAGCAAGTTATAGCTTGGTGTAGACACCAACATGTTGTAGCTAGATGTAGACAGCAGCAAGTTATAGCTAGATGTAGACAGCAGCAAGTTATACTAGATGTAGACAGTAGCAAGCTATAGCTGGGCGTAGACATCAACATGTTGTTGCTAGATGTAGACAGTAGCAAGTTGTAGCTAGTGTAGACAGTAGCAAGTTGTAGCTAGGTGTAGACACCATGTTGTAGCTAGATGTAGACACCAACAAGTTGTAGCTAGATATAGACAGTAGCAAGTTGTAACTAGGTGTAGACAGCAGCAAGTTGTAGCTAGATGTAGACAGCAGCAAGTTGTAGCTAGATGTAGACAGCAGCAAGTTGTAACTAGGTATAGACACCATCAAGTTGTAACTAGATGTAGACAGCAGCAAGTTGTATCTAGATGTAGAGAGCAGCAAGTTGAAGCTAGGTGTAGACAGCAGCAAGTTGCAACTAGGTGTAGACAGCAGCAAGTTGTAGCTATGTGTAGAGACAGCAGCATGTTGTAGCTAGATGTAGACAGCAGCAAGTTGTAACTAGATGTAGACAGCAGCAAGTTGTTGCTAGATGTAGACAGCAGCAAGTTGTAGCTAGATGTGGATACCAACAAGTTGTAGCTAGATGTAGACACCATCAAGTTGTAGCTAGATGTGGATACCATCAAGTTGTAGCTAGATGTAGACACCATCAAGTTGTAGCTAGATGTAGACACCATCAAGTTGTAGTTTGATGTGGATACCATCAAGTTATAGCTATATGTGGATACCATCAAGTTGTAACTAGATGTAGACACCATCAAGTTGTAGATAGATGTGGATACCATCAAGTTGTAGCTAGATGTAGACACCATCAAGTTGTAGCTAGATGTGGATACCATCAGTTGTAGCTAGATGTGACCATCAAGTTGTGGCTAGATGTAGACACATCAAGTTGTGGCTAGATGTAGACAACATCAAGTTGTAGTTAGATGTAGACACCAACAAGTTGTAGCTAGATGTAGACACCATCAGTTGTAGCTAGATGTAGACACCATCAAGTTGTAGCTAGATGTAGACACCAACAAGTTGTAGCTAGATGTAGACACCATCAAGTTGTAGTTAGATGTAGACACCATCAAGTTGTAGTTAGATGTAGCAAGTTGTAGCTAGATGTGGATACCATCAAGTTGTAGCTAGATGTGGCTACCATCAAGTTGTAGCTAGATGTGGATACCATCAAGTTGTAACTAGATGTAGACACCACAAGTTGTAGCTAGATGTAGATACCAGCATGTTGTAGCTAGATGTAGACACCAACAAGTTGTAGCTAGATGTAGACACCAACAAGTTGTAGCTAGATGTAGACACCAACAAGTTGTAGCTGGATGTAGACACCAACAAGTTGTAGCTAGATGTAGACACCAACAAGTTGTAGCTAGATGTAGACACCAACAAGTTGTAGCTAGATGTAGACACCAGCATGTTGTAGCTAGATGTAGACACCAACAAGTTGTAGCTAGATGTAGACACCAACAAGTTGTAGCTAGATGTAGACAGCAGCAAGTTGTAGCTAGATGTAGACACCAACAAATTATAGCTAGATGTAGACAGCAGCAAGTTGTAGCTAGATGTAGACACCAACAAATTATAGCTAGATGTAGACACCAACAAGTTGTAGCTAGATGTAGACACCAACAAGTTGTAGCTAGATGTAGACAGCAGCAAGTTGTAGCTAGATGTAGACACCAACAAGTTGTAGCTAGATGTAGACACCAACAAGTTATAGCTAGATGTAGACACCAACAAGTTGTAGCTAGATGTAGACACCAACAAGTTGTAGCTAGATGTAGACACCAGCATGTTGTAGCTAGATGTAGACACCAGCATGTTGTAGCTAGATGTAGACACCAGCATGTTGTAGCTAGATGTAGACACCAGCATGTTGTAGCTAGTTGTAGACAGCAGCATGTTGTAGCTAGATGTAGCAAGTTGTAGCTAGATGTAGACAATATCAAGTTGTGGTTGTTGAATTGCCCAAATGAGTATTCTGTCGATTAGTCCTAATGAGTAATGAGTGTGTCTGTCCCAATGAGGAATATGTCAAATTGTCCCAGTGAGGAATCTGTTAAATTTACCCAATGAGTAATTTGTGTGTCACAAGCTCCGCTCTCTAGTTACACTTCACAAACTCATCTCTCTAGTTACACTTCACAAACTCATCTCTCTAGTTACACTTCACAAACCCATCTCTCTAGTTACACTTCACAAACCCATCTCTCTAGTTACACTTCACAAACCCATCTCTCTAGTTACACTTCACAAACTCATCTCTCTATTACACTTCATAAACTCATCTCTCTAGTTATACTTCACAAACTCATCTCTCTAGTTACACTTCATAAACTCATCTCTCTAGTTATACTTCACAAACTCATCTCTCTAGTTACACTTCATAAACATCTCTCTAGTTATACTTCACAAACTCATCTCTCTAGTTACACTTCATAAACTCATCTCTCTAGTTACACTTCACAAACTCATCTCTCTAGTTACACTTCATAAACTCCTCTCTCTAGTTATACTTCACAAACTCATCTCTCTAGTTACACTTCACAAACTCCTCTCTCTAGTTACACTTTACAAACCCATCTCTCTAGTTACACTTCATAAACTCATCTCTCTAGTTACACTTCACAAACTCATCTCTCTAGTTACACTTCATAAACTCATCTCTCTAGTTATACTTCACAAACTCATCTCTCTAGTTACACTTCACAAACTCCTCTCTCTAGTTACACTTTACAAACTCATCTCTCTAGTTACACTTTACAAACTCATCTCTCTAGTTACACTTCACAAGCTCCTCTCTCTAGTTACACTTCACAAGCTCCTCTCTCTAGTTACACTTCACAAGCTCCTCTCTCTAGTTACACTTTACAAACTCATCTCTCTAGTTACACTTTACAAACTCATCTCCCTAGTTACACTTTACAAACTCATCTCTCTAGTTACACTTCACAAGCTCCTCTCCTTAGTTACATTTTACAAACTCTTCTCTCTAGTTACACTTTACAAATTCATCTCCCTAGTTACACTTTACAAACTCATCTCTCTAGTTACACTTTATAAACTCATCTCTCTAGTTACACTTTATAAACTCATCTCTCTAGTTACACTTTATAAACTCATTTTTCTAGTTACACTTCATAAACTCATCTCTCTAGTTACACTTTACAAATTCATCTCCCTAGTTACACTTTACAATATTCAACTCTCTAGTTACACTTTACAAACTCATCTCTCTAGTTACACTTTATAAACTCATCTTTCTAGTTACACTTTATAAACTCATCTCTCTAGTTACACTTTACAAATTCATCTCCCTAGTTACACTTTACAATATTCATCTCTCTAGTTACACTTTACAAACTCATCTCTCTAGTTACACTTTATAAACTCATCTCTCTAGTTACACTTTACAATATTCATCTCCCTAGTTACACTTTACAAACTCATCTCTCTAGTTACACTTCACAAACTCATTTTTCTAGTTACACTTTATAAACTCACCCCTCTAGTTACACATCACAAACTCATCTCTCTAGTTACACTTTATAAACTCATCTCTCTAGTTACACATCACAAACTCATCTCTCTAGTTACACTTTATAAACTCATCTCTCTAGTTACACATCACAAACTCATCTCTCTAGTTACACTTTATAACTCATCTCTCTAGTTACACTTCACAAACTCTTCTGTTTAAGTATTTTGCTTGCACCTGAAAGCTCCCTCACTTCATATAAATACTCTGGTTATGGCTGTCTATGATTTTATAAAACTATATATCCTATCTTTTCCTTTTTTTCTTCACCATTTGTCTTTCGGCATCGAGATATAATTTGTGGTCTTCTGCTCTTCTGTTGGCCTTTCCTGCTGGCATGTTTCCTGGTTTAAAAAAAAAATGTCAAGTACCCCCGTCCATGACAAGTGGCGTATAGGGAATATGGTGTTAGTGACCATAAATTTTACAGACCTTCGGCACAACAAGGGGGGGGGCTTGTTGGTCTAAAGACACTGGTCTCTGGACAGGAAGATGCCTGGTTTGGTGGACATTTGTCAACAATTGAATCCATGGTTTCTTTGTGGTTTTACCTTCCCCTGGCCTCTGGGTAGTGTGATACGATGTCTAGCTCTCTGGGTAGTGTGATCCGATGTCTAGCCCTCTCTGGGTAGTGTGATCCGATGTCTAGCCCTCTCTGGGTAGTGTGATACGATGTCTAGCTCTCTGGGTAGTGTGATCCGATGTCTAGCCCTCTCTGGTAGTGTGATCCGATGTCTAGCCTCTCTGGGTAGTGTGATACGATGTCTAGCTCTCTGGGTAGTGTGATCCGATGTCTAGCCCTCTCTGGGTAGTGTGATCCGATGTCTAGCCCTCTCTGGGTAGTGTGATCCTATGTCTAGCTCTCTCTGGGTAGTGTGATACGATGTCTAGCTCTCTGGGTAGTGTGATCCGATGTCTAGCCCTCTCTGGGTAGTGTGATCCGATGTCTAGCCCTCTCTGGGTAGTGTGATCCGATGTCTAGCCCTCTCTGGGTAGTGTGATCCGATGTCTAGCCCTCTCTGGGTAGTGTGATACGATGTCTAGCTCTCTGGGTAGTGTGATCCGATGTCTAGCCCTCTCTGGGTAGTGTGATCCGATGTCTAGCCCTCTCTGGGTAGTGTGATCCGATGTCTAGCCCTCTCTGGGTAGTGTGATCCGATGTCTAGCCCTCTCTGGGTAGTGTGATCCGATGTCTAGCCCTCTCTGGGTAGTGTGATCCGATGTCTAGCCCTCTCTGGGTAGTATGATCCGATGTCTAGCCCTCTCTGGTAGTGTGATCCGATGTCTAGCTCTCTGGGTAGTGTGATCCGATATCTATAACTTTTTGAAAAATGGAGAAAAACAGGAGGACCTGTGTGCACTTGTGCACATAAAATAAGAGTTGGCAATCTTCAAATTGAAAGAATAGGCCAGAAATGGTCACTGTCCAAGCACAAAATTTGTTAATCTGCCCATCCATGCTAAAGACAGACGTGTCAGGCTCAATGGCATGATATCGTGGATAAGCCACAAACTAGCGACACACACATCCACGCCCACTTAACGGGTGAACGTAAGATGAAGCATGTCTTCTCACAATCAATTTCATCAAACAGCTACTAACACCCTGCTGGAGGAGAATCTTCTCCTATTGAACCTGATTATCAATTTCACATTCAACGTCAACAGATTCATATTCTTCAACTAATCTCAAGATTCTCTGTCAAGCGTATCAAGCTTTATCTTTCAATCTTGTCATAGCAGTCGGTGTAGTGGTGGTGTACATGGTTTAGAGCTTGATTCTCATCTAATTCTCAGTCAAAATGTTTCAATATCATGTGTGGGTGCTACATTAGAACCATGCCGCATGGGTGCTACATTAGAACCATGCCGCATGGGTGCTACATTAGAACCATGTCGCATGGGTGCTACATTAGAACCATGCCACATGTGGGTGCTACATTAGAACCATGCCGCATGGGTGCTACATTACAGCCATGCTGCAAGGGTGCTACATTACTGTCATGCAACATAGGTGCTAAATTAGAACCATGCCACATGTGGGTGCTGCATTAGAACCATGCCACATGTGGGTGCTACATTAGACCATGCCACATAGGTGCTACATTAGAATCATGCCACATAGGTGCTAAATTAGAACCATGCCACATGTGGGTGCTACATTAGAACCATGCCACATGTGGGTGCTACATTAGAACCATGCCGCATGGGTGCTACATTAGAACCATGCCACATGTGGGTGCTACATTAGAACCATGCCGCATGGGTGCTACATTACAGCCATGCTGCAAGGGTGCTACATTACTGTCATGCAACATAGGTGCTAAATTAGAACCATGCCACATGTGGGTGCTGCATTAGAACCATGCCACATGTGGGTGCTACATTAGAACCATGCCACATAGGTGCTACATTAGAATCATGCCACATAGGTGCTAAATTAGAACCATGCCACATGTGGGTGCTACATTAGAACCATGCCACATGTGGGTGCTACATTAGAACCTTGCCACATAGGTGCTACATTAGAACCATGCCACATAGGTGCTACATTAGAGCCATGCCACATGGGAGCTACATTAGAGCCATGCCACATAGGTGCTATATTAGAACCATGCCATGTAGGTGCTAGATTAGAGCGATGCTACATAGGTGCTACTTTAGAACAATGCTACATTAGAGCCATGTCACATAAGTGTTACATTAGAGCCATGCACATGGGTGCTACATTAGAGCTATGCCATGTAGGTGCTGCATTAGAGCCATGCCACATGGGTGCTGCATTAGAGCCATGCCACATGGGTGCTGCATTAGAACCATGCCACATGGGTGCTGCATTAGAGAGTCATGCCACATGAGTGCTACATTAGAGCCATGCCACATAGGTGCTACATTAGAACTGTGTCACATGGGTGATAAATTAGAACCATGCCACATAGGTGCTACATTAGAGCCATTCCACATGGGTGCTACTTTAGAGCCATGCCATGTAGGTGCTACATTAGAGCCGTAACACATAGGTGCTACATTAGAACAATGATACATAAGTGCTACATTAGAACCATGCCATGTAGGTGCTGCATTAGAGCCATGCCACATGGGTGTTACATTTAGAGCCATGCCACATTAGAGCCATGTCACATGAGTGTTACATTAGAGCCATGCCATGTAGGTGCTGCATTAAAGCCATGCCACATAGGTGCTACTTTAGAACCATGCCACGTGGGTGCTATATTAGAGCCATGACACATGGGTGCTGCATTAGAGCCATGCCACATGGGAGCTGCATTAGAACCATGCCACATAGGTGCTGCATTAGAGCCATGCTACGTGGGTGCTACAATAGAACCATGACATGTGGGTGCTATATTAGAACCATGCCACATAGGTGATACATTAGAGCCATGCCACATGGGAGCTACATTAGAGCCATGCTACATAGGTGCTACATTAGAACCATGCCATGTAGGTGCTAGATTAGAGCGATGCTACATAGGTGCTACTTTAGAACAATGATACATTAGAGCCATGTCACATGAGTGTTACATTAGAGCCATGCACATGGGTGCTACATTAGAGCTATGCCATGTAGGTGCTGCATTAGAGCCATGCCACCTGGGTGCTGCATTAGAGGCATGCCACATTGCTGCTGCATTAGAACCATGCCACATAGGTGCTATAATAGAGCCATGCCACATGGGTGCTGCATTAGAACCATGCCACATGGGTGCTGCATTAGAGAGTCATGCCACATGAGTGCTGCATTAGAACCATGTCACATAGGTGCTACATTAGAACCATGTCACATAGGTGCTACATTAGAACCATGCCACATGGGTGCTGCATTAGAACCATGCCACATGGGTGCTTTATTAGAGAGTCATGCCACATGAGTGCTGCATTAGAACCATGCCACATAGGTGCAGCATTAGAACCATGCCACATAGGTGCTACATTAGAGCCATGCCACATGGGTGCTGCATTAGAGCCATGCCACATGGGTGCTTTTTTAGAGAGTCATGCCACATGAGTGCTGCATTAGAACCATGCCACATAGGTGCTACATTAGAGCCATGCCACATAGTGCTACATTAGAACTGTGTCACATGGGTGATAAATTAGAACCATGCCACATAGGTGCTACATTAGAGCCATGCAACATGGGTGCTATATTAGAGCCATGCCTTATGGGTGCTACTTTAGAGCCATGCCATGTAGGTGCTACATTAGAGCCGTGACACATAGGTGCTATATTAGAGCTATTCCACATGGGTGCTTTATTAGAGCCATGCCATATGGGTGCTACATTAGAGCCATGCCACATGGGTGTTACATAGAGCCATGCCACATTAGAGCCATGTCACATAAGTGCTACATTAGAACCATGCCATATAGGTGCTGCATTAGAGCCATGTCACATGAGTGTTACATTAGAGCCATGCCATATAGGTGCTGCATTAAAGCCATGCCACATAGGTGCTACTTTAGAACCATGCCACATGGGTGCTATATTAGAGCCATGACACATGGGTGCTATATTAGAGCCATGACACATGGTGCTGCATTAGAGCCATGCCACATGGGAGCTGCATTAGAACCATGCCACATAGGTGCTGCTTTAGAGCCATGCTACGTGGGTGCTACAATAGAACCATGATATGTGGGTGCTACATTAGAGCCATGCCACATAGGTGCAACATTAGAGCCATGCCACATAGGTGCTACATTAGAGCCATGCCAAATGGGTGCTACATTAGAGTCATGCCACATAGGTGCTACATTTGAACAATGCTACATAAGTGCTACATTAGAACCATGCCATGTAGGTGCTGCATTAGAGCCATGCCACATGGGTGTTACATTTAGAGCCATGCCACATTAGAGCCATGCCACATAAGTGCTACATTAGAACCATGCCATGTAGGTGCTGCATTAGAGCCTGTCACATGAGTGTTACATTAGAGCCATGCCATGTAGGTGCTGCATTAAAGCCATGCCACATAGATGCTACTTTTAGAACCATGCCAAATGGGTGCTACATTAGAACCATGCCACATAGGTGCTACATTAGAGCCATGCCACATGGGAGCTACATTAGAGCCATGCCACATAGGTGCTATATTAGAACCATGCCATGTAGGTGCTAGATTAGAGCGATGCTACATAGGTGCTACTTTAGAACAATGCTACATTAGAGCCATGTCACATAAGTGTTACATTAGAGCCATGCACATGGGTGCTACATTAGAGCTATGCCATGTAGGTGCTGCATTAGAGCCATGCCACATGGGTGCTGCATTAGAGCCATGCCACATGGGTGCTGCATTAGAACCATGCCACATGGGTGCTGCATTAGAGAGTCATGCCACATGAGTGCTACATTAGAGCCATGCCACATAGGTGCACATTAGAACTGTGTCACATGGGTGATAAATTAAACCATGCCACATAGGTGCTACATTAGAGCCATTCCACATGGGTGCTACTTTAGAGCCATGCCATGTAGGTGCTACATTAGAGCCGTAACACATAGGTGCTACATTAGAACAATGATACATAAGTGCTACATTAGAACCATGCCATGTAGGTGCTGCATTAGAGCCATGCCACATGGGTGTTACATTTAGAGCCATGCCACATTAGAGCCATGTCACATGAGTGTTACATTAGAGCCATGCCATGTAGGTGCTGCATTAAAGCCATGCCACATAGGTGCTACTTTAGAACCATGCCACGTGGGTGCTATATTAGAGCCATGACACATGGGTGCTGCATTAGAGCCATGCCACATGGGAGCTGCATTAGAACCATGCCACATAGGTGCTGCATTAGAGCCATGCTACGTGGGTGCTACAATAGAACCATGACATGTGGGTGCTATATTAGAAACATGCCACATAGGTGATACATTAGAGCCATGCCACATGGGAGCTACATTAGAGCCATGCTACATAGGTGCTACATTAGAACCATGCCATGTAGGTGCTAGATTAGAGCGATGCTACATAGGTGCTACTTTAGAACAATGATACATTAGAGCCATGTCACATGAGTGTTACATTAGAGCCATGCACATGGGTGCTACATTAGAGCTATGCCATGTAGGTGCTGCATTAGAGCCATGCCACCTGGGTGCTGCATTAGAGGCATGCCACATTGCTGCTGCATTAGAACCATGCCACATAGGTGCTATAATAGAGCCATGCCACATGGGTGCTGCATTAGAACCATGCCACATGGGTGCTGCATTAGAGAGTCATGCCACATGAGTGCTGCATTAGAACCATGTCACATAGGTGCTACATTAGAACCATGTCACATAGGTGCTACATTAGAACCATGCCACATGGGTGCTGCATTAGAACCATGCCACATGGGTGCTTTATTAGAGAGTCATGCCACATGAGTGCTGCATTAGAACCATGCCACATAGGTGCAGCATTAGAACCATGCCACATAGGTGCTACATTAGAGCCATGCCACATGGGTGCTGCATTAGAGCCATGCCACATGGGTGCTTTTTTAGAGAGTCATGCCACATGAGTGCTGCATTAGAACCATGCCACATAGGTGCTACATTAGAGCCATGCCACATAGGTGCTACATTAGAACTGTGTCACATGGGTGATAAATTAGAACCATGCCACATAGGTGCTACATTAGAGCCATGCAACATGGGTGCTATATTAGAGCCATGCCTTATGGGTGCTACTTTAGAGCCATGCCATGTAGGTGCTACATTAGAGCCGTGACACATAGGTGCTATATTAGAGCTATTCCACATGGGTGCTTTATTAGAGCCATGCCATATGGGTGCTACATTAGAGCCATGCCACATGGGTGTTACATAGAGCCATGCCACATTAGAGCCATGTCACATAAGTGCTACATTAGAACCATGCCATATAGGTGCTGCATTAGAGCCATGTCACATGAGTGTTACATTAGAGCCATGCCATATAGGTGCTGCATTAAAGCCATGCCACATAGGTGCTACTTTAGAACCATGCCACATGGGTGCTATATTAGAGCCATGACACATGGGTGCTATATTAGAGCCATGACACATGGGTGCTGCATTAGAGCCATGCCACATGGGAGCTGCATTAGAACCATGCCACATAGGTGCTGCTTTAGAGCCATGCTACGTGGGTGCTACAATAGAACCATGATATGTGGGTGCTACATTAGAGCCATGCCACATAGGTGCAACATTAGAGCCATGCCACATAGGTGCTACATTAGAGCCATGCCAAATGGGTGCTACATTAGAGTCATGCCACATAGGTGCTACATTTGAACAATGCTACATAAGTGCTACATTAGAACCATGCCATGTAGGTGCTGCATTAGAGCCATGCCACATGGGTGTTACATTTAGAGCCATGCCACATTAGAGCCATGCCACATAAGTGCTACATTAGAACCATGCCATGTAGGTGCTGCATTAGAGCCATGTCACATGAGTGTTACATTAGAGCCATGCCATGTAGGTGCTGCATTAAAGCCATGCCACATAGATGCTACTTTAGAACCATGCCAAATGGGTGCTACATTAGAGCCATGACACATGGGTGCTGCATTAGAGCCATGCCACATGGGAGCTGCATTAGAACCATGCCACATAGGTGCTGCATTAGAGCCATGCTACGTGGGTGCTACAATAGAACCATGACATGTGGGTGCTATATTAGAACCATGCCACATAGGTACTATATTTGAACCATGTTACATATGTGCTACATTAGAACCATGTCACATAGGTGCTACATTAGAACCATGCCACATGGGTGCTGCATTAGAACCATGCCACATGGGTGCTTTATTAGAGAGTCATGCCACATGAGTGCTGCATTAGAGCCATGCCACATAGGTGCAGCATTAGAACCATGCCACATAGGTGCTACATTAGAGCCATGCCACATGGGTGCTGCATTAGAGCCATGCCACATGGGTGCTTTTTTAGAGAGTCATGCCACATGAGTGCTGCATTAGAACCATGCCACATAGGTGCTACATTAGAGCCATGCCACATAGGTGCTACATTAGAACTGTGTCACATGGGTGATAAATTAGAACCATGCCACATAGGTGCTACATTAGAGCCATGCAACATGGGTGCTATATTAGAGCCATGCCATATGGGTGCTACTTTAGAGCCATGCCATGTAGGTGCTACATTAGAGCCGTGACACATAGGTGCTATATTAGAGCCATTCCACATGGGTGCTTTATTAGAGCCATGCCATATGGGTGCTACATTAGAGCCATGCCACATGGGTGTTACATAGAGCCATGCCACATTAGAGCCATGTCACATAAGTGCTACATTAGAACCATGCCATATAGGTGCTGCATTAGAGCCATGTCACATGAGTGTTACATTAGAGCCATGCCATATAGGTGCTGCATTAAAGCCATGCCACATAGGTGCTACTTAGAACCATGCCACGTGGGTGCTATATTAGAGCCATGACACATGGGTGCTATATTAGAGCCATGACACATGGGTGCTGCATTAGAGCCATGCCACATGGGAGCTGCATTAGAACCATGCCACATAGGTGCTGCTTTAGAGCCATGCTACGTGGGTACTACAATAGAACCATGATATGTGGGTGCTACATTAGAACCATGCCACATAGGTGCAACATTAGAGCCATGCCACATAGGTGCTACATTAGAGCCATGCCAATGGGTGCTACATTAGAGTCATGCCACATAAGTGCTACATTAGAACCATGCCATGTAGGTGCTGCATTAGAGCCATGTCACATGAGTGTTACATTAGAGCCATGCAATGTAGGTGCTGCATTAAAGCCATGCCACATAGGTGCTACTTTAGAACCATGCCAAATGGGTGCTATATTAGAGCCATGACACATGGGTGCTGCATTAGAGCCATGCCACATGGGAGCTGCATTAGAACCATGCCACATAGGTGCTGCATTAGAGCCATGCTACGTGGGTGCTACAATAGAACCATGACATGTGGGTGCTATATTAGAACCATGCCACATAGGTACTATATTTGAACCATGTTACATATGTGCTACATTAGAACCATGCCACATAGGTGCTACATTAGAGCCATTCCACATGGGAGCTACATTAGAGCCATGCCATGTAGGTGCTAGATTAGAGCGATGCTACATAGGTGCTACTTTAGAACAATGATACATTAGAGCCATGTCACATGAGTGTTACATTAGAGCCATGCACATGGGTGCTACATTAGAGCTATGCCATGTAGGTGCTGCATTAGAGCCATGCCACCTGGGTGCTGCATTAAAGGCATGCCACATGGGTGCTGCATTAAAGGCATGCCACATGGCTGCTGTATTAGAACCATGCCACATAGGTGCTATAATAGAGCCATGCCACATGGGTGCTGCATTAGAACCATGCCACATGGGTGCTGCATTAGAGAGTCATGCCACATGAGTGCTGCATTAGAACCATGTCACGTAGGTGCTACATTAGAACCATGTCACATAGGTGCTACATTAGAACCATGTCACATAGGTGCTACATTAGAACCATGCCACATGGGTGCTGCATTAGAACCATGCCACTGGGGTGCTTTATTAGAGAGTCATGCCACATGAGTGCTGCATTAGAGCCATGCCACATAGGTGCTGCATTAGAACAATACCACATAGGTGCTACATTAGAGCCATGCCAAATGGATGCTGCATTAGAGCCATGCCACATGGGAGCTGCATTAGAACCATGCCACATAGGTGCTGCATTAAAGCCATGCCACATGAGTGCTGCATTAGAACCATGCCACGTGGGTGCTACATTAGAACCATCACATGTGGGTGCTACATTAGAACCATGCCACATAGGTGCTACATGAGAGCCATGTCATGCAGATGCTACATTTGAACCATGCTACATAGGTGCTACATTAGAACCATGCCATGTGGGTGCTACATTAGAACCATGCCACATATGTGCTACATTAGAACCATGCCACGTAGGTACTATATTTGAACCATGCTACATAGGTGCTACATTAGAACCAAGCCACATAGGTGCAACATTAGAGCCATTCATATGAATTTTTATGAATGTATCACACTCATACACATAGTTTCCTTTTGGTTGCTCCTTCCTTTTTGCATAGCCTTCTCTACTGCACATATTTGGGTTCTTTGGTCTACTTACTATGCCATGCTATTTATAGTTCTTCTCCTCTAGTCCCTTATGAGACACTTCGGTGTTGTCCTCTATACCTTTTTTCTGTGCTCCTTACCCCTCATTTGTTTTATTGTACCCCACTCTCAGACATCTCACTCTTACCGCCTTTTGAGCACCCGTTAGTCTACTATTCTATTCTTTCTCCTTTGTGTTTGCACACTGACCCCTGTGTGAAGTCCTCTGGTTCTGTGTGCATTTACGCACATTTCTGCACGTTCACGACAGCCGCACTTGGTTGCTATTTCCTTTTGTTTTGACCTCTGTTTACACACAGGATAGATAATTTTGTTTTCTTTAACACATTTCGATTGTTTTTGTTTTGGTTGTTTCGTTATTAGTTTTTTGTGTGTGTTTTTTTGTTTGTTCCTGATGAAGGCCTATTGGGCCGAAATGTTGTTTAGTCTGTGTCGTCCACTTATCACGTAAAGCTTCTTACATACAATTTTTTCTATTTTTTAATTTTTCCTCACATTCAGCTTTACTGCAGCTTCGCATTTTTATGCCTTAACCCTTTACTGCTACATTAGAACCATGCCACATAGGTGCTACATTAGAACCATGCCATATAGGTACTATATTTGAACCATGCTACATAGGTGCTACATTAGAGCCATGCCATATTGGTGCTACATTAGAACAATGCTACATAGGTGCTACATTAGAGCCATGTCACATGAGTGTTACATTAGAGCCATGCACATGGGGGCTACATTAGAGCTATGCCTTATAGGTGCTGCATTAGAAACCATGCCACATGGGTGCTGCATTAGAGTCATGCCACATGGTGCTACATTAGGGTCATGCCACATGAGTGCTGCATTAGAGCCGTGCCACATAGGTGCTACATTAGAACCATTCCACATAAGTGCTACATTAGAGCCATTCCATATGGTTGCTACATTAGAGCCATGCCATGTGGGTGGTACATTAGAGCCTAGACACATAGGTGCTACATTAGAACCATGCCACATGAGTGCTGCATTAGAACCGTGTCACATGAGTGATAAATTAGAGCCATGTCACATAGGTGCTACATTAGAGCGATGCCACATGGCTGCTACATTAGAGTCATGTCACACATGTGCTACTTTAAAGCAATGCCACATGGGTGCAACATTAGAACCATGCCATGTGGGTGCTACATTAGAGCCATGTCATACAGGCGCTACATTAGAGCCATGCCACATGGTTGCTACATTAGAGCCTGCAGCATAGTTGCTACATTTGAGTCATGCACATAGTTACAACATTAGGGCCTTGCCGCATGGGTGCTACATTAGACGTCATACACATAGGTGCAATATTAGAGCCATGCTGCATGGTTGCTACATTAGAGTCATACCACAAGGCTGCTACATTAGAGCCATGCCACACAGGTGCTACATTAGAACCATGCCACATAGGTGCTACATTAGAGCCATGCCACATAGGTGCTAAATTAGAACCTTGCCACATAGGTGCTACATTAGAGCCTTGCCACACAGGTGCTACATTAGAACCATGCCACATAGGTGCTACATTAGAGCCATGCCACACAGGTGCTACATTAAAACCATGCCACATAGATGCTACATTAGAACCATGCCACATTGGTGCTAAATTAGAACCGTTTCACAAGGTTTATAAATTAGAACCATGCTACATTAGAGTTATGCCATTTGGGTGCTACATTAGAGCCATGACACATGGATGCAGCATTTGAGCCATGACACATAGGCGCTACATTAGAACCATTTCATGTGGGTGCTACATTAGAGCCATGTCACACAGGTGCTACTTTAGAACCATGCCATGTGGGTGCTACATTAGAGCCATGCTATGTGGGTGCTACATTAGAGCCATGCCACATGGGTGCTATATTAGAGTCATGCCACATAGGTGCTACATTAGAACCGTTTCACATGGTTGATAAATTAGAACCATGCTACATAAGTGCTACATTAGAGTCATGCCATGTGGGTGCTATATTAGACCCATGCTACATGGGTGCTACATTTGTGCCATGCCATTCAGGTGCTACATTAGAATGATGCCATTTGGGTGCTGTAGCAGTGCTTCTTACAGACTTCTAACTTACTACTTGTTCTTTCATTGACACACACACATATAACTCATCATCCTTTTTGAACAAGTATAAACAAAGTCTTTATTAGTGACCTCTACATGTGGTTTTACAAAATCTGTCATTACTTGACATAGCCGACAGGCGTTAATTATTTGTCAGTAACTTTGTGGATCGTATAGTGTTCTTTGTTAATATCTGCATGTTTCTATCTGGTAGTCCTGAGGAACTAGTATCTTGACTCGACTCTTAGTTACACAGTTGGACTTCCTTCAACTAGTATACATCTAAGTCCAATGCGTATCACAAATCCTCTAAACGAACTATTTCAATTGTTTAAGTCCAACTCTACCTTTTGCCTTGAGGCGGGTATCTGATCTCCTTTGCGCTAGTCTCTATCTAAGTGTTCTCTCTCAAATTCTAATCTGCGTGTACGTTCAAGTCTATGTCTTCGGTCTTTCTGCCTTGTGATCGTTCCTGCCTTCTACCTTGTCGTGTTGTTGTTCCAAGTTCAGTAAAGTGCCGCTGAGTGTAGCTGAGTCTGGCTGAGTGTAGCTGAGTCTGGCTGAGTGTAGCTGAGTCTGGCTGAGTGTAGCTGAGTCTGGCTGAGTGTAGCTGAGTGTCCGTTTCAGTCAAGTCATGACTTCTTAGTGTCCATCTAGCCACTGCCCCTGGCCAAAGCATAATTTGAACTCTAATCTATACATGTCTTATCCTTCCTCTGTCTACCCTCACTATCCCTTTAGCTCCGCCTTTTTAATTATCTCCAAAGTCTTATTGCTTTAGGAGTCCTGTCGAAACCTGTCAATCTTCCTAAGTCCGTCCCTCACAACTAAAGCTCGCGGCGATTCTTTGATCTCCACTCAGAAACTCAAAGCGTTACTCACCGCTGAACATAAAGATAACCTGGTCTTTTGATTACGCCCTTTTTCAGCTAACTCAGAATGTTACAGGGCTGGGCTAGCCATCCCATGTCAGCAGGTGTCTAGAAACCAGCCGCCGCGTCGTTGCGTTACGCAACTTTGTCGACCAGAGCAAACATCTGTCTGGCTGAGGTTGACCACCTGTATGCATTTCCCTTGTAATCATAAAGTTGATTACGACTCAGCGACTGAGTTCGGTAGACTTAACGTCTCCTTGCTAATCCTCAAGACTTCCTTTAATTCTACGCCGCCTAAAACTATCCTACCTCACATCGTCGTCACATCATTCTTTTATTCTTCTGTCTATCGTCATATTCTTCTATTCTTCCATTATCGTCCATGACTGAGTCACACTATAACAGTGCTACATTAGAGCCATATCACATAGGTGCTACATTAGAGCCATGCCACATAGGTGCTACATTAGAGCCATACCAAATAGGTGCTACATTAGAACCATGCCACATAGGTGCTACTTTGCAACCATGCCACATGTGTGCTGCATTATAATCATGCCACGTGGGTGCTACATTAGAACGATGCCACGTGGGTGCTACATTAGAACCATGCCACGTGGATGCTACATTAGAATCATGCCATGTAGGTGCTGCATTAGAGCCATGCCACATGGGTGTTACATTAGAGCCATGTCACATGGATGCTGCATTAGAACCATGTAGGTACTACATTAGAGCCATGCCCACATATGTGCTGCATTAGAACCATGCCACATAGGTGCTGCATTATAATCATGCCACGTGGGTGCTACATTAGAACCATGCCACGTGGATGCTACATTAGAATCATGCCATGTAGGTGCTGCATTAGAGCCATGCCACATGGGTGTTACATTAGAGCCATGTCACATGGATGCTGCAATAGAACCATGTAGGTACTACATTAGAGCCATGCCCACATATGTGCTGCATTAGAACCATGCCACATAGGTGCTACATTAGAGTTATGCCATGGGGGTGCTATATTAGAGTCATGACACATGGATGCTACATTAAAGCCATGGCACATGGGTGCTACATTAGAGCCATGCCACATAGGTGCTACATTAGAAATGTGTCACATAGGTGCTACATTAGAGTCATGGCACATGGGTGCTACATTAGAACCATGTCTTCTGGGTGCTATATTAGAGCCATGTCACACAGGTGCTACTTTAGAACCATGCCATGTGGGTGCTACATTAGAGCCATGTCACACAGGTGCTACTTTAGAACCATGACATGTGGGTGCTACATTAGAGCCATGCCACATGGTTGCTACATTAGAGCCTGCAGCATAGTTGCAACATTTGAGTCATGCCCAAAGGTGCAACATTAGAGCCATGCACATAGGTGCAACATTAGAGCCATGCCGAATGGTTGCTACATTAGAGTCATGCACATAGGTGCAACATTAGAGTCATGCTGCATGGTTGCTACATTAGAGTCATGAACATAGGTGGAACTTTAGAGCAATGCCGCATGTTTGCTACATTAGAGTCATGCCACATGGCTGCTACATTAGAATCATGCACATAGGTGCTACATTAGAGCCATGCCACATAGGTGCTACATTAGAGCCATGGCACATAGGTGCTACATTAAAACCATGCTACATTGGTGCTACATTAGAACCATGCCACATGGGTGCTACATTAGAACCATGCCACATGGTGCTACATTAGAGCCATGCCACATGGGTGCTACATTAGAACCATGCCATGTAGCTGCTGCATTTGAGCCATGCCACATGGGTGCTACTTTAGAGCCATGCCACATGGGTGCTATCTTAGAGCCATGCCTAATAGATGCTACATTAGAACCATGCCACATAGGTGCTACATTAGAGATATGCCACATAGGTGCTACATAAGAACCATACCATCTAGGTGCTACATTAGAGCCATGCCCCATAGGTGCTACATTAAAACCCTTCCATGTAGGTGCTGCATTAGAGCCATGCCACATGGGTGTTACATTAAAGCTATGCTATATGGGTGCTGCATTAGAGCCATGCCACATGGGTGTTACATTAAAGCTATGCTATATGGGTGCTGCATTAGAGCCATGCCACATGGGTGTTACATTAAAGCTATGCTATATGGGTGCTGCATTAGAGCCATGCCACATGGGTGTGAACATTGTGCATCTGTAATACTGTGAACTATGTATTTACGTGTAATGCTGTGAACACAGTGTACACATATAATACTGTGAACACTTGTAATATTGTGTACACCTGTAATATTGTGAACACTGTGTACACTTGTAATACTGCAAACACCTTGTACTCATGTAATACTATCAGTCTGAATGCTGTGCTCACATGTTATATTTCTATCTTGTTTTCCCCTTGGATCAGGTGGTTTTGTCACTTCAGTGTTCTTCTACCTTTTTAGCTCCCTGTGGAGCATAGGTCTTCAACAAACACTTTCCAATTTGTTCTGTTTTTTGCCATTCTTTTAAGATCATTCCATGTCTTCCCCATCATCTTCATCTCTGCTTCTATCTGTCTTCTCCAAGAATTCCTTGGTCTTCCTCTTTGTCTTTTCCCCTGGGGATTCCAAAAAAGAGGCTGTTGTGTAATACTCTCAGTTGGCTTCCGTAGTGTGTGTCCTATCCAGCACCATCGTCTTCGCTGTATCTCTTTATCCACTGGTATTTGACTGGTACATTTCCATAATTCTATTTTAGTTATTTTGTTCTGCCATTTCCATCCTTTTATTCTGCACAAGCATCCACTAATGAAGACCTGTATCTTCATGTTTGTCATTTTTGTTGTTCTCCATGTTTCACAGCCATATAATAGAACTGACTTAATATTGCAGCTGAAAATTTTTATTTTTGTATTTAATCTAATTTCTTTGGATTTCCATATGTTTCCCAGTGCAACGAAAGCTCCTCTTGCTTTTGATATCCTTATTTTAGTATCATTTTCTGTTCCTCCCTCTTTATCTATATTACTGCCCAGATATATGTAATTTTGTACATCTAATAGAGGTAATTCTCCTAGTTTTATTTGGTTATTGCCAACTGTATTAATTCTCATAATGTTGGTCTTATCTCTATTAATCTTCAGTCCTAGCTGTTATGATCTCTTATCAAGTACGCTCATTTTATCCTGCATCTGTTGATGGCTGTGTGATAGGAGAGCTATGTCATCAGCAAAGTCTAAATCTTCAAGTTGTTTGGTCAGTGACCACTGGATTCCATTTCTGTTGTTTTGAGTTATTTTCATAATCCAATCTATGGCCAGTAGAAAGAGAAATGGAGACAGTAGGCATCCCTGCCTTACTCCTGTTCTTATTTCAAATGCTTCTGTAAACTGTCCTTCATGCACCACACTACATTTCGTTCCTTCAAACATTGTTTTTATAAGGTTAATAAACTTTATGGGATTCTTTTATGGCTCAGCAACTTCCAAAGCATTTCTCTGTCTAAACCAGTGGTGGCCAACTTGAGGTTGCCCGAGGGCCGGATTAAAGCCAAGGCCAAGACCCGCGGGCCACACTTAAGAATATCGTCAAAAATGACAGTAGGGACCTATGCGATATAGTAATATATAAATAATGCTTGCACTTTGACTACATATTTGATTTGTAACAAATCCATTAATTATTCATTTTAAAATTACCTTTAATGTCTCAGTGCGACGATTGTGACTTGTCACAGCTTTCCACCAGAGATTTGAAGTCCACTTCCATTTTTGACGTGGCGATTCGGAGAGTATGGGACAATGTCGAATCGGTCATTCTGTTCCTGGTCTTAGATTTAATTAACTTCATGGAAGAGAATGTTGTCTCGCAGAGGTATGTGCTGCCGAATATAGAGCACATCTTTAGTGCCCATTTTCTCAGACACGGGTAACGTTCATTTGGTAGCAATTTCCAGAAGTCAGCTCCTAATGCCTTTACAGTACTGAGGAAGGGGTCACACTGAAGGTCACACAACTCTAGTTGAAGATCTGATGGCTGGCACTCCACTGTGCACTTAATTGGGTTATTAAAAAGTTCCGTTTGCGGACGAAACATTTCAAAATCTTGAAATCGTCGATCAAATTCACAAATCAAATGTTCAGTGTCAGCTGCGTACTTACTGAAGTTTGCACTTTCTATCTCTGACAACAACTGCTTACAACTTGAAAAATGGAACAGATCATTTTTTTGCAAAGAAAGTCTAAATAGATTCAGCTTCTTTTTAAAACCATCAACATATCCCATCAATTGAAAAATGGTTTGCTTTTCCCCTTGTAGCTGCAAATTCAATATGTTCAAATGTTGTGTGATGTCTGTGAGATTTGCCAGATTATGAAGGAAATTAATGTCTTTGAGTGCATGTTGAAGATCAATGGAGCATGGTAAGTTCTCTCGCAGGAAGTCATAAATGTCATTCTTCAGTTCAAAAAATATTATTAAACATTTCCCTCGACTAAGCCATCTTACTTCTGTATAAAGCAGGAGATCACCGTAGCTAGAATCTACTTCCTCTAAAAATGATAAAAACTTCCTGTGATTTAAAGACTGGTGTCCTCCTCTTATCAAATTTGTTATTTTCACAACAGTAGCCATGGTGTCTTTTAGATTTATGGACTTTGCACAAAGGGCCTCTTGATGAATTATGCAATGCAATGTAGGTGCGTTAATTTTGTTTTGCTTTAGAAGTCCAACAAAACCAGTATTTGAACCAATAAAAGCTTTGCAACCATCAGTACACACTGCAGACAACTTTCCAAAACCACCTACTTCATCTACGGCACTATGAACTGCAGAAAATATGTCTGTCCCTCTACAAGTGTCATGCAAAGAGCAAACTTTCAACAATTCTTCAATAACAGTAAAATCCTCCTGGATAACTTTAACAAAAATAAGAAGCTGGCAAGTGTCAGTGATGTCAGTACTTTCATCAATCGCGAGCGAAAAATATGAGCAGTTTTCAATACAAGATTTTAAACTTTGAGACAGTTGCAGACTGATGTCTTCTGTTCTTCTGGCTACAGTTTGTTTTGAAAGAGGCACAGATTCAAATTCTTTGGCTATTTTTTCTTGACCGAATGCCTTTGCCATTTGAATCGCACATTCTTCACAAAATTTCCGTCAGTAAAGGGTTTTTTAGATTTTGCAAGCTCATAGGTAACTATATATGATGCAATGATCGATGACTCTTTAATTTTATTGCCCTTTGTATACATACTTTGCTGTTGATTCAACTTTGTCTTCAGCTGTTCAACCAAAAGCTTCCTAGCTTCAATGCTATGTTTCTCATACATGTTTTGATGATGTGTGGCATAGTGCCGTTTTAAATTATATTCCTTCAAAACGGCTAACACTTGAACGCAAATTAAGCACTGAGGTTTACTATCCTTATTGAAGATGAACAAATAATCTAATTCCCATTCAGGTTTAAATATGCGATTTTCACAATCAACTTTTCTACGTTTTAACATGATTTAATACAAAATCTCACATCAAAGTTAAAAGTCACAGAATGTTGGTCCACTATCGAAAATAAGTCCAGATTTGACAGTTATACACAGACTTGTGTTTGACAATGAAATCAAAAGATTGTGACCAAATAAACACGTTGCAGTCATTTTATGGACAAGACAAGACGATGGGATCAAAGGGAATGAAGACGAACAGTGAAACATTTTGAATGTAACTTCAAAGACAGAATTAGAGCTACGAAGTCCCCTCACCCCTGTCCCTCCCAACCTCATTAACCCCTTACCGCGAAATGAAAGAGCCACCACAAGTCCAGACGACAAATGTTGAGCCAAAGATCTGACGCTATCACCGCACTGACAATAAAGCAACTTTGCGGTACCAACTCGAAGCAAAGACTTTGAATATTGTCGGCACCATTAGTTGTGCAGTGTGTGTGTGTGTGTGCGCGCGCGTGTGCGCGTGCGCGTGTGCGTGTGCGTGTGTGTGTGTGTGTGTGTTATTTGAAATTATGTTGCCAATCTAGCTGTTGCGAGAAATTGACAGAGATTTTCAAATTGTGTATTCTTGAACGATAGAAGAGTTAACTCCGACACGGATTAAAACCAGGAGAAATCCGCTATTAGGGGTAAAAAATGAAGTAAGTCCGTGGAGCTTCGCGGGCCAAGAAAACTAGGCTGGCGGGCCGGATCCGGCCCGCGGGCCGCCATTTGGCCACCCCTGGTCTAAACTATCAAATGCCTTTTCGTAATCTAAAAATCCAATATAAAGTGGGGATTTTAGTTCTAAACTTTGTTCAACTATTATATGTTGAGTGATTATTTGATCAGTGCATGATCTGTTCTTCCTAAAACCTGCTTGTTCATCTCTCAAATGTTTCTCTATGGCCTCTTTTAGTCTCTCCAGAATGATTCTGCTTAATATTTATCCCTGGCACTGATAGTAGCATAATTCCCCTATAATTTGTGCACTCCTGTAAACTTCCTTTCTTTGGTAGTTTGATCATATAACCTTCTTTCCAGTCTTTAGGTATTTCTTCCCTCTCCCAAATTTTATATAATAGATTATGTAGCATCTTGGTAGAGGTGTTAATATCTGCTTTGATGGCTTCCGAAGGAATTTCATCTGGTCCTGTGGCTTTACCATTTTTTAATAGTTTGATGGCTTTCATTATTTCTTCCTTGCTTGGTTTTCCACAGTTAACGTGTAACTCTTATTCTGCTGGTAGTATATCTGGAGGAGTATTTGAGCCGGGTCTGTTCAAAAGTTCTTCAGAGTGCTCTTTCCATCTCTCCATTTGTTCCCTTATATTACTAAGCAGATTTCCTTTCTTATCTTTAATAAAGGCATTGATCTGTTTGTATTTTCCACTTAATTTCTTTGTGCTGTTGTACAGTTCTTTCATATTTCCTTTATTGCTGCTTTCTCTGCCTCTTTAGCTAGTTCATCTATATATTTCCTCTTATCCCTTTTAATGCATCTTCTCACTTCTTTGTTCACCTCTGTGTAAGCTTCCTGTGTCTTGGCTTTATTACTTCTCGCTTTGCTTTTATTTATGTCTGCTTTCTTGTTCTTTCTTTCTTTAATTTTATCCAGGGTCTCTGTTTTCATCCATGCCTTATTCTGCCGTTCTCTCTTCCCCAGCGTTTTTTCGCACGTCTCTTTCCATATATCCTTTACCTGTTTCCAATGATCTTCTATATTTATTGTATTTTCTAGTTGTTGCAGGACTTGGTATTTGTTTGACATTGTGACAGCGAATTTAAGACGGAGAGCCTTTATCTTTCCTGGATAACGGATTTACTTTTAATCTTTCTTTGACTTGTCCGTGTTTGTGAAGTTTTCGGTTAATATTTTTACAGTATGGGATAGCCAGTCCCATGCCCAACCCTCCTTTCTCGCCTCTTATGAACATGCCTGGTAGGGTACAGCGCCACTATTCTTTACCCCCCCTTTCGGGCCCCAGCAGCACACAGACGAGTCACTTCAGTGCTGATTTTATATTAATCTGTATGGACTTTCTTCTCGTGCTCATCATGTTTTGAGTTGAAATAATGATCCTTCAGTTCAATCCCTGTGGGCATTATCCCTGTTCATCAACAAATATTGTTCTTTGGGACATTATTGTCATGTTTGTTGCATCGTGCTGGTTGGTGATTTCAAGTGTCCCATAAATAAAGGTGTACGACTGTAGTATTGTGTGACTATAACTGTCAAAGTGTGACAATAGTTGTTAAAGTGTGACTATAGCTGTCAATGTGTGACTATAGCTATAAAGTTGTGAGTCATTGTGTGACTATAACTGTCAAAGTGAGACAATAGCTGTCAATGTGTGACTATAGCTGTCAAAGTGTGGCAATAGCTGTCAAAGTGTGACAATAGCTGTCAAATTGTGAGTTAAAGTATGACTATAGCTGTCAAAGTGTGGCAATAGCTGTAAATGTGTGGCAATAACTGTCAAAGTGTGACTATAGCTGTCAAAGTGTGACAATAGCTGTCAAAGTGTGAAAATAGCTGTCAAAGTGGGACAATAGCTGTAAATGTGTGACTATAGCTGTCAATTTGTGACTATAGCTGTCAAAGTGGGGCAGTAGCTGTCAAAGTGTGACAATAGCTGTCAAATTGTGAGTTAAAGTGTGGAAATAGCTGTCAAAGTGTGACTATAGCTGTCAAAGTGTGACAATAGCTGTAAATGTGGGGCAATAACTGTCAAAGTGTGACAATAACTGTCAAAGTGTGACAATAGCTGTAAAAATTGTGAGTCATTGTGTGACTATAGCTTTCAAAGTGTGACTATAGCTGTCAAAGTGTGACAGTAGCTGTCAATGTGTGACTGTAGCTGTCAAAGCGTAACAAGAGCTGTCAGTGTATGACTATAGCTGTCAAATTGTGAGTCAGTGTGTGACTATAGCTGTCAAATTGTGAATCAATGTGTGACAATAGCTGTCAGTGTGTGACAATAGATGTCAATGTGTGACTATAGCTGTCAAAGTGTGACTATAGCTGTCAAAGTGTGACAGTAGCTGCCAATGTGTGACTGTAGCTGTCAAAGCGTAACAAGAGCTGTCAGTGTGTGACTATAGCTGTCAAAGTGTGATTATAGCTGACAGTGTGACAATAGCTGTCAAAGTGTGACAATAGCTGTCAAAGTGTGATTATAGCTGTCAGTGTGACAATAGCTGTCAAAGTGTGATTATAGCTGTCAGTGTGACAATAGCTGTCAGTGTGACTATAGCTGTCAGTGTGACTATAGCTGTCAAAGTATGACAGTAGCTGCCAATGTGTGACTGTAGCTGTCAAAGCGTAACAAGAGCTGTCAGTGTGTGACTATAGCTGTCAAAGTGTGATTATAGCTGTCAGTGTGACAATAACTGTCAAAGTGTGACTATAGCTGTCAGTATGACAATAGCTGTCAAAATGCGATTATAGCTGTCAGTAGTAAGGGTGGCTGTGAACCCATAAAGTTCATCAAGCACCAAAAGTGCACGTGCATGCACCGAAAGACAATAGATTTGGCTCCAAAACCGCACGAAACTTGCACCAAATCCGTGCAAAAGTCCGATAATCGGCTTATTATCTCGGTGGTCGTGGCGGTAATCGGCTTATCTCGGTGGTGTGCGTTGGTGCGTGACGATCGGTGGTCGTGGTGTGCGTTGGTGCGTGACGGCTTATCTCGTGGTGATCGGTGCGTCGCTCGCTCGCCGGTTATCTCGGGGGACAGCGGTTCTAAAAGGGGTCGGGCGACAGCGGTTCTAAAACTTGTGGGGATGGCGGGTCGTCGCCGGCTATCTCGCGGGTCGGATGGCGGTCGTCGCCGGCTATCGAGGCGTGCGGGTGGGAAAGGGGGGTGCCTTTATTGGTCGAGTGTTATTAGTATCATCATGTGTGAGGTGGGTATTAGGCAACAGGAGGCGACATGTAAAAAAATGCTGACAAGCAATGACGTTGAAGGGGGTTAGGAAAAGGTAAATACGACTATCTCGCGTGCGACGAGGGTGGGGGAACGGGGTTGGTCGGCACAGGGTGTGTTATTGTAGTATCATGTACCAGGTGTGATTATAGCGATTTTTTTTTAGTGACACATTATCATCATCATGTGCCACCCTCAACAAAATCATCAACCCTTCCTATCATCATCATGTGCCACCCTCAACAGCATCAGCAAACCTTCCTATCATCATGTGCCACCCTCAGCACCAATCACCCCTTCCTATCATCATCATGTGCCACCCTCAACACCATCATGTGCCACCCTCAACACCCTCATCATCCATTTCATGTCCTATCATCAAGCCACACAAAGTATCAACCACCGAAAATCTCTCTCTCTCTCTCTCTCTCTCTCACATTCATTGTAAAGCAAAACAAAATTCGTTCTATATTTCTCACAGTTTTATTATTATTAATACAACAAATATACGACACATATTTGAAAATATATTACTGTCCGGTTGTTGATAATTTTAAGCGTCGGGGTTTCCTCCCTCCTGTTTTGGTGGTACTGTTTGTGTTAAATGTCTATCAAACACGGGTGCATAGGAAGTTTCATTAGCCTTCAAAACACAACCGCCCTCCATTTTGACAAAACCCTGATCAAAGCTGGAATAGGTAATTGGTGACTCTGCTGAAACACCCGCGGCATTCATATTGGTTGCCGGATCTGTCGTCTGATTAACAAGAGCGAGGTTCCCTTGATTAACAAAGGGGGGCGTGTAGTCGATGAGATTCGGGTTAACAGAGATGGTATGTAGTTTTGGTGGTTAACGAGAGGGGAGTGTAGTTGATCTGATAAACGAGAGGTGGCGTGTAGCTGATCTGGTTAACAACAGGTGGTGTGTAGTTGAGGTTAGCATAAGCGGTTAAAATTTCCTCTCGCATTTCAACTAACCTGATAAATTCCTCGCTCGATAGTGTTATCCCAGTTCTGGTAGGAAACTTAAAAAAACTATCACCGCTATATGTCCTTATATTTATCAATGGTCTGTTACGAAAAACACAAACCGAGACTGCCTTAACGCCATCTTTAGACAATGGAACTAACAGTCTCATTTCCACGTGACATAAATATGCGCTGATCACTGACATCAAACGAAATTGGCGTATTCAAGCTACACGACTCCATATTCAAAGAAAAACAAACACAAACCACCTGGCAACAGACGTTGGTTATGTGCGTGCGTGTACACTGCTCGACTGGGGGGTTTTTATACCCGTTACGTTTATCGGGTCGAGGACCGTCTATTTATAGCAGCTAACGCAATACGTTATCAGGCGTGGTAATCAGTCGTGTTGCGACATGTTCAGTGACCTCTTGTCGATAGAATTCAAGTTTGCCGCTCCCACAACTACTCCCCTACAAGTTATCGTCTACGCCGAGTCCAACTTCGCCGTTTGAGAGAGAAAGAAGAAGAATATGAACACGAGGGAGATTTACAACTTTTTGATGTCGGATATTTTCGTTCGACGTTGTTCCCTTGTTAGTGTCATTCCACGAAACCACTTACCGCCAAGCATCGACCCAACGGCGACCGCGGCCTTTGTCATAAACACCGACCCTGCCCACGAACCCGGTGAGCATTGGGTGGCCCTATTTTACAACGGACTCGGTGAATGTGAGTATTTCGATTCCTACGGTTTGCCTCCCAGACACGTGGATATTTTAAACTTTATAGAGCAAATCTCACACGTTCCATTCGTCTACAACCCGCGGGTGTTGCAAGATTTGTTTACCAACACGTGCGGTCTATATTGTGTTTATTATATACTTCTTAAGTGTCGTGGCGCGAAACTTAACAGAATTCTCATGCCTTTTTCATCGAGACAGCACATAAACGACCGTATCATTTATCGATTGCTCGCCCCGTGGATACTTCGGCTTCGAGGGCCCGCGGATGCCCACATTCAACAACCGGACAGTAATATATTTTCAAATATGTGTCGTATATTTGTTGTATTAATAATAATAAAGCTGTGAGAAATATAGAACGAATTTTGTTTTGCTTTACCATGAATGAGAGAGAGAGAGAGAGAGAGAGAGAGAGAGAGAGAGAGATTTTCGGTGGTGATACTTTGTGTGGCTTGATGATAGGACATGAAGGGGATGATGAGGGAGTCACATGATAGTGTTGAGGGTGGCACATGATGATGATAGGAAGGGGTGATTGGTGTTGAGGGTGGCACATGATGATAGGAAGGTTTGCTGATGCTGTTGAGGGTGGCACATGATGATGATAGGAAGGGTTGATGATTTTGTTGAGGGTGGCACATAATGATGATGTGTCACTAAAAAAATCGCTATAATCACACCTGGTACATGATACTACAATAACACACCCTGTGCCGACCAAACCCGTTCCCCCACCCTCGTCGCACGCGAGATAGTCGTATTTACCTTTTCCTAACCCCCTTCAACGTCATTGCTTGTCAGCATTTTTTTACATGTCGCCTCCTGTTGCCTAATACCCACCTCACACATGATGATACTAATAACACTCGACCAATAAAGGCACCCCCCTTTCCCCACCCGCACGCCTCGATAGCCGGTGACGACCCGCCATCCGACCCGCGAGATAGCCGGCGACGACCCGCCATCCCCACAAGTTTTTGAACCGCTGTCGCCCGACCCCTTTTAGAACCGCTGTCCCCCGAGATAACCGGCGAGCGAGCGACGCGCCGATCACCACGAGATAAGCCGTCACGCACCAACGCACACCACGACCACCGAGATAAGCCGTCAGGCCACATCACGAGATAAGCCGATTACCGTCACGACCACAGAGATAATAAGCCGATTATCGGACTTTTGCACGGATTTGGTGCAAGTTTCGTGCGGTTTTGGTGCAAAATCTATTGTCTTTCGGTGCATGCACGTGCACTTTTGGATTGGGTTCACAGCCACCCTTACTACTGCTGTCAGTGTGACAATAGCTGTCAAAGTGTGATTATAGCTGTCAGTGTGACAATAGCTGTCAGTGTGACAATAGCTGTCAGTGTGACTATAGCTGTCAGTGTGACAATAGCTGTCAGTGTGACTATAGCTGTCAGTGTGACAATAGCTGTCAAAGTGTGATTATAGCTGTCAGTGTGACAATAGCTGTCAAAGTGTGATTATAGCTGTCAGTGTGTGACTATAGCTGTCAAAGTGTGATTATAGCTGTCAGTGTGACAATAGCTGTCAAAGTGTGATTATAGCTGTCAGTGTGACAATAGCTGTCAAAGTGTGATTATAGCTGTCAGTGTGACAATAGCTGTCAAAGTGTGATTATAACTGTCAGTGTGACAATAGCTGTCAAAGTGTGACTATAGCTGTCAGTGTGACTATAGCTGTCAAAGTGTGACTATAGCTGTCAGTGTGACTATAGCTGTCAAAGTGTGACTATGGCTGTCAGTGTGACTATAGCTGTCAAAGTGTGACTATAGCTGTCAGTGTGACTATAGCTGTGAAAGTGTGACTATAGCTGTCAAAGTGTGACTATAGCTGTGAAAGTGTGACTATAGCTGTGAAAGTGTGACTATGGCTGTCAGTGTGACTATAGCTGTCAAAGTGTGACTATAGCTGTCAGTGTGTGACTATAGCTGTCAAAGTGTGACTATAGCTTTCAGTGTGACTATAGCTGTCAAAGTGTGACTATAGCTGTCAGTGTGACTATAGCTGTCAAAGTGTGAATATAGCTGTCAGTGTGACTATAGCTGTCAAAGTGTGACTATGGCTGTCAGTGTGACTATAGCTGTCAAAGTGTGACTATAGCTTTCAGTGTGACTATATCTGTCAAAGTGTCTATAGCTGTCAAAGTGTGACTATAGCTGCAGTCAACCAAGACAATACAAACTGTTAGGTTGTCGAGCTAGCTTATGTTGCTTGAATTAATCACATCGTATGTCATCAAATAAGAGCAATAACCACATGTTGGCCAACACATGACTCAGAGATTACTTAATTATCTATCTATCTTCGTTGCTCGAAGTATTGTCTATATCAGCAATGTCGTCTCCTGTATGAATTTTACTGTCTTTTGCAATTCTTGCAGTGGCCCATATAGTTTTGTATTACTTAGTTATGAAAGCAGTCTTTCATGGATCATAAGAAATGTGAAAATAGATCACTATTTTATTTCTAAATCTTAGAATATAAGTGATATTGCTACAGCTAAGTAATCTATGTGATCTTGCTACAGCTAAGTAATCTATGTGATCTTACTACAGCTAAGTAATCTATGTGATCTTCCTACAGCTAAGTAATCTATGTGATCTTCCTACAGCTAAGTAATCTATGTGATCTTCCTACAGCTAAGTAATCTATGTGATCTTCCTACAGCTAAGTAATCTACTTGATCTTCCTACAGCTATGTAATCTATGTGATCTTGCTACAGCTAAGTAATGTATGTGATCTTGCTACAGCTAAGTAATCTATGTGATCTTCCTACAGCTAAGTAATCTATGTGATCTTCTTACAGCTAAGTAATCTATGTGATCTTGCTACAGCTAAGTAATGTATGTGATCTTGCTACAACTAAGTAATCTATGTGATCTTCCTACAGCTAAGTAATCTATGCGATCTTGCTACATCTCAGTAATCTATGTGATCTTGCTACAGCTAAGTAATATATGTGTTTGTAAGATTGTCAAAAGCAAGGTGCGCGTGGCCGTGCGGCTAAACCACTGTTTCGCTCGCTGAAAAGCTGGCATGCGGTGTTCAAAACCCACGGTAGATAGAAAGGATTTTTTCTATCTGGGGTGAAATAAAAATCCTGAGTCTGACACGTTGTGGCGACTGCTTTGACCAAGCGGCTTTTATTCTGGATCTATGGCGAGCACCCCTCCCCCCCAAACATACACCAGCAGTGGTACTATGTGTTGTAATTAAGTTTTTTTTTTAAGATAGTTTATGAAACATCCTTGTAGTCAACAAATTTTAGCATTTTTTTACAAATGTATCTTTGTCATTCTTTAACTTATAAATGTATTTTTGGTTCTTTTACTCTGTCCTGCCTAACTGTGATCCTGTGTGATTGTATGTCTGTCCCTGATAGGTCTGTAGTATTATATGAAATACAGACTTCTTACTAACACAACACACACTTACTATTATTGCATACCCACACACTTACTACTAACAACTACACACGTTCACTATTAACACCACACATACATACTTAATTACATAAGTGCTTTCTACTTACGCTACACACACACACATTACTATTACAACAGCTTGCTACTAATATCACACACACATACACATTACAACAGCTTGCTGCTAACATCACATACACACACACACACATTACAACAGCTTGCTACTGATATCACACACACACACACATTACCATTACAACAGCTTGTTACTGATATCACACACACACACACACACATTACCATTACAACAGCTTGCTACTGATATCACACACACATTACAACAGCTTGCTACTGATATCACACACACATTACAACATCTTGCTACTGATATCACACACACATTACCATTACAACAGCTTGCTACTGATATCACACACATACACATTACCATTACAACAGCTTTCTGCTGATATCACACACACATTACAACAGTTTGCTACTGATATTACACACACACACATTACCATTACAACAGCTTGCTACTGATATCACACACACATTACCATTACAACAGCTTGCTACTGATATCACACACACATTACAACAGCTTGCTACTGATATCACACACACATTACCATTACAACAGCTTGCTACTGATATCACACACACACACATTGCCATTACAACAGCTTGCTACTGATATCACACACACACATTACAACAGCTTGCTACTGATATCACACACACACATTACAACAGCTTGCTACTGATATCACACACACACACATTACCATTACAACAGCTTGCTACTGATATCACACACACACATTACCATTACAACAGCTTGCTACTGATATCACAAACACATTACCATAACAACCGCTTGCTGCTGATATCACACACACACATTACCATTACAACAGCTTGCTACTGATATCACACACACATTACCATTACAACAGCTTGCTACTGATATCACACACACACACATTACCATTACAACAGCTTGCTACTGATATCACACACACACATTACCATTACAACAGCTTGCTACTGATATCACACACACACATTACCATTACAACAGCTTGCTGCTGATATCACACACACACACATTACCATTAGAACAGCTTGCTACTGATATCACACACACACACACACATTACAACAGCTTGCTACTAACATCACATACACACACACACATTACAACAGCTTGATACTGATATCACACACACACACACACATTACCATTATAACAGCTTGCTACTGATATCACACACACACACACACATTACCATTACAACAGCTTGCTACTGATATCACACACACACACATTACTATTACAACAGCTTGCTACTGATATCACACACACACACACACATTACCATTACAACAGCTTGCTACTGATATCACACACACATTACAACATCTTGCTACTGATATCACACACACATTACCATTACAACAGTTTGCTACTGATATCACACACACACACACATTACAACAGCTTGCTACTGATATCACACACACACACATTACAACAGCTTGCTACTGATATCACACATACACACACACACACATTACCATTACAACAGCTTGCTACTGATATCACACACACACACACATTACCATTACAACAGCTTGCTACTGATATCACACACACATTACAACAGCTTGCTACTGATATCACACACACATTACCATTACAACAGCTTTCTACTGATATCACACACACATACACATTACCATTACAACAGCTTGCTACTGATAACACACACACACATTACAACAGCTTTCTACTGATATCACACACACATTACAACAGCTTGCTACTGATATCACACACACACATTACCATTACAACAGCTTGCTACTGATATCACACACACATTACCATTACAACAGCTTGCTACTGATATCACACACACATTACAACAGCTTGCTACTGATATCACACACACATTACCATTACAACAGCTTGCTACTGATATCACACACACATTAGAACAGCTTGCTACTGATATCACACACACACATTACAACAGCTTGCTACTGATATCACACACACACACATTACAACAGCTTGCTACTGATATCACACACACACACATTACCATTACAACAGCTTGCTACTGATATCACACACACACACACACATTACCATTACAACAGCTTGCTACTGATATCACAAACACATTACCATTACAACCGCTTGCTGCTGATATCACACACACACATTACCATTACAACAGCTTGCTACTGATATCACACACACATTACCATTACAACAGCTTGCTACTGATATCACACACACACACACATTACCATTACAACAGCTTGCTACTGATATCACACACACACACATTACCATTACAACAGCTTGCTACTGATATAACACACACACATTACCATTACAACAGCTTGCTGCTGATATCACACACACACACATTACCATTAGAACAGCTTGCTACTGATATCACACACACACACACACATTACAACAGCTTGCTGCTAACATCACATACACACACACACACACATTACAACAGCTTGATAATATCACACACACACATTACCATTATAACAGCTTGCTACTGATATCACACACACACACACACACATTACCATTACAACAGCTTGCTACTGATATCACACACACACACATTACCATTACAACAGCTTGCTACTGATATCACACACGCACTCACATTACCATTACAACAGCTTGCTACTGATATCACACACACATTACAACATCTTGCTACTGATATCACACACACATTACCATTACAACAGCTTTCTACTGATATCACACACACACACATTACCATTACAACAGTTTGCTACTGATATCACACACACACACACATTACAACAGCTTGCTACTGATATCACACATACACACACACACATTACCATTACAACAGCTTGCTACTGATATCACACACACACATTACCATTACAACAGCTTGCTGCTGATATCACACACACACACATTACCATTACAACAGCTTACTACTAACATCATACACACACATACATTACAACAGCTTACTAAAATCATCATATACACACACCCATTACAATAGCTTGGGAGCCGCGATAGCTCAGTGGTTAGTGAACTGGACTACAAAGGACAAGGGGTAGGGTTCGATCCCAACCAACGGCTTCCAGGATCACCCAGCCTTAATTGGGTACCGGATTTTTTTCTGGGAAAGTAAAGCAGCACGAGCGTAATACTGACCACATTACCGCAAAAATCATGTGCTGAAGGTCTGTAAAATATAGGGTCACTAACGCCATATTTCCCTATACGCCACTTGGCGTGACGGGGTAGTAACTTAGTTACTATTACAATAGCTTAATAAAAGCATCATATAGACCCACACATTACAATAGCTTACTACTAGCGTCATGTACACAAACACACGCACATTACAATAGCTTACTACTAGCATCATGTACACAAACACATGCACATTACAATAGCTTACTACTAGCATCATGTACACAAACACACGCACATTACAATAGCTTACTACTAGCATCATGTACACAAACACACGCACATTACAATAGCTTACTACTAGCGTCATGTACACAAACACATGCACATTACAATAGCTTACTACTAGCATCATGTACACAAACACACGCACATTACAATAGCTTACTACAAGCATCATGTACACAAACACACGCACATTACAATAGCTTACTACTAGCATCATGTACACAAACACTCACACATTACAATAGCTTACTACTAGCAGCATGTACAAACACACACCATTACAATAGCTTACTACTAGCATCATGTACACAAACACTCACACATTACAATAGCTTACTACTAGCATCATGTACACAAACACACACACTAAAGCTAATGAGAAAAGGTTCACAACCAGGACTGAGCAGGACACCTTTCCTTGAACTCACGACACTTTTCCTTGAAATCATGACAACTCTATTTGAACTCATGACACCTTTTCTTGAACTCATGACACCTTTTCTTGAACTCATGACAACCTTTTCTTGAACTCATGACACCTTTTCTTGAACTCATGACACCTTTCTTGAACTCATGACACCTTTTCTTGAACTCATGACACCTTTTCTTGAACTCATGACATCTTTTCTTGAACTCATGACGCCTCTACTTGAACTCATGATGCCTCTACTTGAACTCATGACACCTTTACTTGAACTCATGATGCCTCTACTTGAACTCATGACACCTTTACTTGAACTCATGACATCTTTACTTGAACTCATGACACCTTTACTTGAACTCATGACGCCTCTACTTGAACTCATGATGCCTCTACTTGAACTCGTGACACCTTTACTTGAACTCATGACGCCTCTACTTGAACTCATGATGCCTCTACTTGAACTCGTGACACCTTTACTTGAACTCATGATGCCTCTACTTGAACTCGTGACACCTTTACTTGAACTCATGATGCCTCTACTTGAACTCATGATGCCTCTACTTGAACTCATGATGCCTCTACTTGAACTCATGATGCCTCTACTTGAACTCGTGACACCTTTACTTGAACTCATGATGCCTCTACTTGAACTCATGATGCCTCTACTTGAACTCATGATGCCTCTACTTGAACTCATGATGCCTCTACTTGAACTCGTGACACCTTTACTTGACTCATGATGCCTCTACTTGAACTCGTGACACCTTTACTTGAACTCATGACACCCTTTCTTGAACTCATGACACCTTTTCTTGAACTCATGACACCTTTACTTGAACTCATGACACCTTTACTTGATCTCATGACACCTTTTCTTGAACTCATGTCACCTTTTCTTGAACTCATGTCACCTTTTCTTGAACTCATGACACCTTTACTTGACATCTTTCTTGAACTCATGACACCTTTACTTGAACTCATGACACCTTTTCTTGAACTCATGACACCTTTTCTTGAACTCATGAATCTGTTTTCCTTGCAGCAAAGCTCAGCTCTGGAGACACAGGAGATCTTGACTCCAGTAACCTACTTCAGCAGCAGACATGTGTGCCACTTCCAATAGATAAGATCAACAGCATCAGTTCCCAAATGAATACAATACTGGCTAACTTGGCAGTGAGTTATGTCTTACAACAGTTAATGTTATACTGGCTAACTTGGCATTGAGTTATGTCTTACAATAGTTAATGTTATACTGGCTAACTTGGCATTGAGTTATGTCTTACAACAGTTAATGTTATACTGGCTAACTTGGCAGTGAGGTGTGTCTTACAACAGTTAATGTTATACTGGCAAACTTGGCAGTGAGGTGTGTCTTACAACAGTTAATGTTATACTGGCAACTTGGCATTGAGTTATGTCTTACAATAGTTAATGTTATACTGGCAAACTTGGCATTGAGTTATGTTTACAATAGTTAATGTTATACTGGCTAACTTGGCATTGAGTTATGTCTTACAACAGTTAATGTTATACTGGCTAACTTGGCAGTGAGGTGTGTCTTACAACAGTTAATGTTATATTGGCTAACTTGGCAGTGAGGTGTGTCTTACAACAGTTAATGTTATACTGGCAAACTTGGCAGTGAGGTGTGTCTTACAACAGTTAATGTTATACTGGCAAACTTGGCAGTGAGGTGTGTCTTACAACAGTTAATGTTATACTGGCTAACTTGGCAGTGAGGTGTGTCTTACAACAGTTAATGTTATACTGGCTAACTTGGCAGTGAGGTGTGTCTTACAACAGTTAATGTTATACTGGCTAACTTGGCAGTGAGGTGTGTCTTACAAGTTAATGTTATACTGCAAACTTGGCAGTGAGGTGTGTCTTACAACAGTTAATGTTATATTGGCTAACTTGGCAGTGAGGTGTGTCTTACAACAGTTAATGTTATATTGGCTAACTTGGCAGTGAGTTATGTCTTACAACAGTTAATGTTATACTGGCTAACTTGGCAGTGAGTTATGTCTTACAACAGTTAATGTTATACTGGCTAACTTGGCAGTGAGTTGTGTCTTACAACAGTTAATGTTATACTGGCGAACTTGGCAGTGAGGTGTGTTATACAACAGTTATTGTTATACTGGCTAACTTGCAGTGAGGTGTGTCTTACAACAGTTAATGTTATACTGGCAAACTTGGCAGTGAGGTGTGTCTTACAATAGTTAATGTTATACTGGCTAACTTGGCATTGAGTTATGTCTTACAACAGTTATTGTTATACTGGCTAACTTGGCAGTGAGGTGTGTCTTACAACAGTTAATGTTATACTGTCTATCTTGACAGTGAGTTGTGTCTTACAACAGTTAATGTTATACTGGCGAACTTGGCAGTGAGGTGTGTTATACAACAGTTATTTTATACTGGCTAACTTGGCAGTGAGGTGTGTTTTACAACAGTTAATTTTATACTGGCTAACTTGGCAGTGAGGTGTGTCTTACAACAGTTAATGTTATACTGGCAAACTTGGCAGTGAGTTATGTCTTACAACAGTTAATGTTATACTGACTAACTTGGCAGTGAGTTATGTCTTACAACAGTTATTTTTATACTGGCTAACTTGGCAGTGAGGTGTGTCTTACAACAGTTAATTTTATACTGGCAAACTTGGCAGTGAGGTGTGTCTTACAACAGTTAATGTTATACTGGCTAACTTGGCAGTGAGTTGTGTCTTACAACAGTTAATGTTATACTGGCGAACTTGGCAGTGAGGTGTGTTATACAACAGTTTATTGTTATACTGGCTAACTTGGCAGTGAGGTGTGTCTTACAACAGTTAATGTTATACTGGCAAACTTGGCAGTGAGGTGTGTCTTACAATAGTTAATGTTATACTGGCTAACTTGGCATTGAGTTATGTCTTACAACAGTTATTGTTATACTGGCTAACTTGGCAGTGAGGTGTGTCTTACAACAGTTAATGTTATACTGTCTATCTTGACAGTGAGTTGTGTCTTACAACAGTTAATGTTATACTGGCGAACTTGGCAGTGAGGTGTGTTATACAACAGTTAATTTTATACTGGCTAACTTGGCAGTGAGTGTGTGTTTTACAACAGTTAATTTTATACTGGCTAACTTGCAGTGAGGTGTGTCTTACAACAGTTAATGTTATACTGGCAAACTTGGCAGTGAGTTATGTCTTACAACAGTTAATGTTATACTGACTAACTTGGCAGTGAGTTATGTCTTACAACAGTTATTTTTATACTGGCTAACTTGGCAGTGAGGTGTGTCTTACAACAGTTAATTTTATACTGGCAAACTTGGCAGTGAGGGTGTCTTACAACAGTTAATGTTATACTGATTAACTTGGCAGTGAGTTATGTCTTACAACAGTTATTGTTATACTGACTAACTTGGCAGTGAGTTATGTCTTACAACAGTTATTGTTATACTGACTAACTTGGCAGTGAGTTATGTCTTACAACAGTTATTGTTATACTGACTAACTTGGCAGTGAGATGTGTCTTACAACAGTTAATGTTATACTGACTAACTTGGCAGTGAGATGTGTCTTACAACAGTTAATGTTATACTGACTAACTTGACAGTGAGTTGTGTCTTACAACAGTTAATGTTATACTGGCTAACTTGGCATTGAGGTATGTCTTACAACAGTTAATGTTATACTGACTACTTGGCAGTGAGTTATGTCTTACAACAGTTAATGTTATACTGACTAACCTGACAGTGACTTGTGTCTTACAACATTTAAAGTTATACTTACTAACTTGGCAGTGAGGTGTGTCATACAACAGTTAATGTTATACTGACTAACTTGGCAGTGAGTTATGTCTTACAACAGTTAATGTTATACTGTCTATCTTGACAGTGAGTTGTGTCTTACAACAGTTAATGTTATATTGGCTAACTTGGCAGTGAGGTGTGTTTTACAACAGTTATTTTATACTGGCTAACTTGGCAGTGAGGTGTGTCTTACAACAGTTAATGTTATACTGGCAAACTTGGCAGTGAGGTGTGTCTTACAACAGTTAATGTTATACTGGCTAACTTGGCAGTGAGGTGTGTCTTACAACAGTTAATGTTATACTGGCTAACTTGGCAGTGAGTTGTGTTTTACAACAGTTAATGTTATACTGGCTAACTTGGCAGTGAGGTGTGTCTTAAACAGTTAATGTTATACTGGCTAACTTGGCAGTGAGGTGTGTTTTACAACAGTTAATGTTATACTGACTAAATTGGCAGTGAGTTATGTCTTACAACAGTTAATGTTATATTGGCTAACTTGGCAGTGAGGTGTGTTTTACAACAGTTAATGTTATACTGACTAAATTGGCAGTGAGTTATGTCTTACAACAGTTAATGTTATATTGGCTAACTTGGCAGTGAGTTATGTCTTACAACAGTTAATGTTATACTGGCTAACTTGGCAGTGAGGTGTGTCTTACAACAGTTAATGTTATACTGACTAAATTGGCAGTGAGTTATGTCTTACAACAGTTAATGTTATACTGACTAACTTGACAGTGAGATGTGTCCTTACAACAGTTAATGTTATACTGGCTAACTTGGCAGTGAGGTGTGTCATACAACAGTTAATGTTATACTGACTAACTTGGCAGTGAGTTATGTCTTACAACAGTTAATGTTATACTGGCTAACTTGGCAGTGAGGTGTGTCTTACAACAGTTAATGTTATATGACTAACTTGGCAGTGAGTTATGTCTTACAACAGTTAATGTTATACTGACTAACTTGGCAGTGAGTTATGTCTTACAACAGTTAATGTTATACTGACTAACTTGGCAGTGAGTTATGTCATACAACAGTTAATGTTATACTGACTAACTTGGCAGTGAGTTATGTCTTACAACAGTTAATGTTATACTGGCGAACTTGGCAGTGAGGTGTGTCTTACAACAGTTAATGTTATACTGACTAACTTGGCAGTGAGGTGTGTCTTACAACAGTTAATGTTATACTGGCTAACTTGGCAGTGAGGTGTGTCTTACAATAGTTAATGTTATATTGACTAACTTGGCAGTGAGTTATGTCTTACAACAGTTAATGTTATATTGACTAACTTGGCAGTGAGGTGTGTCTTACAACAGTTAATGTTATATTGACTAACTTGGCAGTGAGTTATGTCTTACAACAGTTAATGTTATATTGACTAACTTTGCAGTGAGGTGTGTCTTACAACAGTTAATGTTATATTGACTAACTTGGCAGTGAGGTGTGTCTTACAACAGTTAATGTTATATTGACTAACTTGGCAGTGAGGTGTGTCTTACAATAGTTAATGTTTTATTGACTAACTTGGCAGTGAGGTGTGTCTTACAACAGTTAATGTTTTATTGACTAACTTGGCAGTGAGGTGTGGCTTACAACAGTTAATGTTATATTGACTAACTTGGCAGTGAGGTGTGTCTTACAATAGTTAATGTTATACTGGCTAACTTGGCAGTGAGGTGTGTCTTACAATAGTTAATGTTATACTGGCTAACTTGGCAGTGAGGTGTGTCTTACAATAGTTTAATGTTATACTGGCTAACTTGGCAGTGAGGTGTGTCTTACAATAGTTAATGTTATACTGACTAACTTGGCAGTGAGGTGTGTCTTACAATAGTTAATGTTATACTGACTAACTTGGCATTGAGTTATGTCTTACAATAGTTAATGTTATATTGACTACTTGGCAGTGAGGTGTGTCTTACAACAGTTAATGTTTTATTGACTAACTTGGCAGTGAGGTGTGTCTTACAATAGTTAATGTTATATTGACTAACTTGGCAGTGAGGTGTGTCTTACAATAGTTAATGTTATATTGACTAACTTGGCAGTGAGGTGTGTCTTACAACAGTTAATGTTATATTGACTAACTTGGCAGTGAGGTGTGTCTTACAACAGTTAATGTTATATTGACTAACTTGGCAGTGAGGTGTGTCTTACAACAGTTAATGTTATATTGACTAACTTGGCAGTGAGGTGTGTCTTACAACAGTTAATGTTTTATTGACTAACTTGGCACTGAGGTGTGTCTTACAACATTAATGTTATACTGACTAACTTGGCAGTGAGGTGTGTCTTACAACAGTTAATGTTATATTGACTAACTTGGCAGTGAGGTGTGTCTTACAACAGTTAATGTTATACTGACTAACTTGGCAGTGAGGTGTGTCTTACAACAGTTAATGTATATTGACTAACTTGGCAGTGAGGTGTGTCTTACAACAGTTAATGTTATATTGGCTAACTTGGCAGTGAGGTGTGTCTTACAACAGTTAATGTTATACTGACTAAATTGGCACTGAGGTGTGTCTTACAACAGTTAATGTTATACTGACTAACTTGGCACTGAGGTGTGTCTTACAACAGTTAATGTTATACTGACTAACTTGGCACTGAGGTGTGTCTTACAACAGTTAATGTTATACTGACTAAATTGGCACTGAGGTGTGTCTTACAACAGTTAATGTTATACTGACTAACTTGGCACTGAGGTGTGTCTTACAACAGTTAATGTTATACTGACTAACTTGGCACTGAGGTGTGTCTTACAACAGTTAATGTTATACTGACTAACTTGGCACTGAGGTGTGTCTTACAACAGTTAATGTTATATTGACTAACTTGGCAGTGAGTTATGTCTTACAACAGTTAATGTTATACTGACTAACTGGCAGTGAGTTATGTCTTACAACAGTTAATGTTATACTGACTAACTTGGCACTGAGGTGTGTCTTACAACAGTTAATGTTATACTGATAACTTGGCACTGAGGTGTGTCACAACAGTTAATGTTATACTGACTACTTGGCACTGAGGTGTGTCTTACAACAGTTAATGTTATACTGACTAACTTGGCACTGAGGTGTGTCTTACAACAGTTAATGTTTTAATGATGACCATCAAAATCATGTTGTTATAGCTGTATCTTGCAATATTCAATTTGTGTTGAATAAATTGGAGTGTAGTGTACAAACAAAGAAATAGCTCTCAATCAAGTGAAATGTGCATGAGCCGAGTAATGTCCACAATAAGAGCAATGCTTCTTCCCAGCAACAATGATTTCTGTCCAGCTTGTGCTCCACTGTTCAAACATTGACCCTGTCATCCATGACTTGTTAACTTGTACTCTTTGGCAGGTTCTTATATTTTTTACAACAGCGAGGCTTCTCAAATGTTCGTGTGCCAGCAGGACAGCCTGTAAACTTCATGTTGGCAGCAATCACAATAGAAATGCTGTCTTCAATCACATAGAAATGCTGTCTTCAATCACAATAGAAGTGCTGTCTTCAATCACATAGAAATGCTGTCTTGATCACAATAGAATGCTGTCTTCAATCACAATAGAAATGCTGTCTTCAATCACAATAGAATGCTGTCTTCAATCACAATAGAAATGCTGTCTTGATCACAATAGAAATGCTGTCTTCAATCACAATAGAAATGCTGTCTTCAATCACAATAGAATGCTGTCTTCAATCACAATAGAAATGCTGTCTTGATCACAATAGAAATGCTGTCTTGATCACAATAGAAATGCTGTCTTCAATCACAATAGAAATGCTGTCTTCAATCACAATAGAAATGCTGTCTTCATCACAATAGAAATGCTGTCTTCAATCACAATAGAAATGCTGTCTTCAATCACAATAGAAATGCTGTCTTCAATCACAATAGAAATGCTGTCTTCAATCACAATATAAATGCTGTCTTCAATCACAATAGAAATGCTGTCTTCAATCACAATAGAAATGCTGTCTTCAATCACAATAGAAATGCTGTCTTCAATCACAATAGAAATGCTGTCTTCAATCACAATATAAATGCTGTCTTCAATCACAATAGAAATGCTGTCTTCATCACAATAGAAATGCTGTCTTGATCACAATAGAAATGCTGTCTTCAATCACAATAGAAATGTTGTCTTCAATCACAATAGAAATGTATCTTCAATCACAATAGAAATGTGTCTTCAATCACAATAGAAATGTGTCTTCAATCACAATAGAAATGTTGTCTTCAATCACAATAGAAATGCTGTCTTTGATCACAATAGAATGCTGTCTTCAATCACAATAGAAATGTTATCTTCAATCAATAGAAATGCTGTCTTCAATCACAATAGAAATGCTGTCTTGATCACAATAGAAATGATGTCTTCAATCACAATAGAAATATATCTTCAATCACAATAGAAATGCTGTCTTCAATCACAATAGAAATGTTGTCTTCAATCACAATAGAAATGTTATCTTCAATCACAATAGAAATGCTGTCTTCAATCACAATAGAAATGTTGTCTTCATCACAATAGAAATGATGTCTTCATCACAATAGAATGTCTTCAATCACATAGAAATGTTGTCTTCATCACAATAGAAATGCTGTCTTCAATCACAATAGAAATGCTGTCTTCAATCACAATAGAAATGTTGTCTTCAATCACAATAGAAATGCTGTCTTCAATCACAATAGAAATGCTGTCTTCAATCACAATAGAAATGCTGTCTTCAATCACAATAGAAATGCTGTCTTCAATCACAATAGAAATGTTGTCTTGATCACAATAGAAATGCTGTCTTCAATCACAATAGAAATGTTGTCTTCAATCACAATAGAAATGCTGTCTTCAATCACAATAGAAATGTTGTCTTCAATCACAATAGAATGCTGTCTTCAATCACAATAGAAATGCTGTCTTCAATCACAATAGAAATGCTGTCTTCAATCACAATAGAATGCTGTCTTCAATCACAATAGAAATGTTGTCTTCAATCACAATAGAATGCTGTCTTCAATCACAATAGAAATGCTGTCTTCAATCACAATAGAAATGCTGTCTTCAATCACAATAGAAATGCTGTCTTCAATCACAATAGAAATGCTGTCTTCAATCACAATAGAAATGTTGTCTTCAATCACAATAGAATGCTGTCTTCAATCACAATAGAAATGCTGTCTTCAATCACAATAGAAATGCTGTCTTCATCACAATAGAAATGCTGTCTTCAATCACAATAGAAATGCTGTCTTCATCACAATAGAAATGTTGTCTTCAATCACAATAGAAATGCTGTCTTCAATCACAATAGAAATGCTGTCTTTGATCACAATAGAAATGCTGTCTTCAATCACAATAGAAATGCTGTCTTCAATCACAATAGAAATGTTGTCTTCAATCACAATAGAAATGCTGTCTTCATCACAATAGAAATGTTGTCTTTGATCACAATAGAAATGCTGTCTTCAATCACAATAGAAATGTTGTCTTGATCACAATAGAAATGCTGTCTTCAATCACAATAGAAATGTTGTCTTCAATCACAATAGAAATGCTGTCTTCCAATCACAATAGAAATGCTGTCTTCAATCACAATAGAAATGTTGTCTTCATCACAATAGAAATGCTGTCTTCAATCACAATAGAAATGTTGTCTTCAATCACAATAGAAATGCTGTCTTCAATCACAATAGAAATGCTGTCTTCAATCACAATAGAAATGCTGTCTTCAATCACAATAGAAATGTTGTCTTCAATCACAATAGAAATGCTGTCTTCCATCACAATAGAAATGCTGTCTTCATCACAATAGAAATGTTGTCTTCAATCACAATAGAAATGCTGTCTTCATCACAATAGAAATGCTGTCTTTGATCACAATAGAAATGCTGTCTTCAATCACAATAGAAATGCTGTCTTCAATCACAATAGAAATGCTGTCTTCAATCACAATAGAAGTGCTGTCTTCAATCACAATAGAAATGCTGTCTCAATAGAAATGCTGTCTTTGATCACAATAGAAGTGCTGTCTTCAATCACAATAGAAATGCTGTCTTCAATCACAATAGAAATGCTGTCTTCAATCACAATAGAAATGCTGTCTTCAATCACAATAGAAGTGCTGTCTTCAATCACAATAGAAATGCTGTCTTCAATCACAATAGAAATGCTGTCTTCAATCACAATAGAAATGCTGTCTTCAATCACAATAGAAATGCTGTCTTCAATCACAATAGAAATGCTGTCTTCAATCACAATAGAAATGCTGTCTTTCACAATAGAAATGCTGTCTTCAATCACAATAGAAATGCTGTCTTCAATCACAATAGAAATGATGTCTTCAATCACAATAGAAATGCTGTCTTCAATCACAATAGAATGCTGTCTTCAATCACAATAGAATGCTGTCTTCAATCACAATAGAAATGCTGTCTTCAATCACAATAGAAGTGCTGTCTTCAATCACAATAGAAATGCTGTCTTTGATCACAATAGAAGTGCTGTCTTCAATCACAATATAAATGCTGTCTTCAATCACAATAGAAATGCTGTCTTCAATCACAATAGAAGTGCTGTCTTCAATCACAATAGAAATGCTGTCTTTGATCACAATAGAAATGCTGTCTTCAATCACAATAGAAGTGCTGTCTTCAATCACAATAGAAGTACTGTCTTCAATCACAATAAATGCTGTCTTCAATCACAATAGAAATGCTGTCTTCAATCACAATAGAAGTGCTGTCTTCAATCACAATAGAAATGCTGTCTTTGATCACAATAGAAATGCTGTCATCAATCACAATAGAAGTGCTGTCTTCAATCACAATAGAAGTGCTGTCTTCAATCACAATATAAATGCTGTCTTCATTCACAATAGAAATGCTGTCTTCAATCACAATAGAAGTGCTGTCTTCAATCACAATAGAAATGCTGTCTTCAATCACAATATAAATGCTGTCTTCAATCACAATAGAAATGCTGTCTTCAATCACAATAGAAATGCTGTCTTCAATCACAATAGAAATGCTGTCTTCAATCACAATATAAATGCTGTCTTCAATCACAATAGAAATGCTGTCTTCAATCACAATATAAATGCTGTCTTCAATCACAATAGAAATGCTGTCTTCAATCACAATAGAAGTGCTGTCTTCAATCACAATAGAAATGCTGTCTTTGATCACAATAGAAATGCTGTCATCAATCACAATAGAAGTGCTGTCTTCAATCACAATAGAAGTGCTGTCTTCAATCACAATAGAAATGCTGTCTTCAATCACAATAGAATGCTGTCTTCAATCACAATAGAAATGCTGTCTTGATCACAATAGAAGTGCTGTCTTCAATCACAATATAAATGCTGTCTTCAATCACAATAGAAATGCTGTCTTCAATCACAATAGAAGTGCTGTCTTCAATCACAATAGAAATGCTGTCTTTGATCACAATAGAAATGCTGTCTTTGATCACAATAGAAGTGCTGTCTTCAATCACAATAGAAATGCTGTCTTTGATCACAATAGAAATGCTGTCTTCAATCACAATAGAAGTGCTGTCTTCAATCACAATAGAAATGCTGTCTTTGATCACAATAGAAATGTTGTCTTCCATCACAATAGAAGTGCTGTCTTCGATCACAATAGAAATGCTGTCTTTGATCACAATAGAAATGTTGTCTTCAATCACAATAGAAATGTTGTCTTCCATCACAATAGAAGTGCTGTCTTCGATCACAATAGAAATGCTGTCTTTGATCACAATAGAAATGTTGTCTTCCATCACAATAGAAGTGCTGTCTTCATCACAATAGAAATGCTGTCTTTGATCACAATAGAAATGTTGTCTTCAATCACAATAGAAATGCTGTCTTGATCACAATAGAAATGTTGTCTTCAATCACAATAGAAATGCTGTCTTTGATCACAATAGAAATGTTGTCTTCAATCACAATAGAAATGCTGTCTTTGATCACAATAGAAATGTTGTCTTCAATCACAATAGAAATGCTGTCTTGATCACAATAGAAATGTTGTCTTCCATCACAATAGAAGTGCTGTCTTCAATCACAATAGAAGTGCTGTCTTTGATCACAATAGAAATGCTGTCTTCAATCACAATAGAAATGCTGTCTTCAATCACAATAGAAATGCTGTCTTCATCACAATAGAAATGATGTCTTCAATCACAATAGAAATGATGTCTTCAATCACAATAGAAGTGCTGTCTTCAATCACAATAGAAGTGCTGTCTTCAATCACAATAGAAATGATATCTTCAATCACAATAGAAATGATATCTTCAATCACAATAGAAATGCTGTCTTCAATCACAATAGAAATGATGTCTTCAATCACACTAGAAATGTTGTCTTCCATCACAATAGAAATGATATCTTCAATCACAATAGAAGTGCTGTCTTCAATCACAATAGAGAAGTGCTGTCTTCAATCACAATAGAAGTGCTGTCTTCAATCACATAGAAGTGCTGTCTTCAATCACAATAGAAGTGCTGTCTTCAATCACAATAGAAATGCTGTCTTCAATCACAATAGAAATGCTGTCTTGATCACAATAGAAATGCTGTCTTCAATCACAATAGAAATGCTGTCTTCAATCACAATAGAAGTGCTGTCTTCAATCACAATAGAAGTGCTGTCTTCAATCACAATAGAAGTGCTGTCTTCAATCACAATAGAAGTGCTGTCTTCAATCACAATAGAAATGCTGTCTTCAATCACAATAGAAATGCTGTCTTTGATCACAATAGAAATGCTGTCTTCAATCACAATAGAAATGCTGTCTTCAATCACAATAGAAGTGCTGTCTTCAATCACAATAGAAATGATGTCTTCAATCACAATAGAAATGATGTCTTCAATCACACTAGAAATGTTGTCTTCAATCACACTAGAAATGCTGTCTTCAATCACAATAGAAATGCTGTCTTCAATCACAATAGAAATGCTGTCTTCAATCACAATAGAAATGCTGTCTTCAATCACAATAGAAATGTTGTCTTCAATCACAATAGAAATGCTGTCTTCAATCACAATAGAAATGCTGTCTTCAATCACAATAGAAATGCTGTCTTCAATCACAATAGAAGTGCTGTCTTCAATCACAATAGAAATGCTGTCTTCAATCACAATAGAAATGCTGTCTTCAATCACAATAGAAATGCTGTCTTCAATCACAATAGAAATGCTGTCTTCAATCACAATAGAAATGCTGTCTTCAATCACAATAGAAATGCTGTCTTCAATCACAATAGAAATGTTGTCTTCAATCACAATAGAAATGCTGTCTTCAATCACAATAGAAATGTTGTCTTCAATCACAATAGAAATGATGTCTTCAATCACAATAGAAATGTTGTCTTCAATCACAATAGAAATGCTGTCTTCAATCACAATAGAAATGCTGTCTTCAATCACAATAGAAATGCTGTCTTCAATCACAATAGAAATGATGTCTTCAATCACAATAGAAATGTTGTCTTCAATCACAATAGAAATGCTGTCTTCAATCACAATAGAAATGTTGTCTTCAATCACAATAGAAATGATGTCTTCAATCACAATAGAAGTGCTGTCTTCAATCACAATAGAAATGCTGTCTTTGATCACAATAGAAATGCTGTCTTTGATCACAATAGAAGTGCTGTCTTCAATCACAATAGAAATGCTGTCTTTGATCACAATAGAAATGCTGTCTTCAATCACAATAGAAGTGCTGTCTTCAATCACAATAGAAATGCTGTCTTTGATCACAATAGAAATGCTGTCTTCAATCACAATAGAAATGCTGTCTTCAATCACAATAGAAATGCTGTCTTCAATCACAATAGAAATGCTGTCTTTGATCACAATAGAAATGCTGTCTTCAATCACAATAGAAATGCTGTCTTTGATCACAATAGAAGTGCTGTCTTTGATCACAATAGAAATGCTGTCTTCAATCACAATAGAAATGCTGTCTTTGATCACAATAGAAATGCTGTCTTTGATCACAATAGAAATGCTGTCTTCAATCACAATAGAAATGCTGTCTTTGATCACAATAGAAATGCTGTCATCAATCACAATAGAAATGTGTCTTCAATCACAATAGAAGTGCTGTCTTCAATCACAATAGAAATGCTGTCTTCAATCACAATAGAAGTGCTGTCTTCAATCACAATAGAAATGCTGTCTTTGATCACAATAGAAGTGCTGTCTTCAATCACAATATAAATGCTGTCTTCAATCACAATAGAAATGCTGTCTTCAATCACAATAGAAGTGCTGTCTTCAATCACAATAGAAATGCTGTCTTTGATCACAATAGAAATGCTGTCTTTGATCACAATAGAAGTGCTGTCTTCAATCACAATAGAAATGCTGTCTTTGATCACAATAGAAATGCTGTCTTCAATCACAATAGAAGTGCTGTCTTCAATCACAATAGAAATGCTGTCTTTGATCACAATAGAAATGCTGTCTTCATCACAATAGAAATGCTGTCTTCAATCACAATAGAAATGCTGTCTTCAATCACAATAGAAATGCTGTCTTTGATCACAATAGAAATGCTGTCTTTGATCACAATAGAAATGCTGTCTTCCATCACAATAGAAATGCTGTCTTCAATCACAATAGAAATGTTGTCTTCAATCACAATAGAAATGATGTCTTCAATCACAATAGAAATGCTGTCTTCAATCACAATAGAAATGTTGTCTTCAATCACAATAGAAATGCTGTCTTCAATCACAATAGAAATGTTGTCTTCAATCACAATAGAAATTCTGTCTTCAATCACAATAGAAATGATGTCTTCAATCACAATAGAAATGCTGTCTTCAATCACAATAGAAATGCTGTCTTCAATCACAATAGAAATGCTGTCTTCAATCACAATAGAAATGCTGTCTTCAATCACAATAGAAATGTTGTCTTCAATCACAATAGAAATGATGTCTTCAATCACAATAGAAATGCTGTCTTTGATCACAATAGAAATGCTGTCTTCAATCACAATAGAAATGCTGTCTTCCATCACAATAGAAATGCTGTCTTCAATCACAATAGAAATGCTGTCTTCAATCACAATAGAAATGCTGTCTTCAATCACAATAGAAATGCTGTCTTCAATCACAATAGAAATGCTGTCTTCAATCACAATAGAAATGCTGTCTTCAATCACAATAGAAATGTTGTCTTCAATCACAATAGAAATGATGTCTTCAATCACAATAGAAATGCTGTCTTTGATCACAATAGAAATGCTGTCTTTGATCACAATAGAAGTGCTGTCTTCAATCACAATAGAAATGCTGTCTTTGATCACAATAGAAATGCTGTCTTCAATCACAATAGAAGTGCTGTCTTCAATCACAATAGAAATGCTGTCTTGATCACAATAGAAATGCTGTCTTCAATCACAATAGAAATGCTGTCTTCAATCACAATAGAAATGCTGTCTTCAATCACAATAGAAATGCTGTCTTGATCACAATATAAATGCTGTCTTCAATCACAATAGAAATGCTGTCTTTGATCACAATAGAAATGCTGTCTTTGATCACAATAGAAATGCTGTCTTCCATCACAATAGAAATGCTGTCTTCAATCACAATAGAAATGCTGCCTTCAATCACAATAGAAATGCTGTCTTCAATCACAATAGAAATGCTGTCTTCGACCACAATAGAAATGCTGTCTTCAATCACAATAGAAATGCTGTCTTCAATCACAATAGAAATGCTGTCTTCAATCACAATAGAAATGATATCTTCAATCACAATAGAAATGCTGTCTTCAATCACACTAGAAATGCTGTCTTCAATCACAATAGAAATGCTGTCTTCAATCACAATAGAAATGATATCTTCAATCACAATAGAAATGATATCTTCAATCACAATAGAAATGATATCTTCAATCACAATAGAAATGCTGTCTTCAATCACAATAGAAATGATATCTTCAATCACAATAGAAATGCTGTCTTCAATCACAATAGAAATGATATCTTCAATCACAATAGAAATGCTGTCTTCAATCACAATAGAAATGCTGTCTTGATCACAATAGAAATGCTGTCTTCAATCACAATAGAAATGCTGTCTTTGATCACAATAGAAATTCTGTCTTCAATCACAATAGAAATGCTGTCTTTGATCACAATAGAAATGATGTCTTTGATCACAATAGAAATGCTGTCTTTGATCACAATAGAAATGCTGTCTTTGATCACAATAGAAATGCTGTCTTCAATCACAATAGAAATGATATCCTCAATCACAATAGAAATGCTGTCTTCAATCACAATAGAAATGATGTCTTTGATCACAATAGAAATGCTGTCTTTGATCACAATAGAAATGCTGTCTTTGATCACATAGAAGTGCTGTCTTCAATCACAATAGAAATGATATCTTCAATCACAATAGAAATGCTGTCTTCAATCACAATAGAAATGATGTCTTTGATCACAATAGAAATGCTGTCTTCAATCACAATAGAAATGCTGTCTTTGATCACAATAGAAATGCTGTCTTTGATCACAATAGAAATGCTGTCTTCAATCACAATAGAAATGATGTCTTCAATCACAATAGAAATGCTGTCTTCATTCACAATAGAAATGCTGTCTTCAATCACAATAGAAGTGCTGTCTTCAATCACAATAGAAATGATATCTTCAATCACAATAGAAATGCTGTCTTCAATCACAATAGAAATGATGTCTTTGATCACAATAGAAATGCTGTCTTCAATCACAATAGAAATGCTGTCTTCAATCACAATAGAAATGCTGTCTTCAATCACAATAGAAATGCTGTCTTCAATCACAATAGAAATGCTGTCTTCCATCACAATAGAAATGCTGTCTTCCATCACAATAGAAATGCTGTCTTCCATCACAATAGAAATGCTGTCTTCAATCACAATAGAAATGTTGTCTTCCATCACAATAGAAATGTGTCTTCAATCACAATAGAAATGCTGTCTTCATTCACAATAGGAATGCTGTCTTCATTCACAATAGAAATGTTGTCTTCCATCACAATAGAAATGTTGTCTTCAATCACAATAGAAATGCTGTCTTCATTCACAATAGAAATGCTGTCTTCATTCACAATAGAAATGTTGTCTTCCATCACAATAGAAATGTTGTCTTCAATCACAATAGAAATGATATCTTCATTCACAATAGAAATGCTGTCTCATTCACAATAGAAATGTTGTCTTCCATCACAATAGAAATGTTGTCTTCAATCACAATAGAAATGATATCTTCATTCACAATAGAAATGCTGTCTTCAATCACAATAGAAATGTCTTCAATCACAATAGAAATGCTGTCTTCAATCACAATAGAAATGTTGTCTTCCATCACAATAGAAATGTTGTCTTCCATCACAATAGAAATGTTGTCTTCCATCACAATAGAAATGTTGTCTTCCATCACAATAGAAATGTTGTCTTCCATCACAATAGAAATGTTGTCTTCCATCACAATAGAAATGTTGTCTTCCATCACAATAGAAATGTTGTCTTCCATCACAATAGAAATGCTGTCTTCAATCACAATAGAAATGCTGTCTTCAATCACAATAGAAATGTTGTCTTCCATCACAATAGAAATGCTGTCTTTGATCACAATAGAAATGTTGTCTTCAATCACAATAGAAATGTTGTCTTCAATCACAATAGAAATGTTGTCTTCCATCACAATAGAAATGTTGTCTTCCATCACAATAGAAATGCTGTCTTCAATCACAATAGAAATGTTGTCTTCAATCACAATAGAAATGTTGTCTTCCATCACAATAGAAATGCTGTCTTCAATCACAATAGAAATGTTGTCTTCCATCACAATAGAAATGTTGTCTTCAATCACAATAGAAATGATATCTTCATTCACAATAGAAATGCTGTCTTCATTCACAATAGAAATGTTGTCTTCCATCACAATAGAAATGTTGTCTTCAATCACAATAGAAATGATATCTTCATTCACAATAGAAATGCTGTCTTCATTCACAATAGAAATGTTGTCTTCCATCACAATAGAAATGTTGTCTTCAATCACAATAGAAATGATATCTTCATTCACAATAGAAATGCTGTCTTCAATCACAATAGAAATGTTGTCTTCAATCACAATAGAAATGCTGTCTTTGATCACAATAGAAATGCTGTCTTTGATCACATAGAAATGCTGTCTTCAATCACAATAGAAATGATATCTTCAATCACAATAGAAATGCTGTCTTCAATCACAATAGAAATGATGTCTTTGATCACAATAGAAATGCTGTCTTTGATCACAATAGAAATGCTGTCTTTGATCACAATAGAAGTGCTGTCTTCAATCACAATAGAAATGATATCTTCAATCACAATAGAAATGCTGTCTTCAATCACAATAGAAATGATGTCTTGATCACAATAGAAATGCTGTCTTCAATCACAATAGAAATGCTGTCTTTGATCACAATAGAAATGCTGTCTTGATCACAATAGAAATGCTGTCTTCAATCACAATAGAAATGATGTCTTCAATCACAATAGAAATGCTGTCTTCATCACAATAGAAATGCTGTCTTCAATCACAATAGAAGTGCTGTCTTCAATCACAATAGAAATGATATCTTCAATCACAATAGAAATGCTGTCTTCAATCACAATAGAAATGATGTCTTTGATCACAATAGAAATGCTGTCTTCAATCACAATAGAAATGCTGTCTTCAATCACAATAGAAATGCTGTCTTCAATCACAATAGAAATGCTGTCTTCAATCACAATAGAAATGCTGTCTTCCATCACAATAGAAATGATGTCTTCATCACAATAGAAATGCTGTCTTCATCACAATAGAAATGCTGTCTTCAATCACAATAGAAATGTTGTCTTCATCACAATAGAAATGTTGTCTTCAATCACAATAGAAATGCTGTCTTCATCACAATAGGAATGCTGTCTTCATTCACAATAGAAATGTTGTCTTCCATCACAATAGAAATGTTGTCTTCAATCACAATAGAAATGCTGTCTTCATTCACAATAGAAATGCTGTCTTCATTCACAATAGAAATGTTGTCTTCCATCACAATAGAAATGTTGTCTTCAATCACAATAGAAATGATATCTTCATTCACAATAGAAATGCTGTCTTCATCACAATAGAAATGTTGTCTTCCATCACAATAGAAATGTTGTCTTCAATCACAATAGAAATGATATCTTCATTCACAATAGAAATGCTGTCTTCAATCACAATAGAAATGTCTTCCAATCACAATAGAAATGCTGTCTTCAATCACAATAGAAATGTTGTCTTCCATCACAATAGAAATGTTGTCTTCATCACAATAGAAATGTTGTCTTCCATCACAATAGAAATGTTGTCTTCATCACAATAGAAATGTTGTCTTCCATCACAATAGAAATGTTGTCTTCCATCACAATAGAAATGTTGTCTTCCATCACAATAGAAATGTTGTCTTCCATCACAATAGAAATGCTGTCTTCAATCACAATAGAAATGCTGTCTTCAATCACAATAGAAATGTTGTCTTCCATCACAATAGAAATGCTGTCTTTGATCACAATAGAAATGTTGTCTTCAATCACAATAGAAATGTTGTCTTCAATCACAATAGAAATGTTGTCTTCCATCACAATAGAAATGTTGTCTTCATCACAATAGAAATGCTGTCTTCAATCACAATAGAAATGTTGTCTTCAATCACAATAGAAATGTTGTCTTCCATCACAATAGAAATGCTGTCTTCAATCACAATAGAAATGTTGTCTTCATCACAATAGAAATGTTGTCTTCAATCACAATAGAAATGATATCTTCATCACAATAGAAATGCTGTCTTCATTCACAATAGAAATGTTGTCTTCCATCACAATAGAAATGTTGTCTTCAATCACAATAGAAATGATATCTTCATTCACAATAGAAATGCTGTCTTCATTCACAATAGAAATGTTGTCTTCCATCACAATAGAAATGTTGTCTTCAATCACAATAGAAATGATATCTTCATTCACAATAGAAATGCTGTCTTCAATCACAATAGAAATGTTGTCTTCATCACAATAGAAATGCTGTCTTCAATCACAATAGAAATGCTGTCTTCAATCACAATAGAAATGCTGTCTTCAATCACAATAGAAATGCTGTCTTCATCACAATAGAAATGTTGTCTTCAATCACAATAGAAATGATGTCTTCAATCACAATAGAAATGCTGTCTTTGATCACAATAGAAATGCTGTCTTTGATCACAATAGAAGTGCTGTCTTCAATCACAATAGAAATGCTGTCTTGATCACAATAGAAATGCTGTCTTCAATCACAATAGAATGCTGTCTTCAATCACAATAGAAATGCTGTCTTGATCACAATAGAAATGCTGTCTTCAATCACAATAGAAATGCTGTCTTCAATCACAATAGAAATGCTGTCTTCAATCACAATAGAAATGCTGTCTTTGATCACAATAAATGCTGTCTTCAATCACAATAGAAATGCTGTCTTGATCACAATAGAAATGCTGTCTTTGATCACAATAGAAATGCTGTCTTCCATCACAATAGAAATGCTGTCTTCAATCACAATAGAAATGCTGCCTTCAATCACAATAGAAATGCTGTCTTCAATCACAATAGAAATGCTGTCTTCGATCACAATAGAAATGCTGTCTTCAATCACAATAGAAATGCTGTCTTCAATCACAATAGAAATGCTGTCTTCAATCACAATAGAAATGATATCTTCAATCACAATAGAAATGCTGTCTTCAATCACACTAGAAATGCTGTCTTCAATCACAATAGAAATGCTGTCTTCAATCACAATAGAAATGATATCTTCAATCACAATAGAAATGATATCTTCAATCACAATAGAAATGATATCTTCAATCACAATAGAAATGCTGTCTTCAATCACAATAGAAATGATATCTTCAATCACAATAGAAATGCTGTCTTCAATCACAATAGAAATGATATCTTCAATCACAATAGAAATGCTGTCTTCAATCACAATAGAAATGCTGTCTTTGATCACAATAGAAATGCTGTCTTCAATCACAATAGAAATGCTGTCTTGATCACAATAGAAATTCTGTCTTCAATCACAATAGAAATGCTGTCTTGATCACAATAGAAATGATGTCTTGATCACAATAGAAATGCTGTCTTTGATCACAATAGAAATGCTGTCTTGATCACAATAGAAATGCTGTCTTCAATCACAATAGAAATGATATCTTCAATCACAATAGAAATGCTGTCTTCAATCACAATAGAAATGATGTCTTTGATCACAATAGAAATGCTGTCTTTGATCACAATAGAAATGCTGTCTTGATCACAATAGAAGTGCTGTCTTCAATCACAATAGAAATGATATCTTCAATCACAATAGAAATGCTGTCTTCAATCACAATAGAAATGATGTCTTTGATCACAATAGAAATGCTGTCTTCAATCACAATAGAAATGCTGTCTTCAATCACAATAGAAATGCTGTCTTCAATCACAATAGAAGTGCTGTCTTCAATCACAATAGAAATGCTGTCTTTGATCACAATAGAAATGCTGTCTTTGATCACAATAGAAGTGCTGTCTTCAATCACAATAGAAATGCTGTCTTTGATCACAATAGAAATGCTGTCTTCAATCACAATAGAAGTGCTGTCTTCAATCACAATAGAAATGCTGTCTTTGATCACAATAGAAATGCTGTCTTCAATCACAATAGAAATGCTGTCTTCAATCACAATAGAAATGCTGTCTTCAATCACAATAGAAATGCTGTCTTTGATCACAATAGAAATGCTGTCTTGATCACAATAGAAATGCTGTCTTCCATCACAATAGAAATGCTGTCTTCAATCACAATAGAAATTTGTCTTCAATCACAATAGAAATGATGTCTTCAATCACAATAGAAATGCTGTCTTCAATCACAATAGAAATGTGTCTTCAATCACAATAGAAATGCTGTCTTCAATCACAATAGAAATGTTGTCTTCAATCACAATAGAAATGTTGTCTTCAATCACAATAGAAATTCTGTCTTCAATCACAATAGAAATGATGTCTTCAATCACAATAGAAATGCTGTCTTCAATCACAATAGAAATGCTGTCTTCAATCACAATAGAAATGCTGTCTTCAATCACAATAGAAATGCTGTCTTCAATCACAATAGAAATGTTGTCTTCAATCACAATAGAAATGATGTCTTCAATCACAATAGAAATGCTGTCTTTGATCACAATAGAAATGCTGTCTTCAATCACAATAGAAATGCTGTCTTCCATCACAATAGAAATGCTGTCTTCAATCACAATAGAAATGCTGTCTTCAATCACAATAGAAATGCTGTCTTCAATCACAATAGAAATGCTGTCTTCAATCACAATAGAAATGCTGTCTTCAATCACAATAGAAATGCTGTCTTCAATCACAATAGAAATGTTGTCTTCAATCACAATAGAAATGCTGTCTTTGATCACAATAGAAATGCTGTCTTGATCACAATAGAAGTGCTGTCTTTGATCACAATAGAAGTGCTGTCTTCAATCACAATAGAAATGTTGTCTTCAATCACAATAGAAATGATATCTTCATCACAATAGAAATGCTGTCTTCATTCACAATAGAAATGTTGTCTTCCATCACAATAGAAATGTTGTCTTCAATCACAATAGAAATGATATCTTCATCACAATAGAAATGCTGTCTTCATTCACAATAGAAATGTTGTCTTCCATCACAATAGAAATGTTGTCTTCAATCACAATAGAAATGATATCTTCATCACAATAGAAATGCTGTCTTCAATCACAATAGAAATGTTGTCTTCAATCACAATAGAAATGCTGTCTTCAATCACAATAGAAATGCTGTCTTCAATCACAATAGAAATGCTGTCTTCAATCACAATAGAAATGCTGTCTTCAATCACAATAGAAATGTTGTCTTCAATCACAATAGAAATGATGTCTTCAATCACAATAGAAATGCTGTCTTGATCACAATAGAAATGCTGTCTTTGATCACAATAGAAGTGCTGTCTTCAATCACAATAGAAATGCTGTCTTTGATCACAATAGAAATGCTGTCTTCAATCACAATAGAAGTGCTGTCTTCAATCACAATAGAAATGCTGTCTTTGATCACAATAGAAATGCTGTCTTCAATCACAATAGAAATGCTGTCTTCAATCACAATAGAAATGCTGTCTTCAATCACAATAGAAATGCTGTCTTTGATCACAATATAAATGCTGTCTTCAATCACAATAGAAATGCTGTCTTTGATCACAATAGAAATGCTGTCTTTGATCACAATAGAAATGCTGTCTTCCATCACAATAGAAATGCTGTCTTCAATCACAATAGAAATGCTGCCTTCAATCACAATAGAAATGCTGTCTTCAATCACAATAGAAATGCTGTCTTCGACCACAATAGAAATGCTGTCTTCAATCACAATAGAAATGCTGTCTTCAATCACAATAGAAATGCTGTCTTCAATCACAATAGAAATGATATCTTCAATCACAATAGAAATGCTGTCTTCAATCACACTAGAAATGCTGTCTTCAATCACAATAGAAATGCTGTCTTCAATCACAATAGAAATGATATCTTCAATCACAATAGAAATGCTATCTTCAATCACAATAGAAATGATATCTTCAATCACAATAGAAATGCTGTCTTCAATCACAATAGAAATGATTCTTCAATCACAATAGAAATGCTGTCTTCAATCACAATAGAAATGATATCTTCAATCACAATAGAAATGCTGTCTTCAATCACAATAGAAATGCTGTCTTTGATCACAATAGAAATGCTGTCTTCAATCACAATAGAAATGCTGTCTTTGATCACAATAGAAATCTGTCTTCAATCACAATAGAAATGCTGTCTTTGATCACAATAGAAATGATGTCTTTGATCACAATAGAAATGCTGTCTTGATCACAATAGAAATGCTGTCTTTGATCACAATAGAAATGCTGTCTTCAATCACAATAGAATGATATCTTCAATCACAATAGAAATGCTGTCTTCAATCACAATAGAAATGATGTCTTTGATCACAATAGAAATGCTGTCTTTGATCACAATAGAAATGCTGTCTTGATCACAATAGAAGTGCTGTCTTCAATCACAATAGAAATGATATCTTCAATCACAATAGAAATGCTGTCTTCAATCACAATAGAAATGATGTCTTTGATCACAATAGAAATGCTGTCTTCAATCACAATAGAAATGCTGTCTTCAATCACAATAGAAATGCTGTCTTCAATCACAATAGAAAGTGCTGTCTTCAATCACAATAGAAATGCTGTCTTTGATCACAATAGAAATGCTGTCTTTGATCACAATAGAAGTGCTGTCTTCAATCACAATAGAAATGCTGTCTTGATCACAATAGAAATGCTGTCTTCAATCACAATAGAAATGCTGTCTTCAATCACAATAGAAATGCTGTCTTTGATCACAATAGAAATGCTGTCTTCAATCACAATAGAATGCTGTCTTCAATCACAATAGAAATGCTGTCTTCAATCACAATAGAATGCTGTCTTTGATCACAATAGAAATGCTGTCTTTGATCACAATAGAAATGCTGTCTTCCATCACAATAGAAATGCTGTCTTCAATCACAATAGAAATTTGTCTTCAATCACAATAGAAATGCTGTCTTCAATCACAATAGAAATGCTGTCTTCAATCACAATAGAAATGTGTCTTCAATCACAATAGAAATGCTGTCTTCAATCACAATAGAAATGTTGTCTTCAATCACAATAGAAATGTTGTCTTCAATCACAATAGAAATTCTGTCTTCAATCACAATAGAAATGATGTCTTCAATCACAATAGAAATGCTGTCTTCAATCACAATAGAAATGCTGTCTTCAATCACAATAGAAATGCTGTCTTCAATCACAATAGAAATGCTGTCTTCAATCACAATAGAAATGTTGTCTTCAATCACAATAGAAATGCTGTCTTCAATCACAATAGAAATGCTGTCTTGATCACAATAGAAATGCTGTCTTCAATCACAATAGAAATGCTGTCTTCCATCACAATAGAAATGCTGTCTTCAATCACAATAGAAATGCTGTCTTCAATCACAATAGAAATGCTGTCTTCAATCACAATAGAAATGCTGTCTTCAATCACAATAGAAATGCTGTCTTCAATCACAATAGAAATGCTGTCTTCAATCACAATAGAAATGTGTCTTCAATCACAATAGAAATGCTGTCTTTGATCACAATAGAAATGCTGTCTTTGATCACAATAGAAGTGCTGTCTTTGATCACATAGAATGCTGTCTTCAATCACAATAGAAATGCTGTCTTTGATCACAATAGAAATGCTGTCTTCAATCACAATAGAAGTGCTGTCTTCAATCACAATAGAAATGCTGTCTTTGATCACAATAGAAATGCTGTCTTCAATCACAATAGAAATGCTGTCTTCAATCACAATAGAAATGCTGTCTTTGATCACAATAGAAATGCTGTCTTCAATCACAATAGAAATGCTGTCTTTGATCACAATAGAAATGCTGTCTTTGATCACAATAGAAATGCTGTCTTCATCACAATAGAAATGCTGTCTTCAATCACAATAGAAATGCTGCTTCAATCACAATAGAAATGCTGTCTTCAATCACAATAGAAATGCTGTCTTCAATCACAATAGAAATGCTGTCTTCAATCACAAATAGAAATGCTGTCTTCAATCACAATAGAAATGCTGTCTTCAATCACAATAGAAATGATATCTTCAATCACAATAGAAATGCTGTCTTCAATCACACTAGAAATGCTGTCTTCAATCACAATAGAAATGCTGTCTTCAATCACAATAGAAATGATATCTTCAATCACAATAGAAATGATATCTTCAATCACAATAGAAATGATATCTTCAATCACAATAGAAATGCTGTCTTCAATCACAATAGAAATGATATCTTCAATCACAATAGAAATGCTGTCTTCAATCACAATAGAAATGATATCTTCAATCACAATAGAAATGCTGTCTTCAATCACAATAGAAATGCTGTCTTTGATCACAATAGAAATGCTGTCTTCAATCACAATAGAAATGCTGTCTTTGATCACAATAGAAATGCTGTCTTCAATCACAATAGAAATGCTGTCTTTCAATCACAATAGAAATGATGTCTTTGATCACAATAGAAATGCTGTCTTTGATCACAATAGAAATGCTGTCTTTGATCACAATAGAAATGCTGTCTTCAATCACAATAGAAATGATATCTTCAATCACAATAGAATGCTGTCTTCAATCACAATAGAAATGATGTCTTGATCACAATAGAAATGCTGTCTTTGATCACAATAGAAATGCTGTCTTTGATCACAATAGAATGCTGTCTTCAATCACAATAGAAATGATATCTTCAATCACAATAGAAATGCTGTCTTCAATCACAATAGAAATGATGTCTTGATCACAATAGAAATGCTGTCTTCAATCACAATAGAAATGCTGTCTTTGATCACAATAGAATGCTGTCTTCAATCACAATAGAAATGATGTCTTCAATCACAATAGAAATGCTGTCTTCATCACAATAGAAATGCTGTTTCAATCACAATAGAAATGCTGTCTTCAATCCAATAGAAATGCTGTCTTCAATCACAATAGAAATGCTGTCTTCAATCACAATAGAAATGTGTCTTGATCACAATAGAAATGCTGTCTCACAATAGAAATGCTGTCTTCAATCACAATAGAAATGCTGTCTTCAATCACAATAGAAATGCTGTCTTCAATCACAATAGAAATGTCTTCAATCACAATAGAAATGCTGTCTTCATCACAATAGAAATGATGTCTTCAATCACAATAGAAATGCTGTCTTCATCACAATAGAAATGCTGTCTTCAATCACAATAGAAATGTTGTCTTCCATCACAATAGAAATGTTGTCTTCAATCACAATAGAAATGCTGTCTTCATCACAATAGAAATGCTGTCTTCATCACAATAGAAATGTTGTCTTCCATCACAATAGAAATGTTGTCTTCAATCACAATAGAAATGCTGTCTTCATTCACAATAGAAATGCTGTCTTCATCACAATAGAAATGTTGTCTTCCATCACAATAGAAATGTTGTCTTCAATCACAATAGAAATGATATCTTCATTCACAATAGAAATGCTGTCTTCATCACAATAGAAATGTTGTCTTCCATCACAATAGAAATGTTGTCTTCAATCACAATAGAAATGTTCTTCATCACAATAGAAATGCTGTCTTCATCACAATAGAAATGTCTTCAATCACAATAGAAATGCTGTCTTCAATCACAATAGAAATGTTGTCTTCCATCACAATAGAAATGTTGTCTTCCATCACAATAGAAATGTTGTCTTCCATCACAATAGAAATGTTGTCTTCCATCACAATAGAAATGTTGTCTTCATCACAATAGAAATTGTCTTCCATCACAATAGAAATGTTGTCTTCATCACAATAGAAATGTTGTCTTCCATCACAATAGAAATGTTGTCTTCCATCACAATAGAAATGTTGTCTTCCATCACAATAGAAATGCTGTCTTCAATCACAATAGAAATGCTGCTTCAATCACAATAGAAATGTGTCTTCCAATCACAATAGAAATGCTGTCTTTGATCACAATAGAAATGTGTCTTCAATCACAATAGAAATGTTGTCTTCAATCACAATAGAAATGTTGTCTTCATCACAATAGAAATGTTCTCTTCCATCACAATAGAAATGCTGTCTTCAATCACAATAGAAATGTTGTCTTCAATCACAATAGAATGTGTCTTCATCACAATAGAAATGCTGTCTTCAATCACAATAGAAATGTTGTCTTCCATCACAATAGAAATGCTGTCTTCATCACAAGAAATGATATCTTCATCACAATAGAATGCTGTCTTCATCACAATAGAAATGTTGTCTTCCATCACAATAGAAATGTTGTCTTCAATCACAATAGAAATGTATTTCATTCACAATAGAAATGCTGTCTTCATCACAATAGAAATGTTGTCTTCCATCACAATAGAAATGTTGTCTTCAATCACAATAGAAATGATTCTTCATTCACAATAGAATGCTGTCTTCAATCACAATAGAAATGTTGTCTTCAATCACAATAGAAATGCTGTCTTCAATCACAATAGAAATGCTGTCTTCAATCACAATAGAAATGCTGTCTTGATCACAATAGAAATGCTGTCTTCAATCACAATAGAATGCTGTCTTCAATCACAATAGAAATGCTGTCTTTGATCACAATAGAAATGCTGTCTTCAATCACAATAGAAATGCTGTCTTCAATCACAATAGAAATGCTGTCTTCAATCACAATAGAAATGCTGTCTTTGATCACAATAGAAATGCTGTCTTTCAATCACAATAGAAATGCTGTCTTCCATCACAATAGAAATGCTGTCTTCAATCACAATAGAAATGTTGTCTTCATCACAATAGAAATGATGTCTTCAATCACAATAGAAATGCTGTCTTCAATCACAATAGAAATGTGTCTTCAATCACAATAGAAATGCTGTCTTCAATCACAATAGAAATGTTGTCTTCAATCACAATAGAAATGTTGTCTTCAATCACAATAGAAATCTGTCTTCAATCACAATAGAAATGATGTCTTCAATCACAATAGAAATGCTGTCTTCAATCACAATAGAAATGCTGTCTTCAATCACAATAGAAATGCTGTCTTCAATCACAATAGAAATGCTGTCTTCAATCACAATAGAAATGGTCTTCAATCACAATAGAATGATGTCTTCAATCACAATAGAAATGCTGTCTTGATCACAATAGAAATGCTGTCTTCAATCACAATAGAAATGCTGTCTTCCATCACAATAGAAATGCTGTCTTCAATCACAATAGAAATGCTGTCTTCAATCACAATAGAAATGCTGTCTTCAATCACAATAGAAATGCTGTCTTCAATCACAATAGAAATGCTGTCTTCAATCACAATAGAAATGCTGTCTTCAATCACAATAGAAATGTTGTCTTCAATCACAATAGAAATGCTGTCTTCAATCACAATAGAAATGTTGTCTTGATCACAATAGAAATGCTGTCTTGATCACAATAGAATGCTGTCTTCAATCACAATAGAAATGCTGTCTTTGATCACAATAGAAATGCTGTCTTCAATCACAATAGAATGCTGTCTTCAATCACAATAGAAATGCTGTCTTTGATCACAATAGAAATGCTGTCTTCAATCACAATAGAAATGCTGTCTTCAATCACAATAGAAATGCTGTCTTCAATCACATAGAAATGCTGTCTTTGATCACAATATAATGTGTCTTCAATCACAATAGAAATGCTGTCTTGATCACAATAGAAATGCTGTCTTCAATCACAATAGAAATGCTGTCTTCATCACAATAGAAATGCTGTCTTCAATCACAATAGAAATGCTGTCTTCAATCACAATAGAAATGCTGTCTTCAATCACAATAGAAATGCTGTCTTCGATCACAATAGAAATGCTGTCTTCAATCACAATAGAAATGCTGTCTTCAATCACAATAGAATGCTGTCTTCAATCACAATAGAAATGATATCTTCAATCACAATAGAAATGCTGTCTTCAATCACAATAGAAATGCTGTCTTCAATCACAATAGAAATGCTGTCTTCAATCACAATAGAAATGATATCTTCAATCACAATAGAAATGCTGTCTTCAATCACAATAGAAATGATATCTTCAATCACAATAGAAATGCTGTCTTCAATCACAATAGAAATGATATCTTCAATCACAATAGAAATGCTGTCTTCAATCACAATAGAAATGATATCTTCAATCACAATAGAAATGCTGTCTTCAATCACAATAGAAATGCTGTTTGATCACAATAGAAATGCTGTCTTCAATCACAATAGAATGCTGTCTTGATCACAATAGAAATTCTGTCTTCAATCACAATAGAAATGCTGTCTTGATCACAATAGAAATGATGTCTTTGATCACAATAGAAATGCTGTCTTGATCACAATAGAAATGCTGTTTGATCACAATAGAAATGCTGTCTTCAATCACAATAGAAATGATATGTCTTCAATCACAATAGAAATGCTGTCTTCAATCACAATAGAAATGATGTCTTTGATCACAATAGAAATGCTGTCTTTGATCACAATAGAAATGCTGTCTTTGATCACAATAGAATGCTGTCTTCAATCACAATAGAAATGTGTCTTCAATCACAATAGAAATGCTGTCTTCAATCAATAGAAATGATGTCTTTGATCACAATAGAAATGCTGTCTTCATCACAATAGAAATGCTGTCTTTGATCACAATAGAAATGCTGTCTTCAATCACAATAGAAATGATGTCTTCAATCACAATAGAAATGCTGTCTTCATTCACAATAGAAATGCTGTCTTCAATCACAATAGAATGCTGTTTCAATCACAATAGAAATGATATCTTCAATCACAATAGAAATGCTGTCTTCAATCACAATAGAAATGATGTCTTGATCACAATAGAAATGCTGTCTTCATCACAATAGAAATGCTGTCTTCAATCACAATAGAAATGCTGTCTTCAATCACAATAGAAATGCTGTCTTCAATCACAATAGAAATGCTGTCTTCAATCACAATAGAAATGCTGTCTTCCATCACAATAGAAATGATGTCTTCAATCACAATAGAAATGCTGTCTTCCATCACAATAGAAATGCTGTCTTCAATCACAATAGAAATGTTGTCTTCATCACAATAGAAATGTTGTCTTCAATCACAATAGAAATGCTGTCTTCATTCACAATAGAAATGCTGTCTTCATTCACAATAGAAATGTTGTCTTCCATCACAATAAAAGTTGTCTTCAATCACAATAGAAATGCTGTCTTCATTCACAATAGAATGCTGTCTTCATTCACAATAGAAATGTTGTCTTCCATCACAATAGAAATGTTGTCTTCAATCACAATAGAAATGATATCTTCATTCACAATAGAAATGCTGTCTTCATTCACAATAGAAATGTGTCTTCATCACAATAGAAATGTTGTCTTCATCACAATAGAAATGATATCTTCATTCACAATAGAAATGCTGTCTTCAATCACAATAGAAATGTCTTCAATCACAATAGAAATGCTGTCTTCAATCACAATAGAAATTTGCTTCCATCACAATAGAAATGTTGTCTTCATCACAATAGAAATGTGTCTTCCATCACAATAGAAAGTTGTCTTCCATCACAATAGAAATGCTGTCTTCATCACAATAGAAATGTTGTCTTCCATCACAATAGAAATGTTGTCTTCCATCACAATAGAAATGTTGTCTTCATCACAATAGAAATGCTGTCTTCAATCACATAGAAATGCTGTCTTCAATCACAATAGAAATGCTGTCTTCCATCACAATAGAAATGCTGTCTTGATCACAATAGAAATTGTCTTCAATCACAATAGAAATGCTGTCTTCAATCACAATAGAAATGCTGTCTTGATCACAATAGAAATGCTGTCTTTCAATCACAATAGAAATGCTGTCTTCAATCACAATAGAAATGCTGTCTTCAATCACAATAGAAATTGTCTTCAATCACAATAGAAATGCTGTCTTCAATCACAATAGAAATGCTGTCTTCAATCACAATAGAAATGTTGTCTTCAATCACAATAGAAATGCTGTCTTCAATCACAATAGAAATGCTGTCTTCAATCACAATAGAAATGTTGTCTTCAATCACAATAGAAATTCTGTCTTCAATCACAATAGAAATGATGTCTTCAATCACAATAGAAATGCTGTCTTCAATCACAATAGAAATGCTGTCTTCAATCACAATAGAAATGCTGTCTTCAATCACAATAGAAATGCTGTCTTCAATCACAATAGAAATGCTGTCTTCAATCACAATAGAAATGATGTCTTCAATCACAATAGAAATGCTGTCTTCAATCACAATAGAAATGCTGTCTTCAATCACATAGAAATGCTGTCTTCAATCACAATAGAAATGCTGTCTTCAATCACAATAGAAATGCTGTCTTCAATCACAATAGAAATGCTGTCTTCAATCACAATAGAAATGCTGTCTTCAATCACAATAGAAATGCTGTCTTCAATCACAATAGAAATGCTGTCTTCATCACAATAGAAATGCTGTCTTCAATCACAATAGAATGCTGTCTTTGATCACAATAGAAATGCTGTCTTGATCACAATAGAAATGCTGTCTTCAATCACAATAGAAATGCTGTCTTCAATCACAATAGAAATGCTGTCTTCAATCACAATAGAAATGCTGTCTTCAATCACAATAGAAATGCTGTCTTCAATCACAATAGAAATGCTGTCTTTGATCACAATAGAAATGCTGTCTTCAATCACAATAGAAATGCTGTCTTCAATCACAATAGAAATGCTGTCTTGATCACAATATAAATGCTGTCTTCAATCACAATAGAAATGCTGTCTTCACAATAGAAATGCTGTCTTCAATCACAATAGAAATGCTGTCTTCAATCACAATAGAAATGCTGTCTTCAATCACAATAGAAATGCCTTCAATCACAATAGAAATGCTGTCTTCAATCACAATAGAAATGCTGTCTTCGATCACAATAGAAATGCTGTCTTCAATCACAATAGAAATGCTGTCTTCAATCACAATAGAAATGCTGTCTTCAATCACAATAGAATGCTGTCTTCAATCACAATAGAAATGTATCTTCAATCACAATAGAAATGCTGTCTTCAATCACAATAGAAATGCTGTCTTCAATCACAATAGAAATGCTGTCTTCAATCACAATAGAAATGATGTCTTCAATCACAATAGAAATGATGTCTTCAATCACAATAGAAATGATATCTTCAATCACAATAGAAATGCTGTCTTCAATCACAATAGAAATGCTGTCTTCAATCACAATAGAAATGCTGTCTTCAATCACAATAGAAATGATGTCTTCAATCACAATAGAAATGCTGTCTTCAATCACAATAGAAATGCTGTCTTTGATCACAATAGAAATGCTGTCTTCAATCACAATAGAAATGCTGTCTTCAATCACAATAGAAATCTGTCTTCAATCACAATAGAAATGCTGTCTTGATCACAATAGAAATGTGTCTTTCAATCACAATAGAAATGCTGTCTTGATCACAATAGAAATGCTGTCTTGATCACAATAGAAATGCTGTCTTCAATCACAATAGAAATGTATCTTCAATCACAATAGAAATGCTGTCTTCAATCACAATAGAAATGATGTCTTGATCACAATAGAAATGCTGTCTTGATCACAATAGAAATGCTGTCTTTGATCACAATAGAATGCTGTCTTCAATCACAATAGAAATATCTTCAATCACAATAGAAATGCTGTCTTCAATCACAATAGAATGTTGTCTTCATCACAATAGAAATGCTGTCTTCAATCACAATAGAAATGCTGTCTTCAATCACAATAGAAATGCTGTCTTCAATCACAATAGAAATGATGTCTTCAATCACAATAGAAATGCTGTCTTCATCACAATAGAAATGCTGTCTTCAATCACAATAGAATGCTGTCTTCAATCACAATAGAAATGATATCTTCAATCACAATAGAAATGCTGTCTTCAATCACAATAGAAATGGTCTTGATCACAATAGAAATGCTGTCTTCAATCACAATAGAAATGCTGTCTTCAATCACAATAGAAATGCTGTCTTCAATCACAATAGAAATGCTGTCTTCAATCACAATAGAAATGCTGTCTTCAATCACAATAGAAATGCTGTCTTCATCACAATAGAAATGATGTCTTCAATCACAATAGAAATGTGTCTTCATCACAATAGAAATGCTGTCTTCAATCACAATAGAAATGTGTCTTCATCACAATAGAAATGCTGTCTTCAATCACAATAGAAATGCTGTCTTCATCACAATAGAAATGCTGTCTTCATCACAATAGAAATGTGTCTTCCATCACAATAGAAATGTTGTCTTCAATCACAATAGAAATGCTGTCTTCATCACAATAGAAATGCTGTCTTCATCACAATAGAAATGTTGTCTTCCATCACAATAGAAATGCTGTCTTCAATCACAATAGAAATGATGTCTTCATTCACAATAGAAATGCTGTCTTCATTCACAATAGAAATGTTGTCTTCCATCACAATAGAAATGTTGTCTTCAATCACAATAGAAATGATATCTTCATCACAATAGAAATGCTGTCTTCATCACAATAGAAATGTCTTCCATCACAATAGAAATGCTGTCTTCAATCACAATAGAAATGCTGTCTTCATCACAATAGAAATGCTTCTTCATCAATAGAAATGCTGTCTTCCATCACAATAGAAATGTTGTCTTCATCACATAGAAATTGTCTTCCATCACAATAGAAATGCTGTCTTCATCACAATAGAAATTTGTCTTCCATCACAATAGAAATGTTGTCTTCATCACAATAGAAATGCTGTCTTCATCACAATAGAAATGTTGTCTTCATCACAATAGAAATGTTGTCTTCCATCACAATAGAAATGCTGTCTTTATCACAATAGAAATTGTCTTCAATCACAATAGAAATTGTCTTCAATCACAATAGAAATGTTGTCTTCATCACAATAGAAATGCTGTCTTCATCACAATAGAAATGTTGTCTTCAATCACAATAGAAATGTTGTCTTCAATCACAATAGAAATGTGTCTTCATCACAATAGAAATGCTGTCTTCAATCACAATAGAAATGTTGTCTTCCATCACAATAGAAATGTTGTCTTCAATCACAATAGAAATGATATCTTCATTCACAATAGAAATGCTGTCTTCATCACAATAGAAATGTTGTCTTCATCACAATAGAAATGATATCTTCATCACAATAGAAATGCTGTCTTCATTCACAATAGAAATGTTGTCTTCCATCACATAGAAATGTTGTCTTCAATCACAATAGAAATGATATCTTCATTCACATAGAAATGCTGTCTTCATCACAATAGAAATGTTGTCTTCCATCACAATAGAAATGTGTCTTCAATCACAATAGAAATGATATCTTCATCACAATAGAAATGCTGTCTTCAATCACAATAGAAATGTTGTCTTCAATCACAATAGAAATGTGTCTTCAATCACAATAGAAATGTTGTCTTCATCACAATAGAAATGCTGTCTTGATCACAATAGAAATGCTGTCTTCAATCACAATAGAATGCTGTCTTCAATCACAATAGAAATGCTGTCTTGATCACAATAGAAATGCTGTCTTCAACACAATAGAAATGCTGTCTTCAATCACAATAGAAATGCTGTCTTCAATCACAATAGAAATGCTGTCTTGATCACAATAGAAATGCTGTCTTTGATCACAATAGAAATGCTGTCTTCATCACAATAGAAATGCTGTCTTCATCACAATAGAAATGTTGTCTTCAATCACAATAGAAATGATGTCTTCAATCACAATAGAAATGCTGTCTTCAATCACAATAGAAATGCTGTCTTCAATCACAATAGAAATGCTGTCTTCAATCACATAGAAATGCTGTCTTCAATCACAATAGAAATGTTGTCTTCAATCACAATAGAAATGCTGTCTTCAATCACAATAGAAATGATGTCTTCAATCACAATAGAAATGCTGTCTTCATCACAATAGAAATGCTGTCTTCAATCACAATAGAAATGCTGTCTTCAATCACAATAGAAATGCTGTCTTCAATCACAATAGAAATGTTGTCTTCAATCACAATAGAAATGATGTCTTCAATCACAATAGAAATGCTGTCTTTGATCACAATAGAAATGCTGTCTTCAATCACAATAGAAATGCTGTCTTCCATCACAATAGAAATGCTGTCTTCAATCACAATAGAAATGCTGTCTTCAATCACAATAGAAATGCTGTCTTCAATCACAATAGAAATGCTGTCTTCACAATAGAAATGCTGTCTTCAATCACAATAGAAATGCTGTCTTCAATCACAATAGAAATGTTGTCTTCAATCACAATAGAAATGATGTCTTCAATCACAATAGAAATGCTGTCTTGATCACAATAGAAATGCTGTCTTTGATCACAATAGAATGCTGTCTTCATCACAATAGAAATGCTGTCTTGATCACAATAGAAATGCTGTCTTCAATCACAATAGAAATGCTGTCTTCAATCACAATAGAAATGCTCTCTTGATCACAATAGAAATGCTGTCTTCAATCACAATAGAAATGCTGTCTTCAATCACAATAGAAATGCTGTCTTCAATCACAATAGAAATGCTGTCTTGATCACATAGAAATGCTGTCTTCAATCACAATAGAAATGCTGTCTTGATCACAATAGAAATGCTGTCTTGATCACAATAGAAATGCTGTCTTCATCACAATAGAAATGCTGTTCAATCACAATAGAAATGCTGCCTTCAATCACAATAGAAATGCTGTCTTCAATCACAATAGAAATGCTGTCTTCATCACATAGAAATGCTGTCTTCAATCACAATAGAAATGCTGTCTTCAATCACAATAGAAATGCTGTCTTCAATCACAATAGAAATGATATCTTCAATCACAATAGAAATGCTGTCTTCAATCACATAGAAATGCTGTCTTCAATCACAATAGAAATGCTGTCTTCAATCACAATAGAAATGATATCTTCAATCACAATAGAAATGATATCTTCATCACAATAGAAATGATATCTTCAATCACAATAGAAATGCTGTCTTCAATCACAATAGAAATGCTGTCTTCAATCACAATAGAAATGCTGTCTTCAATCACAATAGAAATGATATCTTCAATCACAATAGAAATGCTGTCTTCAATCACAATAGAAATGCTGTCTTTGATCACAATAGAAATGCTGTCTTCAATCACAATAGAAATGCTGTCTTTGATCACAATAGAAATCTGTCTTCAATCACAATAGAAATGCTGTCTTTGATCACAATAGAAATGATGTCTTGATCACAATAGAAATGCTGTCTTGATCACAATAGAATGCTGTTTTGATCACAATAGAAATGCTGTCTTCAATCACAATAGAAATGATATCTTCAATCACAATAGAAATGCTGTCTTCAATCACAATAGAAATGATGTCTTGATCACAATAGAAATGCTGTCTTTGATCACAATAGAAATGCTGTCTTGATCACAATAGAATGCTGTCTTCAATCACAATAGAAATGATATCTTCAATCACAATAGAAATGCTGTCTTCAATCACAATAGAAATGATGTCTTGATCACAATAGAAATGCTGTCTTCAATCACAATAGAAATGCTGTCTTTGATCACAATAGAAATGCTGTCTTCAATCACAATAGAAATGATGTCTTCAATCACAATAGAAATGCTGTCTTCATCACAATAGAAATGTGTCTTCAATCACAATAGAGTGCTGTCTTCAATCACAATAGAAATGATATCTTCAATCACAATAGAAATGCTGTCTTCAATCACAATAGAAATGATGTCTTGATCACAATAGAAATGCTGTCTTCAATCACAATAGAAATGCTGTCTTCAATCACAATAGAAATGCTGTCTTCAATCACAATAGAAATGCTGTCTTCAATCACAATAGAAATGCTGTCTTCAATCACAATAGAAATGCTGTCTTCCATCACAATAGAAATGATGTCTTCAATCACAATAGAAATGCTGTCTTCATCACAATAGAAATGCTGTCTTCAATCACAATAGAAATGTTGTCTTCCATCACAATAGAAATGTTGTCTTCAATCACAATAGAAATGCTGTCTTCATTCACAATAGAAATGCTGTCTTCATTCACAATAGAAATGTTGTCTTCCATCACAATAGAAATGTTGTCTTCAATCACAATAGAAATGCTGTCTTCATTCACAATAGAAATGCTGTCTTCATCACAATAGAAATGTCTTCCATCACAATAGAAATGTTGTCTTCAATCACAATAGAAATGATATCTTCATCACAATAGAAATGCTGTCTTCATTCACAATAGAAATGTTGTCTTCCATCCAATAGAAATGTTGTCTTCAATCACAATAGAAATGTTCTTCATCACAATAGAAATGCTGTCTTCATCACAATAGAAATGTCTTCATCACAATAGAAATGCTGTCTTCAATCACAATAGAAATGTTGTCTTCCATCACAATAGAAATGTTGTCTTCCATCACAATAGAAATGTTGTCTTCCATCACAATAGAAATGTTGTCTTCCATCACAATAGAAATGTCTTCTGTCTCATCACAATAGAAATGTTGTCTTCATCACAATAGAAATGTTGTCTTCCATCACAATAGAAATGTTGTCTTCCATCACAATAGAAATGCTGTCTTCAATCACAATAGAAATGTTGTCTTCAATCACAATAGAAATGTTGTCTTCCATCACAATAGAAATGCTGTCTTATCACAATAGAAATGTTGTCTTCAATCACAATAGAAATGTTGTCTTCAAACAATAGAAATGTTGTCTTCCATCACAATAGAAATGTTGTCTTCACACATAGAAATGCTGTCTTCAATCACAATAGAAATGTTGTCTTCAATCACAATAGAAATGTTGTCTTCATCACAATAGAAATGCTGTCTTCATCACAATAGAAATGTTGTCTTCATCACAATAGAAATGTTGTCTTCAATCACAATAGAAATGATATCTTCATTCACAATAGAAATGCTGTCTTCATCACAATAGAAATGTTGTCTTCCATCACAATAGAAATGTTGTCTTCAATCACAATAGAAATGATATCTTCATTCACAATAGAAATGCTGTCTTCAATCACAATAGAAATGTTGTCTTCAATCACAATAGAAATGTTGTCTTCAATCACAATAGAAATGATATCTTCATTCACAATAGAAATGCTGTCTTCAATCACAATAGAAATGCTGTCTTCAATCACAATAGAAATGCTGTCTT
>JAVIAB010000132.1:0-83015 GCA_032433765.1 Megaustenia siamemsis | reverse complement strand
ATATCCAAGGAGAACAGTCGAGAGCTTATCTCCCATTACCGTCTGTGATTTGGGCAAGTTTTCGTTACCATAGTAACGGTTGTCAGTGGAGAGATTGAGAGAGCGAATTAAGTTCCGAGCTTCTACCAATTTTCGCCGTCGAGGGCTGTTATCACACGCATCTAATGCTCTGTTTGCACACTCATGCAACAAAATAACGAGGCTGTTGAGTTCTCGTGACGGCGGATACTTGAACTGCTTACTTCTATCATCTAGCTGATCTGGACTCGATAGCTGTCGCTGGGAGCTACATCGAGTGGTTGGTCTTGAGTACAGAACGCTGATGCTATTTGTGTTGTCTGTTGGCAAAGACCCTGGCTTTGTCATCGTCCTTTCTCCAGTCATTGGGTGGTTATATATCACGTCGTATTCACATCAGCGGTCGTCAGTCTGTCTTGAGGTAGGACACCAGAAGAAATATGAACCCTTCCGGAAATGTGTTTTTTGTTTTTTTTTTTTAATTTTTTTTTAATTATTATTATTATTTTATATTATCTTTTTGGGTTGGAGGGGGGTTGAGAAAAACTGATGCCCATGTCTATGTACTGTGTACTGTAGGGGTGGAGGTATCTCCGTCCAAGACCACAGTATTTAAATGGGTTGGGGGTTAAGTCAAAGAAATGCAAATGAATGCATACAAATGCGATGCTGCAGTAAAGCTGAGTGTGAGGAAAAATTAAAAAATAGAAAAAAATGGTATGTTAGAAGCTTTACGTGATTAGTGGACGACACAGACCAAACGACGTTTCGGCCCAATAGGCCTTCAGCAGGAAGTAAAAATTAAAAAAATAGAAAAAATTTCCTGCTGAAGGCCTATTGGGCCGAAACGTCGTTTGGTCTGTGTCATTTAAATGGGTACCAGGGTAGTACTCTAGGAAGTTGAGATATGCCGCCTCACATAGTGAGTTTGGATGCTTGAGGCGACATTGTCAAGAAGTCTCTGAACACTTCTAGATAAGCGGCCGAACACAAATGGGTGAAGACTCCCGTGATAACTCGTCGATTCAAGTCTCGTTATTACCTTGACCTTTACCACAGTATTGTGTAGAGGAGTGGGGGAGAGAAACTGAACCCCATGATTATGTACTCTGGGGATAGAGGTATCTCCGTCAAAAACCACAGTATTGGGTTGGGGTGGGGTGTCAGTACCTTTATTTATGTTAAGATCATGCGGAGCTTGTCTTCTATCTTTCATATCCTGTGGAACATAGGTCTACAACAAACACTTTCAGATCCACGTGGAACCTAGGTCTTCAACAAACACTTTCAGATCCACGTGGAACATAGGTCTTCAACAAACACTTTCAGATCCACGTGGAACATAGGTCTTCAACAAACACTTTCAGATCCACGTGGAACATAGGTCTTCAACTAACACTTTCACATCCACGCGGAGCATAGGTCTTCAACAAACACTTTCAGATCCACGTGGAGCATAGGTCTTCAACTAACACTTTCAGATCCACGCGGAGCATAGGTCTTCAACAAACACTTTCAGATCCACGTGGAGCATAGGTCTTCAACAAACACTTTCAGATCCACGTGGAGCATAGGTCTTCAACAAACACTTTCAGATCCACGTGGAGCATAGGTCTTCAACAAATACTTTCAGATCCAGGTGGAGCATAGGTCTTCAACAAATACTTTCAAATCCATGCGTAGCATAGGTCTTCAACAAATACTTTCAGATCCACGTGGAGCATAGGTCTTCAACAAATACTTTCAGATCCACGTGGTGCATAGGTCTTCAACAAACACTTTCAGCTCCCTGTGGAGCATAGGTTTTCAACAAACACTTTCAGCTCCCTGTGGAGCATAGGTCTTCAACAAACACTTTCAGCTCCCTGTGGAGCATAGGTCTTCAGCACACACTTTCCAATCCGTTGTTTCTTGCCATTCTTTTAAGAATAACTTCCCCATCATCTTCATCTCTGCTTCCATCTGTCTCCTCCAATAATATTTTGGTCCTTCTATTTGTCTCTTTCCCTGGTGGTTACAAAAAAGGGCCTGTTGTGTAATACTCTCAGTTGGCTTCCTCTGTGTGTGTCCTATCCAGCGCTATCGTCTTCGCTGTATCTTTTTGTCCACTACTATTTGACAATTATTTTCCCATAATTCTATGTTAGTGAACTTGTCCTGCCATTTCCATCCTTTTACTCTGCACAAGCATCCACTATTACAGGTCTGTATCTTCACGATTGTCATTATTGTTTTGTTTCCATGTTTCACGGCCATATATTGGGACTGATTTAGCATTTAAGTTCAATTTTTAACATTTTGTTTTTAACCTAATTTCCGTGGAATATCATGTTTCCTAGTGCAGCCAAGGTTTCTCTTGGTTTTGTACCGTTATTTTTGTATCATTTTCTGTTCGTCCTTCTTTGTCTATGTTACTGGTTATATGTAATATTTTTACGTCTAGCAAAGGTATTTCTCCTATTATTAGTTGTTTATTTCCAGCTGCATTAATTCTCACGATTTTGGTCTTATCTCTTATTTATTTTCAGTCCCAGCTGTTGTGATCTCCTATCAAGTATGTTCATTCTTCTGGAGCTCAGTAACACATGATGGTAGTGAATCTGGAGCTGGTACGTCAGAGAGTTAGTCACTAGGCTACTCTCTCTCTCTTTCTCTTCTCTCTCACACACGCACACACTCACGCACGTACTCTTTCCCTAAAAATAGAACGCGCATGTCAAAGCTGATAACATAAATGTTTACAAATCGTAAAAACTATAACAAATACTACAAAAAAAAACGTGTTAAAAAATCATGTGGTGTTAGCAGCACAGGTAGTGCCAGTAGCAGTGGTGATAGTGGTGATGGTAGAGGTAATAGTTGTAGCAGTAGTAGTAGTAGTGGTTGTGATGGTATTATTGGTAGCAGTGATGGTCATGGTGGTTGTAGTATTGGTGGTTGGGTGTTGGAAGCAGTGGTGGTTATAGTAGTAATAGTAGTGGTAGTAGTAGGAGTAGTGGTGGTGGTTGATGGTAATAGTAGTAGTAGTAATAGTGGTAGTAGTGGTGATGGTGGTGACAATAGTGGTTGTGGTAGAAAAAATGGTAGTTGTAGTAGCAGTGATGGTGGTAGTAGTAGTGGTGGTAGTAATAGTGGTTGTGGTAGTGGTAGTAGTAGTGGTAGTAGTGGTAGTTGTGGTTGTAGTAGTAGTAGTGTTATTAGTAGTAGTAGTGGCAATAGTAGTGGTAGTAGAAGTAATGATGGTGATAGGGGGGTGTATTAGTTGTAGTAATAGTTGTGGTGGTAGTAACAATAGTAGTAGTAGTGCTAGTGGTAGTGGTGGTAGTAGTAGTTGTGCTAGTGGTAGTAGTAGTAGTAGTAGTAGTAGTGCTAGTGATGGTGGTGGTGGTAATAGTGGTAGTAATAGTAGTAGTAGTAGCAGTAGTAGTAGTAGTAGCAGCAGCAGCAGTAGTAGTAGTAGTAGTAGTAGTATTAGTAGTAGTGGTAGTAGGAGTGGTTGTATAGTAGTGGTAGTAGGAGTGGTTGTATAGTAGTGGTAGTAGGAGTGGTTGTATAGTAGTGGTAGTACGAGTGGTTGTATAGTAGTAGTAGTAGGAGTGGTTGTATAGTAGTGGTAGTAGGAGTGGTTGTATAGTAGTGGTAGTAGGAGTGGTTGTATAGTAGTGGTAGTAGGAGTGGTTGTATAGTAGTGGTAGTAGGAGTGGTTGTATAGTAGTGGTAGTAGGAGTGGTTGTATAGTAGTGGTAGTAGGAGTGGTTGTATAGTAGTGGTAGTAGTAGTGGTAGTAGTAGTAATCGTGGTATTAGTGATGGTGGTTCGATCAACAAGGACATAAGTCCCAGTATTAGTGGTAATATTTATACTGATAATAGTAATGAATAACGCGGACTGGCGTTTTGCTGACAATGATACTCATAAAATATACTGTTGGTAATTAAAACTATGTGCATTGCTTACAGCATGCTCCGCGACTGCCTCAAGAGGCGGTCATTACCTTCTATACCAAACAATGAGCCTCATTGTCCAAAACGGAAGTCATCATCCATGTTTCGTGCTAGTCATAATCCCTGCATGACGTTGAAGGTGCAAATATGGACGAGATGAAAAGTCAACCACGTGTGCACATTTGGACCAGTTTTACCACAGCATCGTGCTCCGTATTACAAGGGAGTCGATAGGTCTTCTATCCGGCCAGGTTTCATTACACAAAACAAATAGTGATTAGAAAGATTGTTCAGTCAGTCTGTGTCTGAGGGGCAACATGTGAGATCTCAGGTCAGACATCGCCTGTCTTCTCGCGGGCTTGTCTTGCAGCTCTCAAACGTTTAATGACTTCCAGTCGTGTTGACGTTGTAGTTTTCAGGTGTTTTCCATCACTGGTAAATGGCTGTTTTTAATGAAGGGCGAAGTTGCGATAAATACACAAAGTTTAGAGATGGTTTTATTGAAATGTCGAATCACTATAAACATGACTTTTAAAGAATCGATTTTTGGAAAGCCAAATCACAAAAAACCTGCCAATTAGAGAATCGATTTTTGAACAACCATGTGACAGCAAACATGACAATTAAAGATTCGATTTTTTAACAGCCAGGTGACAATAAACACGGCATTTAAAGAATCGATTTTTGAACAGCCAGGTAACAATAAACATAACAGTTAAAGAATCGACTTTTAAACAGCCAGGTGACAGTAAACGAGACAGTTAAAGATCCCTTATGACCAACAACTAGATAGCTATAAATATTCAGAGGTAAAAACTGGTTTGACTGAATAAATAAATTAGCTGTAAATTAAAAAAACGTAAAGTACCCCCGTCACGCAAAGTGGCGTATAGGGAATATGTTGTTAGTGACCATGAATTTTACAGACCTTCAGCACAGGATTTTGGGGTAATGTGGTCGGTATTATGCCCGTACTGTTTTACTTTCCCAGAAAAAATTCAGTACCCATTTCTGGTGAACCCGGAAGCCGTCGGTCAGGATCGAACCCTACCTATTGTCCTTTGTAGTCCAGTTCACTAACCACTGAGCTATCGTGGCTCATTAGCTATAAATAGTCATGTCTAAAGGGTGTTTCAGGGTACCCGGGTATGAGAGGCAACGAGCGTGCTGACCGACTTGCCAGTTTGCCTCATGTTGATTGCGAAAGGGCAATAGACAGCCTGGTATTTTGAATGCTCACAGAAATTCGGGATGAAATAAAAAAACGAATTTGAAAATTACCTTAAATCTACAACCATGAATAGAATGCATGAATATCATGAAAAGGTGGGAGATACCAGATGAGAGCGCTACGCGGGAAGTCAAACAAGACTTGTCAACCAACACAACACCGGTGTCGTTCATCAGCATCATCGAGTGTCATCTCCGCAACGAAGGTTGGCTACCATCAAGCGCCATTCTGCTCTGTCTCTTGCTTTGATATTGCAGGTTGTCATAGGTTGACGTGTCCATCTTTTGATGTTACTCGTCCATGTTAGTCTTGGTCTGCCTCTGCCTCTTTTACCTTGTATTTTCCCCTCCAGGATTACTTTTAGTAGGCTGTTGTGTCTTTTAACATGGCCCAAAAATCGCATTTGTCTTGTTTGAATTGTGTTTAGCAGTTCTATTTTCATTTTTAGTTGTTTTAAGACTTCATCGTTTGTTTTCTTTTCCTTCCATCCAATTCTACCTATTCTTCTATATATCCACATTTCAAAGACTTCAATTTTCTGTTCTGTTTTCTTGTCTAATGTCCATGTTTCTGCGCCATATATGAATGTTGAGAAGACATAACATTTTGCTATTCTTAGTTTTAGCCCTGGTGTTGTTTGTTTTGATGTTAGTTTATTTTTCATGACATTAAAATTACTTTTTGCCATTCCTAATCTTTATATTTTATTTCAGTTGTACATTTTCCATCACTGGTTATAGTATGTCCAAGGTAGTTGTAGTTCTGAACTGTCTCCAAGTCTATTCCTTCAATTTTGATATCCACTTGTTGGTTTTGAATATTTTCTTTGTTTATGATCATTGTTTTAGTCTTTTGATATTCATATCAAGTCCATATTTGTTACCGGTGTCGTTAGTCATTACAATTTGAGGGATATTCTTGCAAGCAGATCTGATCACCTAGGGACTTGTCTAATGTGCAGCGCGGACGACGTGTTGACTAAGCTAAACTTACATCTTTTATTTATTTCAATGAAAACCAAGTCAGTATAAATAATCACAAGAGATAAGAAAGTTAAAATTCGAGACAACAAATATAAATGTTCACAAATAAGAACAGAAAACACATGGGGAAAGAAAAGTAACAGAAAACAAGTCTCGAACTCTGCGGTTATTATAATCTTGAGTGTTTTATCAGAGAACGGTAGTCCAATATAAGCTGGGATTACACAGAACAAGTGACAAATGCCGATTTATATTTTTTCAGTCATCATCATCATCAAGTATCCGGCCTGCTGGCGTAGGTGACCATGTCTCTCTACAACTTTCGATCACGACAGTTATTTATCATTTCCAATTTTTATATTTAAAAAAAATGTATTCAAAAAATTTTAATTATTAATGCTTCAATTCTTATCCTTCATTTTTTTCTCAAAAATACTGTTTTCGATTATGAATCTGTGTCCTTTTCCCTTCAATTTGATGCCTAATTTCTATGTCTATGACGTGTTATAGTGAAAATATGAAAGATTTAAAGAATGAAGTATTTTTCAGGAAAAAAAATTATGGCCAAACAGTAGTGACTGGGTAGAAAAAGTACCGTCATTAAGAGTTAAGCTGTCTGTTATTTTTTCTCTTTGCTTCCCTCTATCTCCTCGTCCCTAAATTTTTCCATTTGTTACAATATATTCCAGTTGTTCTCTTCTCATTACATGGCATAAAAATGATGACTGTTTCTTCCTAGTATTGGAAATTAGCTCTCTTTTTGCTTTGGCCTCTTTCAGAACACTTTCATTACTCTTCTTAGCTGCCCATGGTATTCTCAGCATTCTTCTGTAAAACCACATTTCTACAGCCTCCAGTGATTTTCTTGATTGTTTTCTTATTGTCCATGATTCACATCCATATGTTAACACTTTTTTGCTAGTTAGATTAAAAGCTTTTGAGGTTTATTTTTCCAATGAAGTCAACATTTATTTAACGATCCACGGTTTGGCTTTTTTAGCAAAACTTTTTGGCTTTCTTTTCCCCAATGCCTCTTCTGTTTTACTGTAGACCATCGAATATTTACATTAGCTGATTTCATACATGACCACTCTAAGTTACCTCTCTTACCTTTCTTTTTTTTTTTATCACTTCTTTTATGTCGGCATCAATCAATGTCTAAAGATCTTAATATCTGTATCGATTACTGGCTGAAGCCAGTATATTTATTATATGTTATATATACATTATATTTGTATCGATCAATATTTGAAGCTCTTTATATCTGTATCGATCAATGTTTGAAGCTCTTTATATCTGTATCGATCAATGTTTGAAGCTCTTTATATCTGTATCGATCAATGTTTGAAGCTCTTTATATCTGTATCGATCAATGTTTGAAGCTCTTTATATCTGTATCGATCAATGCCTGCAGTTCTTTATAACTGTATCGTTCGTCTCCGATAGGAGTAAGCTATCGTTAGCACACAATCATCATCAACAAGTACCGGGCCTGCTGGGGTAGGAAATCATGTCTCTCCACAATTTTCGACCTCGACAGTTATTTATCATTTCTGTTGATGACCTTATGCCAGGTCATTCTGTTAATCTGTCTGGTATATTTTCTCTTTGCTTTCCTCTATCTGTTTGTCCCTCAATTGTCCAAGTTGTTACAATATATTCCAGTTGTTCTCTTCTCATTACATGGCCAAAAAATGATGATTATAACACACAACAAGTGATCAAATTAAAACTATTTCCAACTACGGACACATAGGGTCTACCACTGTCAGACGTAGACCTTCTCCACAACGACTCATGGTCTACTCCCTACGTTGTTCAACCATCCACGGCTCCACAGAGACATACGATCCACACCCAACGTTGTTGGGGGGCCTCGGTAGCCTAGTTAGGAAAACCACCCGACTTGGCTACCGACGTTCGTACATCCCGTGTTCGATTCCCGTAGGAAGTAGTGTGAATTATACTCGTGGTTGGGAATGAAAAATACCCCCGTGCTCGACCCAGCCGCTGTCGGAAATGGGTACCAGGGTAGTACTCTGGAAAAGTGAGGAATGCCCCCTCGCATCGTGAGTTTTGATGCTTGAAGCGACACTATCCAGAAATCTCCGAACATTTCTGGATAGGCGGCCGAACACATATGGGTGAAAACTGGCGTGATAAGACTCCGATTTAAGTCTCGTACTTTACCTTTACCTTTTAAGTTGTTCTACCGTCCACCGTCTACACAGTTACTGACGGCCCACACACTACGTTGTTCTTGCATCCACCACCTCCACGACACACTACCCACACACTACGTTGTTATTGCATCCACCACCTCCACGACACACTACCCACACACTACGTTGTTCTTGCATCCACCACCTCCACGACACACTACCCACACACTACGTTGTTCTTGCATCCACCACCCCCACGACACACTACCCACACACTACGTTGTTCTTGCATCCACCACCTCCACGACACACTACCCACACACTATATTGTTCTTGCATCCACCATCTCCGCCACACACTACCCACACACTATATTGTTCTTGCATCCACCACCTCCGCCACACACTACCCACACACTATATTGTTCTTGCATCCACCATCTCCGCCACACACTACCCACACACTACGTTGTTCTTGCATCCACCACCTCCACGACACACTACCCACACACTACGTTGTTCTTGCATCCACCACCTCCACGACACACTACCCACACACTACGTTGTTCTTGCATCCACCACCTCCACGACACACTACCCACACACTATATTGTTCTTGCATCCACCATCTCCGCCACACACTACCCACACACTATATTGTTCTTGCATCCACCACCTCCACGACACACTACCCACACACTATATTGTTCTTGCATCCACCATCTCCGCCACCCACTACCCACACACTACGTTGTTCTTGCATCCACCACCTCCACGACACACTACCCACACACTACGTTGTTCTTGCATCCACCACCTCCACGACACACTACCCACACACTATATTGTTCTTGCATCCACCATCTCCGCCACACACTACCCACACACTATATTGTTCTTGCATCCACCACCTCCACGACACACTACCCACACACTATATTGTTCTTGCATCCACCATCTCCGCCACACACTACCCACACACTACGTTGTTCTTGCATCCACCACCTCCACGACACACTACCCACACACTACGTTGTTCTTGCATCCACCACCTCCACGACACACTACCCACACACTACGTTGTTCTTGCATCCACCATCTCCGCCACACACTACCCACACACTATATTGTTCTTGCATCCACCATCTCCGCCACATACGGCTCACACACTACGTTGTTCTTGCATCGACCACCTCCACAACACACTACCCACACACTACCCACACACTATATTGTTCTTGCATCCACCATCTCCGCCACATACGGCTCACACCCTACGTTGTTCTTGCATCCACCATCTCCACGACATACGGCTCACACCCTACGTTGTTCTTGCATCCACCATCTCCACCACATACGGCTCACACCCTACGTTGTTCTTGCATCCACCATCTCCACGACATACGGCTCACACCCTACGTTGTTCTTGCATCCACCATCTCCACCACATACGGCTCACACCCTACGTTGTTCTTGCATCCACCATCTCCACCACATACGGCTCACACCCTACGTTGTTCTTGCATCCACCATCTCCACCACATACGGCTCACACCCTACGTTGTTCTTGCATCCACCATCTCCACCACATACGGCTCACACCCTATATTGTTCTTGCATCCACCATCTCCACCACATACGGCTCACACACTACGTTGTTCTTGCATCCACCATCTCCACCACATACGGCTCACACCCTACGTTGTTCCGAAATGCACATCTCACAGATAATGTCTCCGCCCATTATTATCATCATCGGCATCATCATAATCATTATCAAGTATCCTGTTTTATTTCTATCGCGTGTTTTCATTCAGTCCTATATTTATTTTGACATTTCTTTATCTCGTCCTCCAACGACCCTAATATTTATGCCACTGAAGTTTATCAGTTTAACCCTATTTGCCTTTTCAGTCAGCATTTCAACATTTGTTCCCCTTATCTGACCCTACTTTAGCGTTTCTATGTCCTCTGGCAATAAATAATTGACGAGAGGAAAAGCTGACTGCAACTGTTGTTGTTCGTCTTGTTATTGTTGTTGTTATTGTTGTTGTTATTGTTGTTATTGTTGCAGTTATTGTTGCTATTATTGTTCCAGTTATTGTTGCTGTTATTTTTGGTGTTGTGTTGGTGTCTACTTGCTGTTGGACTGAGATGGTGTTTACTGTTGTAGGAGAGATGTGGTGTTTACTGCTGTAGGAGAGATGTGGTGTTTACTGTTGTAGGAGAGATGTGGTGTTTACTGTTGTAGGAGAGATGTGATGTTTACTGCTGTAGGAGAGATGATGTGTTTTACTGTTGTAGGAGAGATGTGGTGTTATCTGTTGTAGGAGAGATGTGGTGTTTACTGCTGTAGGAGAGATGTGGTGTTTACTGTTGTAGGAGAGATGTGGTGTTTACGGTTGTAGGAGAGATGTGGTGTTTACTGTTGTAGGAGAGATGTGGTGTTTACTGCTGTAGGAGTTATGTGGTGTTTACTGCTGTAGGAGAGATGATGTGTTTACTGTTGTAGGAGAGATGTGGTGTTATCTGTTGTAGGAGAGATGTGGTGTTTACTGCTGTAGGAGAGATGTGGTGTTTACTGCTGTAGGAGAGATGTGGTGTTTACTGCTGTAGGAGAGATGTGGTGTTTACTGCTGTAGGAGAAATGTGGAGTTTACTGTTGTATGAAAGATGTGGTGTTTACAGTTGTAGGAGCGATGTGGTGTTTACTGTTGTAGGAGAGATGAGGTGTTTACTGCTGTAGGAGAGATGAGGTGTTTATTGCTGTAGGAGAGATGTGGTGTTTACTGCTGTAGGAGAGATGAGGTGTTTACTGATGTAGGAAAGATGAGGTGTTTATTGCTGTAGGAGAGATGTGGTGTTTACTGCTGTAGGAGAGATGAGGTGTTTACTGCTGTAGGAGAGATGTGGTGTTTACGGTTGTAGGAGAGATGTGGTGTTTACTGTTGTAGGAGAGATGTGGTGTTTACTGTTGTAGGAGAGATGTGGTGTTTTACTGTTGTAGGAGAGATGTGGTGTTTACTGTTATAAGGAGAGATGTGGTGTTTACTGCTGTGGAACAGAAGTGGTGTATACTTACTGTAGGACAGAGATGGTATTTACTTGCTGTAGGACAGAGATGGTATTTACTTACTGTAGGACAGAGATGGTATTTACTTACTGTAGGACAGAGGTGGTATTTACTTACTGTAGGACAGAGATGGTATTTACTTACTGTAGGACAGAGATGGTATTTACTTACTGTAGGACAGAGATGGTATTTACTTGCTGTAGGACAGAGGTGGTGTGTTTTTCATTGTTTCCATTACTAATTCAAACCTAAAAAAAAAAGTAAGAACCTCGTTACGCCAAGTGACGTATAGGGAATATGGTGTTAGTGACCATAAATTTTACAGACCTTCGGCACATGATTTTTGGGGTAATGTGATCGGTATTACGCTCGTGCCGCTTTACTTTCCTAGAAAAAATCCAGTACCCACTTAAGGCTGGGTGGACTCTGCAGCCGTCGGTCAAGATCGAACCTGACCTCTTGTTCTTTATAGTCCAGTTCACTAACCACTGAGCTATCGCGGCCTCCAATTTAATCCTTATTTATCACTACTTTCTTTATCTTTGATAAGCAGGGACAATCAGAAAATGAACTGAAGGATGACCCATGAAAAAGGAAAATGAAATAGACAAACGTAACTGGTTTGCTGACACGTCATCTTCTACGTGAACACCATGATTAGTTTACCTCAGAGACCGCCCTTAAAAGAACGCTAACTAGGCGTAGATACATTGTTACGATAGTGTTTGATATGTCGTGATATTTGCGCCCTTCTGTTCCAGACATTTGTTTTTGCATGACATTTATTTGTACCACGGTCCATGCCGTCTTTAAACTCTACACGTTTAGGTCAGACTTGTCAGTCTGTAGTATAGCTTCGACAATATATTAGCTTCGTTGTGCTAGACTTGTCAGTCTGTAGTATAGCTTCGATAATATATTAGCTTCGTTGTGCTAGACTTGTCAGTCTGTAGTATAGCTTCGACAATATATTAGCTTCGTTGTGATAGACTTGTCAGTCTCTAGTATAGCTTCGACAATATATTAGCTTCGTTGTGCTAGACTTGTTAGTCTCTAGTAGAGCTTCGACAATATATCAGCTTCGTTGTGTGCTAGACTTGTTAGTCTCTAGTAGAGCTTCGACAATATATCAGCTTCGTTGTGCTAGACTTGTCACTTCTCTAGTATAGCTTCGACAATATATCAGCTTCGTTGTGCTAGACTTGTTAGTCTCTAGTAGAGCTTCGACAATATATTAGCTTCGTTGTGCTAGACTTGTTAGTCTCTAATATAGCTTCGACAATATATCAACTTCGTTGTGCTAGACTTGTCAGTTCTCTAGTATAGCTTCGACAATATATCAACTTCGTTGTGCTAGACTTGTCAGTTCTCTAGTACAGCTTCGACAATATACCAGCTTCGTTGTGCTAGACTTGTAAGTTCTCTAGTATAGCTTCGACAATATATCAACTTCGTTGTACTAGACTTGTCAGTCTCTAATATAGCTTCGACAATATATCAACTTCGTTGTGCTAGACTTGTCAGTTCTCTAGTATAGCTTCGACAATATATCAGCTTCCTTGTGCTAGACTTGTCAGTCTTTAGTGTAGCTTAACGGTTATCGTCATCACACAACGGAAAACGTTGCAGTGCTAAACTTGTTAGTCTATTTACCACGGCATTTGCGTGAGGGTCTTGGTCAGCTCTGTGTTTGCTGACTAATCTCAGCAGAGTTGCTGGTGGAGTTTGTGCTGTCACAAACGAGAGCAGACAAACAGACTCACTATGAGGTAAGACATTTCATCATATTGGTCAAGTGGGTGCATCATCAGCCAAACAAGAAAACAAAGCAGAATCAAAGTGAGAAATCAACACAATCATCATTAGTCACACAAGAAAACAAAGCAGAATCAAAGTGAGAAATCAACACAATCATCATAAGTCACACAAGAAAACAAAGCAGAATCAAAGTGTGAAATCAACACAATCATCATCAGTCACACAAGATATAACAATATAATTATAACGAGAACTCAACACAATCATCATTCCAATGTATCAACATTATCAAACGTGGACGAAAGAATCTAGAATAATCAAAGCAGTTAGTGAAATGTGCCATACAAAAGAAGGATGCCAATTTGAAAGAAAATAATGGAATTAAAGAAAGGAGTAAAAAATGTAATTAGATTAATGACGACAGTAACAGCAGGTGGCGTTCATCTGTAACACCTACGGGGACTCACATACTGCAGACACTAGTTACACTTGTCAATGATTAGTTCATTCCTTGCCAAACAAAGGGCATATTTTAGCATGCGGCTTGCGTCCAAGCCTTATGCGGCTCTTCATTATTCACCAAGACAAAAAAATTGGTAAAAAGACACGAAAAAATGGAGACAAGAAAAGAAAAATGAAGAAAGTTTTTTTTTTTTAAATATATGGATGGGAAAAAAATAATTGTTAACTCTCCGCACGTTTCGCCGCACAGTGCGTCACTCTCACTTTCTTTAGTGTCAATCAAACCATATTCTTCTTAATGTCTTGTATCATTTTAGTTTCGATGAAATCTAATTCCTTCTTTAATTATCTACAAATTCATACTTAATATGTTAAGTGTTAGATAATGTAAACATATATATTAAATTTAAAAACATGAACAATCTTGTTCTGAAATCTCTACTGATAAATTTATAAAAACCTTCCCGTACTGAAAGAGTTAAAATTATCACAATGAAGAATGTCACTTTAAGACAAGAAATGTACATTCATCATCATCATCATGTGCCATACATGTTGACGTAGGCGATCATGTCCTTCCACAATCTACTATCCACAATGCATCGTACCAATTCCGCTGTTGACCGTTTTCCATGCCATGACACCAAGCAATCTAGTATTTTCTCTCTTTATCGTCAGCGATATCCCTTTCCCTGTATTTTGCCAAATATTCAAATTTTCCTTTTCTCATGATGCACCCGAAAAATGTTGATTGTTTCTTTCTGATGTTTCTCATGAGCTCCATTTTTGTGTTGGCCTCTTTGAGAATTTTCTAGTTGGTCTTTTTCGCTGTCCAGGGAACTTTCAACATTCTTCTGATAAAATTCCATCTCTGTGGCCTCTAATCGTCTTTTCATTTGTTTGTTTACAGAGATTTACAAAAATGAAAATCAACAGACGATGTTAACAATTGTTACTATTTATTTACTAATAAAGGCTACTCCTTGTGTTCATCCTCTTAATATTTTTCTTAACATTAAACGTTCAATAGAATCAAATCATTCTTATAAGTTTGTTCAAATGTTCATCAGTTAGAATAGATCTATAATTCTTCTTCTTTTTCTTTCCTTCTTCATTTGCCTTTCAGCGTCGATGGGAGATATAATTTGCGGTCTTTTGCTTTTCTGTTGCTGTTATGTTCCCTAGTTCTTATAATATTCCATCCATCCCACTTTTTCGTGGACGACCTTTGGGTCTGGTGTTCTCACGTTTATTGAAGGATCGTTGTGTTGTTTTTTATCTTTCTGCCTTGCCACGTGGCCAAACCATTTTATATGTTGTGTCTTTAAATATTATATGGCAGGGGCTATTCCTAGCTTTTTTCTCAGTTCTTCATTTCTGATCTTGTCTCTCAAGCTGTTTCCTGCCATTCGTCTGACACATTTCATCTCGGTAGAGGTTATTTTTCTCATTGTTCTTTCATCTAGGGATGCGATCTATAATTGGATTAGTAAATATAACAGACGAATGAAAATAGTGCCTCAAAGGAGTACATGGTTATTTTATTTAATAATATTTATTATTTTATATCTCCTCAGATTTAGATTTAATATTTTATATTTTATGTCTCCTCAAATTTAGGTTTGATAATATTTCATACTTTATGTCTCCTCATATATAGATTAATAATATTTTATGTTTCATGTCCTCAGATTTAGATTTCATATTTATGTCTCCTCAGATTTAGATTTAATATTTTATATTTTATATCTCCTCAGATTTAGATTTAATATTTTATATTTTATATCTCCTCAGATTTAGATTTAATATTTCATACTTTATGTCTCCTCAGATTTAGATTTAATAATATATTTATATTTTAAATCTCCTCAGATTTAGATTTAATATTTTATGTTTCATGTCTCCTCAGATTTAGATTTCATATTTCATATTTTATGTCTCCTCAGATTTAGATTTCATATTTCATATTTTATATCTCATCAGATTTAGATTTAATATTTTATATCTCCTCAGATTTAGATTTTATATTTAATATGTTATGTCTCCTCAGATTTAGATTTGATATTTAATATTTTATGTCTCCTCATATTTAGGTTTGATAATATTTCATATTTTATGTCTCCTCATATTTAGGTTTGATAATATTTCATAGTTTATGTCTCCTCATATTTAGGTTTAATAATATTTCATATTTTATGCCTCCTCAGATTTAGATTTGACAGGAAAAGAGCTGTACTTATGCTTTTGGAACCGTCAAGTAAATAACTGCAATATCTATGTATGATCTACTACAACAAAACATTTGTTTAATACTCAAAGATAAAGAGAAAAGATTCAATGCTAAATAACTGAACTTCCATTTAGCGATAACTTTAACAAGATACAAACACATACATGATACATGATATCTCCAGAATATTTCATAAACGCGTCTGTTTTTGAAATTGCAATCTCCTGGCAGGAGTTTTAAAAAAAATACAGAGGTAAGCCAACCTGGCACATAAAAATATCCTGTTATAGTGGAAAGCCTGGAGCCGAGAAGATGTCGCAGTTTGCTGTAAACAGCAACACAGCGCTATATAGTTAGCCTGTTGAACGTTCTTTCAAGAGCCGACGGTGAAGAGGTGCCAATGTCGAACAAATGCAAATTAGGAATATAAAAAAAATTGGAAGCATATTTAAGGGTCTGGAAATTGAGTACCACGGTAATGTTGCGTCACATTTAAAAAAAAAAAAAGAAGTTAAAAACATGTACGCGAAAGTATGCTTGCTTGCGTTCGCCCGATGACTAAAGTATTCTAGAGTATTCTAGTAGACTATAGAATTCCCTTTCATCATCCGTCCTTAAAAGGACGTTAAGTGGGTGTGTCTGCCTTGTGTTGTGGTTTGCTGTATAACAGTGATATTTGCTCCTTTCGGCCCAACACATCCGACATCAGCACGACATTTTTGAGTACCGGGTTGTCTTCCCTCTTCGATCCCTACTCGCTTGGCCAGACTAGACAGGTTAGTTTGTTACTAGAGGCACCGCGGAGAGGTGGAGCAGGGTCTGGATGGTTCTGGTTCACCGATCCTGGCGCAAGCCATCAGCGGTGGATCGCTGACAACTTCCAGCTCCGGTGCTATGAGGCGCGCCTTCGCCTCCATACGCGAAAGTATTATAGCAGTTAAAACCAGATTAAGCAGGTACCAGAATTTGAGTACTCATTATTAGTACATTATCAATGAGTACATTATAATTCCAACACTCCAGAAAATGCAAACATGTATTATCACAATTATAGCATGTTAAATTAAATAAAAAGACCAATGAAGAAGTTCTCAAAGAGGCCAACACAAAAAGGGAGCTCTTAAAAAACATCAGAAAGAAACAATCAACATTTTTCGGGCACATCATGAGAAGAGGAAAGTTGGAATACTGGGTTACAACTGGCAAAGTAAAAGGAAAGAGAGATCGCGGACGACAAAGAGAGAAAATACTGGATAGCTTGGTGTCATGGCATGGAAAACAGTCAATAACAGAGCTGATACGATGCACTGTAGATAGAAGATTGTGGAGGAACATGATCACCTACGCCAACCGGTATGGCACATGATGATGATGATGAGCAAGTTAAAACATGTAAAAGGTCAAGTACAAGACTTGAGTCATCGTCTTAGCACGCAAGTTTTCACCCATATGTGCTCGGCCGCCTATCCGGAAGTGTTCGGAGACTTCAAGCATCGAAACTCACGATACGAGACGGCATTCCTCACCTTCCCAGAGTACTCCTACCCTAGTACCAATTTCTGCCAGCGCCTGGGTCGACCGCGGAGGGGGTATTATTTTTTTTTTCAACGAGTACAACTCACACTGCTTCTGAAATCTAACACGGGTTGTCCGAACGTCGGAAGCCCAGTCGGGTGGTGTTCCCGACTCGGTTACCGAAGCTCTCAAATATGTATTATCACACTTATAACAAGGTTAACCAACAACCAGAGCATGAGTATTACAAAAATATTATCACAGAGAATGAAAGAGTTGACACACAAATGAAAAGAGATTCTCTACAATCCAAATCAGTGGCAGAGTAATTAACTTATCAAACATTTCACACATGAAAATGGGAACTTGAGGTTTTTTTTAAACAATGAAAACATTGAAATGGGAACTGGAGGTTTTTTTTAAACAACGAAAACATGTAAATGGGAACTGGGGGTTTTCTTAAACAATGAAAACATTGAAATGGGAATTGGAGGTTTTTTTTAACAATGAAAACATTGAAATGGGAACTGGAGGTTTTTTTTTTAAACAATGAAGACATCGAAAGGAGAACTGGAGGTTTTCTTAAACAATGAAGACATCGAAATGGGAACTGTGTGTTTTCTTAAACAATGAAAACATCGAAATAGGAACTGGGGTTTTTCTTAAACAATGAAAACATCGAAATAGGAACTGGAGGTTTTCTTTAACAATGAAAACATCGAAATCGGAACTGGAGGTTTTCTTTAACAATGTAAACATATAAATGGGAACTGGAGGGTTTCTTAAACAATGAAAACATATAAATGGGAACTGGAGGGTTTCTTAAACAATGAAAACATCGAAATTGGGAACTGCAAGTTTTCTAAAAACAATTTAAACATCGAAATGGGAACTGCGAGTTTCAAACAATTATTTAAACAATGAAATGGAAATTTGAGGTTTTCTAGAAACATCGAAATGGGAACTGCAAGTTTCAAACAATTATTTAAACAATGAAATGGAAATTTGAGGTTTTCTAGAAACATCGAAATTGAAACGAAGAGATTAAATTCCAGTGACAAACATTGTCCTTGTCCAAATCACAAGAATGAAGATCATGAATAAAATGTGAAATCATAATATAAACAAGGTAATTAATGACGTCAGAATGGACACACTAGCCGGCCGAAAATATAATCGAGTTTCGTTGACGTCATGCAGGGACAGATGTTTGAAAGGAAGGAAAAGATGTTATTGATAAAAGGGCCACAACCACAAATGATGACGTAAAAATAAACTGTTGGTTCTACAATACACGCTGAATAATAAGAAAGTTGTGACATAAATGAAACTGTTGACATTCCAAACAGAGAGAGGTGTGACATAAATACAATTGTTGACATTCCAAACAGAGAGAGGTGTGACATAAATACAATTGTTGACATTCCAAACAGAGAGAGGTGTGACATAAATACAACTGTTGACATTGTAACCATAGAGAGGTGTGACATAAATACAATTGTTGACATTGCGAACATAGAGAGGTGTGACATAAATACAATTGTTGACATTGCGAACATAGTGAGGTGTGACATAAATACAATTGTTGACATTGTAACCATAGAGAGGTGTGACATAAATACAATTGTTGACATTGCGATCATAGAGAGGTGTGACATAAATACAATTGTTGACATTGTAACCATAGAGAGGTGTGACATAAATACAATTGTTGACATTCCAAACAGAGAAAGGTGTGACATAAATACAATTGTTGACATTGTAACCATAGAGAGGTGTGACATAAATACAATTGTTGACATTGTAACCATAGAGAGGTGTGACATAAATACAATTGTTGACATTGTAACCATAGAGAGGTGTGACATAAATACAATTGTTGACATTGTAACCATAGAGAGGTGTGACATAAATACAATTGTTGACATTCCAAACAGAGAAAGGTGTGACATAAATACAAGTGTTGACATTATAACCATAGAGAGGTATGACATAAATACAATTGTTGATATTCCAAACAGAGAAAGGTGTGACATAAATACAATTGTTGACATTATAACCATAGAGAGGTGTGACATAAATACAATTGTTGACATTGCGATCATATAGAGGTGTGACATAAATACAATTGTTGACATTGCGATCATAGAGAGGTGTGACATAAATACAATTGTTGACATTCCAAACAGAGAGAGGTGTGACATAAATACAATTGTTGACATTGCGATCATAGAGAGGTGTGACATAAATACAATTGTTGACATTATAACCATAGAGAGGTGTGACATAAATACAATTGTTGACATTGCGATCATAGAGAGGTGTGACATAAATACAATTGTTGACATTCCAAACAGAGAAAGGTGTGACATAAATACAATTGTTGACATTATAACCATAGAGAGGTATGACATAAATACAATTGTTGATATTCCAAACAGAGAAAGGTGTGACATAAATACAATTGTTGACCTTATAACCATAGAGAGGTGTGACATAAATACAATTGTTGACATTATAACCATAGAGAGGTGTGACATAAATACAATTGTTGACATTGCGATCATAGAGAGGTGTGACATAAATACAATTGTTGACATTGCGATCATAGAGAGGTGTGACATAAATACAATTGTTGACATTGCGATCATAGAGAGGTGTGACATAAATACAATTGTTGACATTGCGATCATAGAGAGGTGTGACATAAATACAATTGTTGACATTCCAAACAGAGAAAGGTGTGACATAAATACAATTGTTGACATTCCAAACAGAGAAAGGTGTGACATAAATACAATTGTGGACATTCCAAACAGAGAAAGGTGTGACATAAATACAATTGTTGACATTCCAAACATAGAGAGGTGTGACATAAATACAATTGTTGACATTCCAAACAGAGAAAGGTGTGACATAAATACAATTGTTGACATTCCAAACAGAGAAAGGTGTGACATAAATACAATTGTTGACATTCCAAACAGAGAAAGGTGTGACATAAATACAATTGTTGACATTCCAAACAGAGAAAGGTGTGACATAAATACAATTGTTGACATTCCAAACAGAGAAAGGTGTGACATATATAAAATTGTTGACATTGCATTCATAGAAGGGTGTGACATAAACCGTTCGGATGAAGTGACAAATTTTGTAACATATTTAGATAAATTTTGCTACCTGTGCTAGAATTATATCAATATTTGGTTCCTCCATTTCTTCTCTCACTCTCTCCGCTATATTAATGTATTCCTTTTTTCGCTCTCTCTTTTTTTTGCGATGTACAAGACTTGTTGATGTTATGTTGAACGTCCGAGTTAATGTGACAGAACAATTAAAGTACGGGTGTTAGAGCAATAATAAGGTGATACAAATTGACAGAGACAGCATGTATCACATTAAAGAAGTACCAGTGAGACTGTAACAGAAAAATAATGCATTAAAACAATATAATAATTGTAGAAGAGTAAAAAGGAAAATAGGAAAATGTTCCAAATCAAAATAACATTTTGTACTTCTTCTTCTTCTGCTAAGCTCCCTGTGGAGCATAGGTCTTCACACAAATTTTCCAAGTCGTTCTGTTTCTTGCCATTCTTTTAAAATTCCACGTTTTCTTCATCATCTTCATCTCTGCCTCCGTCTGTTTTCTCCAAGAATATTTTGGTCTTATTCTTTGTCTTTTACCTTGGGGATTCCAAAAAAAGACCTGTTTGTGTAATACTCTCAGTTGGCTTATGCAACATGTGTCCTATCCAGCGCCATCGTCTTCGCTATATCTCTTTATCCATTGATATTTTACTGGTTCTTTTCCATAATTCATCTATTGATTTTGACCCTTCAGATGTGCGCGTGGCCGTGCGGCTAAAACCACTGTTCCGCTGGATGAAAAGCTGACGTACGGTGTTCGAAGCCCGCGGTAGACAGAAAGGATTTTTTCTATCGGGGATGAAATAAAAATCCTGAGTCGCACACGTCGTGGCGACTGCTTGACAGAGCGGCCTTTATCCCTCTGGTTCTATCGTTGCCCCCCGACATACACCAGCAATGGTACTATGCGACGTAAAGATAGTTTTTTTTTTTAATTTCCATCCTTTTTATTCTGTGTAAGCATCCATTAATGAAGGTCTGTATCTTCGTGATTGTCATTTTTAGTTGTTCTCCATGTTGCACAGCCATATAAAAGGACTGATTTAACATTGCAGTTGACAATTCTTGTCCATGTTTGTGAAGTCTTTTTTTTTTCGTTTTCTTTTTACAGCATAGGATAGCCAGCCCCATGCCCAACCTTCCTGAGTCACCTCTTACGAACATGCCTAGTAGGGAACAGCGCTACAGTTGTTCACTCCGACTCCGGACCACGTCATTTTTGTGTTTACCAAAGATATAATATTAGGATGTCGACAAGAATCGATTGTAATCAATGAGTAACAGTACAAGCACCACACCGTTCTTCACATCATCATCATTGAGTGCCGTCTCCGCATCGAAGGTTGGCTACTATAGAGCGACCTTCTTCTCTGTCTCTTGCTTTGATGGTGCAGGTTGTCATTGTCTGACTTGTCCATCTTTTAACGTTACTCGTCCATATTAGTCTTGGTTTGCCTCTGACTCTTTTACCTTGTATTTTCCCTTCCAATATTACTTTTAGTAGGCTGTTGTGTGTTTTAACATGCCCCCAAAATCGTATTTGTCTTGTTTGAATTGTGTTTAGTAGTTCTCTTTTCATTTTTAGTTGTTTTAAGACTTCCTCGTTTGTTTTCTTTTCTTTCCATCCAATGCTACCTATTCTTCTATAAATCCACATTTTCTTTTTCACAATTGTCACAAAAATAGTTCACGTGAAACTATATTTTATATTAATTTTAGTATATTTCCACACATGTCAATTTTCAGCTCTTTATTAAATCTTTTTATATCTACACATGCCAATATTCAGCTCTTTATTAAATCGTTATATTTCAAGCTTCACTATATCTGAGTTATGAAAACTTTGTACTGTTATTCACTGCCGAATGGTTTTACAAATATAAGGATAATTTTTTGAATGAACCAATAACACTGTTTTTTCTGCTGTGAATATTCTCGTTAAAAGACACAATGATGTGTGGGCGTGCCCATTACTGAACACACACGCACATAAATTATTCACTCAAAACGATGTGCTTTTATTGTAAAAGCTGGCTAAAAGCACAAAAAGTATCCAATGTAACATTTATCCCTGAATAGTCTCCCCGTAAAACATTGCAATTTGAGCAAATGGTGAAATCAAAATATGTTGTAAATAGGTTGTAAATTTTCTTCTTCTACCTTTTCAGCTCCCAGTGGAGCATAGTTCTTCAACAAACACTTTCCAAGTCGTTCTGTCTTTTGCCATTTTTTTAAGATCATTCCATGTCTTCCCCATCATCTTTATCTCTGCTTCTATCTGTCTTCTCCAAGAATTCCTTGGTCTTCCTCTTTGTCTTTCCCCTGGGGATTCCAAAAAAGGGCCTGTTGTGTAATACTCTCAGTTGACTTCCGTAGTGTGTGTCCTATCCAGCGCCATCGTCTTCGCTGTATCTCTTTATCCACTGGTGTTTAGTTTGACTGATACATTTCCATAATTATATGTTAGTGATTTTGTCCTGCCATTTCCATCCTTTTATTCTGCGTAAGCATCCATTAATGAAAGTCTGTATCTTCGTGATTGTCAATTTTGTTGTTCTCCATGTTTCACAGCCATATAATAGGACCGCCTTAACATTTGAGTTAAAAATTTTTATTTTTGTATTTAACCTAATTTCTTTGGATTTCCATATGTTTCCCAGTGCAATGAAAGTTCCTCTTGCTTTTGATATCCTTATTTTGATATCATTTTCTGTTCCTCCCTCTTTATCTATATTACTGCCCAGATATATGTAAGATTGTACATCTAATAGAGGTATTTCTCCTAGTTTTATTTGGTTATTGCCAACTGTATTAATTCTCATAATGTTGATCTTATCTCTATTAATCTTCAGTCCTAGCTGTTGTGATCTCTCATCAAGTATGCTGATTGTATCCTGCATCTGTTGATGGCTGTGTGATAGGAGTGCTATGACTAGGCAAAGTCTAAATTATCAAGTTGTTTGGTCAGTGACCACTGGATTCCATTTCTGTCGTTTTGAGTTATTTTCATAATCCAATCTATGGCATGTAGAAAGAGAAATGGGGACAGAAGGAATCCCTGCCTTACTCCTGTTCTTATTTCAAATGCTTTGTAAGCTGTCCTTCATGCACCACACTACATTTCGTTCCTTCATACATTGTTTTTATAAGGTTAATAAACTTTATTGGGGATTCCGTAATGACTCAGCAACTTCCAAAGCATTCTTCTGTCTAAACAATCAAATGCCTTTTCGTAATCTATGAATCCAATATAAAGTGGGGGCTGTAGTTCTAAACTTTGTTTAACTATTATACGTAGAGTAGTTATTTGATCAGCACATGGTCTGTTCTTCCTAAAACCTGCTTGTTCATCTCTCAAATGTTTTTCTATGGCTTCTTTTAGTCTCTCCGGAATGATTCTGCTTAATATTTTTCCTGGCACTAATAGTAGCATAATTCCCCTATAATTTGTGCACTCCTGTAAACTTCCTTTCTTTGGTAGTTTGATCATATAACCTTCTTTCCAGTCTTTAGGTATTTCTTCCCTCTCCCAAATTGTATCTAATAGATTATGTAGCATCTTGGTAGAGGTGATAATATCTGCTTTGATGGCTTCCGAAAGAATTTCATCTGGTCCTGTGGCGTTTACCATTTTTTTAATAGTTTGATGGCTTTCATTATTTCTTCTTTGCTTGGTTTTCCATCTCTCCATTTTTTCCCTTATATTACTAAGCAAGGTTGTAAATATGTTGTAAATATTTTGTAAAGCAGGGAACAAATGCGATAAGACTTATTCTTCACTAGCGACGCCTTTGATGTGAATCTGGCGACATATCGGCCATGGAGAAAGTTTTATTGAAATGTGCAGACTTTTAGGTCGAACGCGAATATAAGCTCGTTAATCGCCTCTGTGTCTGATAAGTTGGCTGACTTTGCAGTCTGTTTAGTTAACAAATATTAGTGGAGAGTACGTCTCCTGGTCTTATTCCTGTCCTAACTTTGAAGTGGTTTGTGCAACCTGCTGCTGTTCTGATAGGTTGGCAAACTTACATTTGTAGTCACTTTAGCAGACTATGCAGTTGGTGTGCATGTAGAGACGTTTACGTATTCTTGTTAGATGCTGACCTACTCTGTATGTTGTTAGATGTTGACCTACTCTGTATGTTGTTAGATGTTGACCTACTCTGTATGTTGTTAGATGCTGACCTACTCTGTATGTTGTTAGATGTTGACCTACTCTGTATGTTGTTAGATGCTGACCTACTCTGTATGTTGTTAGATGCTGACCTACTCTGTATGTTGTTAGATGTTGACCTACTCTGTATGTTGTTAGATGCTGACCTACTCTGTATGTTGTTAGATGCTGACCTACTCTGTATGTTGTTAGATGTTGACCTACTCTGTATGTTGTTAGATGTTGACCTACTCTGTATGTTGTTAGATGTTGACCTACTCTGTATGTTGTTAGATGCTGACCTACTCTGTATGTTGTTAGATGCTGACCTACTCTGTATGTTATTAGATGCTGACCTACTCTGTATGTTGTTAGATGTTGACCTACTCTGTATGTTGTTAGATGTTGACCTACTCTGTATGTTGTTAGATGTTGACCTACTCTGTATGTTGTTAGATGTTGACCTACTCTGTATGTTGTTAGATGCTGACCTACTCTGTATGTTGTTAGATGCTGACCTACTCTGTATGTTGTTAGATGTTGACCTACTCTGTATGTTGTTAGATGTTGACCTACTCTGTATGTTGTTAGATGCTGAACTACTCTGTATGTTTTTAGATGCTGACCTGCTCTGTATGTTGTTAGATGCTGACCTACTCTGTATGTTGTTAGACGTTGACCTACTCTGTATGTTGTTAGATGTTGTCCTACTCTGTATGTTGTTAGATGTTGACCTACTCTGTTTTTTGTTAGATGTTGACCTACTGTGTATGTTGTTAGATGTTGACCTATTCTGTATGTTGTTAGATGTTGACCTACACTGTATGTTGTTAGATGTTGACCTACTCTGTATGTTGTTAGATGTTGACCTACTCTGTATGTTGTTAGATGCTGACCTACTCTGTATGTTGTTAGATGTTGACCTACTCTGTATGTTGTTAGATGCTGACCTACTCTGTATGTTGTTAGATGCTGACCTACTCTGTATGTTGTTAGATGCTGACCTACTCTGTATGTTGTTAGATGTTGACCTACTCTGTATGTTGTTAGATGCTGACCTACTCTGTATGTTGTTAGATGTTGACCTACTCTGTATGTTGTTAGATGCTGACCTACTCTGTATGTTGTTAGATGCTGACCTACTCTGTATGTTATTAGATGCTGACCTACTCTGTATGTTGTTAGATGTTGACCTACTCTGTATGTTGTTAGATGTTGACCTACTCTGTATGTTGTTAGATGTTGACCTACTCTGTATGTTGTTAGATGTTGACCTACTCTGTATGTTGTTAGATGTTGACCTACTCTGTATGTTGTTAGATGCTGACCTACTCTGTATGTTGTTAGATGTTGACCTACTCTGTATGTTGTTAGATGCTGACCTACTCTGTATGTTGTTAGATGCTGACCTACTCTGTATGTTGTTAGATGCTGACCTACTCTGTATGTTGTTAGATGTTGACCTACTCTGTATGTTGTTAGATGTTGACCTACTCTGTATGTTGTTAGATGTTGACCTACTCTGTATGTTGTTAGATGCTGACCTACTCTGTATGTTGTTAGATGCTGACCTACTCTGTATGTTGTTAGATGTTGACCTACTCTGTATGTTGTTAGTATCTCCCATAATTGTTCTCTATTCATCATCATTTTCAATTACCACACCTGCTGGCGTAGATGATCACGTCTCTCTATAAATTGTTATCTCGACTGTTATTTATCATTTCTTTTGTTGAACTTCTGCCGAGCCACTCTCTTAATTTGTCTGGTATTTTTTCTCGTTGCTTCCCTCTATCTCTTCGTCCCTCAATTTTTGCAGTTGTTACAATATATTCCAGCTGTTTCCTTCTCATTACATGGCCAAAACATGATAATTGTTTCTTCCTAATATTGGAAATGAGCTCTCTTAGACTACCTTTTAGAAACGTCAACTAGGCGTACTTGTATTGTAATGTACTTTGCGACAAAGTTTTGATATTTACGCATTTCGGTCCAGTACACAGTAGACAGAAAGCTTTTTTTTTCTATCGGGAGTGAAATAAAAATCCTGAGTCTCACACGTCATGGCGACTGCTTGACCTAGCGGCCTTTATCCCTCTGGTTCTATCATGAGCCCCTCGACATACACCAGCAATGGTAATATGTGTCGTAAAGATAGTTTTTTTTTTTTTTTGCGTTTCAGCACACCCGCCTTCAGAACGGCATTTTGGAGCACAGGGTTACCTTCCCTCCTCGATCCCTACTCGCTAATCCGGGCTGGTTTGTCTGTTTCCAGTTCGGGGTTCGGGTAAAGTAGAGAATGTATCAAGTCTATTGTTCACCGATCCTGACGCATGCAGTCTCTGTCAGCTATGGGTTGTTGACCAGTCTCAGCTAAGTTGCTGGTGGACGGTATGTGCCTCTGACCTGATATCTTACATGGAACTCAAAGAATGACGGGGAAAGTATTGAATTGACATCTCATGTTGGAGACATAGAAACACCTGAAATCTTATGTTGGAGACATAGAAACATCTGACATCTTATGTTGGAAACATAGAAACACCTGAAATCTTATGTTGGAGACATAGAAACACCTGACATAAATAAGACTGTCGTCTCTGCATAGGGCGACACTGCTCGCATAGAAAGAGAGAAAATAAAGTTGTACTGGTTTCAGATGAGAAACAAGCGCAATTAGCTACCACAGCATTAACTCACCAGTTCGAGAGCTCAAGTAAAAGAAAGAGTTAAATATAGACGTATGTGACAAATCACAAACTGACATCAAACCGCTATGAACACCTGACCGCCAAACACAGCTGCCAACAACACAGTGTCCTATTTGGCACGTCCTGCTACCACAAGGGAATTAACTTCGTATTAACAAGTTCATAATAGCATTCAAGATTTATTTCTCTTGGACAGGTCTTTATCTGACATGAGAATTTAGACCTTTCCTTCCTCGCTTTTCGGCGCTGAGAGGAGATATAATCAGCTCTACCGCAGCTTCTAGTGCTTTTATTTACCTTTCCTGTTAATGCGTGTCTGTAGATACAATTGTCTAAGCAGTCTCGTGACGTGAGACAGGAAATAAGTGATCCTCTGCAAGATTACAGACAACAAACAAGTTAACCTGGTGCAAACATTACAGACAACAACAAACATCCAGTGCAACATTACAGACAACAAACAAGCGATCCAGTGCAACATTACAGACAACAAACAAGCGATCCAGTGCAACATTACAGACAACAAACAAGCGATCCACTGCAACATTGCATACAACAAACAAGCGATCAAGTGAAACATTACAGACAACAAACAAGCGATCCAGTGCAACATTACAGACAGCAAACAAACAATCCAGTGCAACATTACAGACAGCAAACAAACAATCCAGTGCAACATTACAGACCACAATCAAGCGATCCAGTGCAACATTACAGACAACAAACAAACGATCCACTGCAACATTGCATACAACAAACAAGCGATCAAGTGAAACATTACAGACAACAAACAAGCGATCCACAACAACATTACTGGCAACAAGCAAGCGATCCTTCGCAACATTACACACAACAAAACAAGCGACCCACTGCAACATTATAGACAAAAAAGCGATCCATTATAACACTACAGGCAACAAGCAAGTGATCCACTGCAACATTAGACACAACAAACAAGCGACCCACTACAACATTACAAACAACCACCAAGCGCCAAGAATAGACACACGATCCACTACCACAGTTCAAACTTGACTAAATGACGTCATTATTAGACAACAAGAAATCTCAAGTAGATGTCTTTCTCTCACAAAATCATTCCCAACTTTGTGCTGTCTAGGAGCCGCGATAGCTCAGTGGTTAGTGAACTAGACTACAAAGGACAAGAGGTAGGGTTCGATCCCAACCGACGGCTTCCGGGTTCACCCAACCTTAAATGGGTACCGAATTTTTTCTGGGTACCGACCACATTACTCTCAAAATTATGTGCTAAAGGTCTGTAAAATTTATGGTCACTAACACCATCTTCCATCGGGGCCTCGGTACCCTAGTTGGGAAAACCACTCGACTGGACTACCGACGTTCGGACAACCCGTGTTCGATTCGCGCTGGGAGCAGTGTGAGTTGTACTCGTGATTGGAAAAAAAATACCCCCACGGTCGACCCAGCCGTTGGCAGAAATGGCTACCAGGGTATTACCCAGGGAAGGTGAGGAATGTCGCCTCGCATCTGAGTTTCGATGCTTGAGGCGACACTATACAGAAATATCCGAACATTTCTGGATAGGCGGCCGAGCACATATGGGTGGAAACTCGCGTGCTAAGACGCCGGTTCAAGTCTTTTACCATATTCCCTATACGCCACTTGGCGTGACGGGGCTCTTTACTTACTTTACTTTGTGCTGTCTCGACAACTAGCTTCTAGAACAACCAACAAGATAAATACCACAGAGAAGGAAGGTGTGTCAGCCGCATGGTCAGAACCAGTTTGAGATGGAAGCGAAAAGCTGTGGAGACTATTTGTGACGTCACTGCAGAAGGATAATGGTTCAGTCACGTAACGGGGCAGGAATCACTCAACACACACACAAAACTGTCAACACACACAAATGTCAACACATACAACTATCAACACGCACAACTATCGGCATATACAACTATCAACACGCACAACTATCAACACGCACAACTATCGGCATATACAACTATCAACACGCACAACTATCGGCATATACAACTATCAACACGCACAACTATCGGCATATACAACTATCAACACACACAACTATCGGCATATACAACTATCAACACACACAGCTATCAATACACATTCACAACTATCAAAACAAAAACAACTATCAACACCATATCAGCAACTATCAAAACACACAAATAACGACACCCACAACTATCAACACACACAGCTATCAACACACACAGCTATCAACACACACAGCTATCAACATCCACAACTATCAACACACACAGCTATCAACACCCACAACTATCAACACACACAGCTATCAACACACACAGCTATCAACACACACAGCTATCAACATCCACAACTATCAACACACACAGCTATCAACACCCACAACTATCAACACCCACAACTATCAACACCCACAACTATCAACACACACAGCTATCAACATCCACAACTATCAACACACACAGCTATCAACACCCACAACTATCAACACCCACAACTATCAACACATACAACTATCAACACCCACAACTATCAACACATACAACTATCAACACCCACAACTATCAACACCCACAACTATCAACACACACAGCTATCAACATCCACAACTATCAACACACACAGCTATCAACACCCACAACTATCAACACCCACAACTATCAACACATACAACTATCAACACCCACAACTATCAACACCCACAACTATCAACACACACAGCTTCCAACACACACAACTATCCACACAGTCACACACAATATGGGAGACTCGTAGCCTAGTTAGGACTTGACTTGACTACCGACGCTCGGACATCACGTATTCGATTACCGCTAGAAGCAGTGTGAGTTGTACTCGTGTTTGGAACCCCCCACCACCCCCGATCCCTGTCCACCCAGATGCTGGCAGAAACGGGTACCGGGTGGGTGATGTCCGCTCTTGACATCACCAACAGGTATTTGAAGCGTTCATAGCCTCTCATTTGCAGGCTCAGTGGATATCGGATGACAAAACCGTCTCTGTTTTGACAAATCCTCTCTGGTTTTGATGGACTAAATTCAACTCCACTGGGCCACTGTGTCCAAGGCCACACCTACACGTGGTCCCTCTGTTTTGACAAAATCCTCTCCGGTTTTAATGGACTAAATTCAACTCCACTGGGCCACTGTGTCCAAGGCCACACCTACACGTGGTCCCTCTGTTTTGACAAAATCCTCTCCGGTTTTAATGGACTAAATTCAACTCCACTGGGCCACTGTGTCCAAGGCCACACCTACACGTGGTCTCTCTGTTATCGCAAAGTTGGTCTTGGGCGCGATCGAGCTACCAGCGATATAACTGGGCCGCGAGGAGGTGAGCCCCTATAGATGCAGGGCTAGAGCACACCAACCTGTTGTATACACCATGGCCCTCATCTAATCACCCTCACTCTCCTTGAGTGAGTGTCTTGTCTTCTATCTTATTACTATTTCTAAAGGAACCCCCTGTGGACAGGGTGAGAGCTTCAGCGAAACCGCCTGGAGACCATCTACTGACATACTTGAAGACAAATGACTCTAGTACTGACAAGGAGTCCATCATGTTCCCTTCAACAGTCCTGTAGTACATCGCACAGACACAAGTGACCCAGGACGTGACGATCCTCTGTCGATACATTTGGCCCCCATGTGATAGACGCCTGAATGAACGGAGTAAGTGCCAGTGACAGTAGGTGGCGGGGAATGGGCTGTTGTGAATCCTGCTTGAATACATGGCCTAGAAAGTGAACACACGGATGGATGATATGTCAGCAGAGACACAATACATGCCATAGATGGATGATATGTCAGCAGAGACACAATACATGCCATAGATGGATGATATGTCAGCAGAGACACAATACATGCCATAGATGGATGATATGTCAGCAGAGACACAATACATGCCATAGATGGATGATATGTCAGCAGAGACACAATACATGCCATAGATGGATGATATGTCAGCAGAGACAGAGCCATAATACATGTCATGGATGGAATTGAGACGAGGATTTGCAAAACCTTCACCCTGGGGTAGGAAGATAGCCCACATGTCCCCCAGTTTTAACAATGCCATGTACATCAAGAATATAAACCAATACGAGCTCGGACGCCGCCTCGGTCAACAAGGTCCGCCCCGGACAGTGAGCGACCAGGCTGGACTGTGCGATAAATTAGCTACTGGACGAAACTCAAACAACTCATACAAAAACCAGAAACCTCGGATCCAACAAACTTCAATATATAAATATTTTAATGGAAGAAAGAGCATGAAGATTGGTCAGAGTGGAAAAACAAATAAATTAAACATACTACAACTTAATATTTCAGGCCTCAAAAACAAGAAAACAGAGCTAACCAAAATCATGTACAAATACCAGATCCATATTGCCCTACTGCAGGAAACACTACACAAGAACATAGACACACATATAACAGGTTACACCCATGTAAGTGCACCAACAACTGCAGGAAACACTACACAAGAACATAGAGACACATATAACAGGTTACACCAGCTATCCATGTAAGTGCACCAACAACTGCAGGGGTATAATCACCTACATCAAAAACAATATACAGGGAGATGTAGTGCCACTAAATAATGCAGAACTATAGGTCGTTTCAAAATATTTTGAAGGTGTTTAAAATTCCATATCTCTGCAACCAATTGATTGATAATGCTGAAATTTTGCATATGGTCTTGTGATTTTTTGGTCCCAAGAAGTACATTCATTTCCTCACCAACAAACGTATAGTTTTAAATATTCTTTATTTGAAGTATACAAATTTAAGGCATTTTGGTCAAACCATATATTTGGAGGAATTACCGCTTCATATGAGTGAGCACCCACGGACTTGTCATCTTGAACGTAATGCGCGCCAATTTCCCTGTTTTAAGCACTAAAAAACACATAAAACGCGTCATAGTTATAATTTTATATCCGGTGCATCCCATTTCCTGTCGTTTTGTTGTGATTTATGTGCAACGGCGTATCCTAATTATTGGGTAATTTCGTTAAATTTGTGATCTGTTAGTCAATGGGTATAAAAGTAAAGTTCCTTACATTGCAATCAGTGGCAATAAAGGTGTATAAATATTTTTGCATAGAAGCTAAGCGTGGAAAACTGTATCGAAGCATCTCAAAGCCAGAAAAGAGAACTATTCACGCATTGGGTATAAGCAAACGCTTTTTCAAACAAGTGCTTAAAGCTAACGGAGTGTCCAGTTCAATCAAGACTAGGACGCTAGGAAGAAAGAAAGTAGTAGATAGTTTTGACAAGGAAGTGATTAGAAGAGCAATTTGTAAAATGTTCGATTCCAAAGAAACTGTGACTTTAAGAAAACTGAAAATTCGACTGAGAGCAGAAAATGACATTGTTGTGTCGAAAACAACATTATGGAGAACTGTTAGAAGCATCGGTTTTACGTTTAGAAAGTACGATAGTGGTAGAAATCTCATCTGCGAGAAGCCGCACTTAGTTTCTATGAGGAGTAAATATTTACGTGAAGTACGGGAAATGCGTAACCAAGGTTATGATATTGTATTTCTAGATTAATCTTGGATAAATTCTCACCACACAAGTGCAAAGGAATGGCAGTTATCAGATGGAAGTATTAAAAGATGTGTACCCACTGGAAAAGGACAGCGTATTATAATGGCACATGCAGGCAGCCGAAAAGAAGGGTTGGTGAAAAATGCAGAACTTATATTCACCTCTAATTATACTGACAACAGGGACTATCACACCGAGATGAATGGCCATATATTTAGAGAGTGGATTGAAAATACTCTTCTTCCAATTCTAGACAGACCATCCTGTCTGGTAATGGACAACGCGTCGTACCACAACGCTGTGGCAGAAGAAGACAAAATTCCTACATCTACCAGTACAAAAGATGTTATAAAGATTTGGCTAAGAAGGAAGGAATTCCATTTAACGAGGGATTTTTGAAACCTGAATTACTGTCACTTGTTAAGAAATCGCAAAAGACCAAAGTATTCCAAATAGACAAAATCATTCAACAGCATGGTCATACGTGCTTGAGACTGCCCCCTTATCATCCACAATTAAACCCCATTGAACTCGTTTGGGCAAAAATTAAAGGGCAGGTGGCAGCTGAGAATACAAGTTTTAAACTATGCGATATAAAAGGACTGACATATGCTGCTCTATCACAGATTGACAAAGATTTTTGGTGCAAATGTGAAGATCATGTCTTAAAAGAAGAAAATGACTATTGGAAAAAAGATGGACTATCGTTCGTTCAGCCCAGATTAGTAATCAATATGTTAGACTCCTCTGATTCAGAATAAATGAAATAATAATGGACGTTTTTATATGTCCGCGTGATCAATCTTTAGCTAAAGTTGATAACGTTTTGAAAATGTAAGATTCTTGATATGTGTACTGCAGGTATGCAAAGAAACTAAATCACTTTCATATGTCTTGTTTACGTAAAATAATGAAAGTCACATGGAAAGACATAAAACGAACAATGTAGCTCTTTACAGTGAAGAGGATCCCGTGCTTACATCGGACTCTTTAGTCACATGCGTACCCATAAACAATAACTTTGCTTGATATGTCATGCTCGTTATCGCTCGCAACGGATAATTAATTTTTTTAAATGTATTCTTTGTTGTATATTGTTTAAATAGTTTTCATTAATGGAACTGTTTATACGCTGATTTGTTTTAGACCGTCTGTAAAGGCTATAATATTGACATTCTCATAGTATTTTAAAGAAAGTAAACAATAGAAAGTAAACAGTTGATAAACGCCTCCAACTTTCAAGTTGTGTAGAGACGCCTATGTCGAGAAGCTGATTTCCATTAATGTACGGTAAATTATTTTCTCCAGGAGCAAAAAGATCCGTAAATTCACTGAGATCAAAGGAAAGTGCTGCTTCATGATGAAGCATACTTCCTACATCATTAAATTTTGTGAAATCGGTGGGACCTTGGAAAAACAAGACCAGATGCAAAAAATCAAGTTTGTAAGTGCAGGGAAAGAGGAGATATTTCATGTTAATCGTGAACATTTAGATTTGAAACGACCAATAACAGATGTTCAGAAAGCCACAATTTGGTTTGCATCCAGCAAATATAATATTTTAATGTTTACAATCCACCAGGCACAAATTGTAACATAACAGAACTTGATCAAGTCAACTACCATAGAACTATCTTGGCTGGAGATTTTAATGGACATTCAACACAATGGGGATATTCTAACTCAAATTCCACAGGAAAATACATAGAAGATCTTTGCCAATCAACTAATCTTACAATCATGCAGGACACAGAATCAACACCAACTCTCCTACATAGAGCTCATCTCTCTCTTAGTAGACCAGATCTGACCATTTGCTCTGCTGATCTCATAAACTACTGCCACATTGAAGTTATTGATGACATAGGCAGTGATCACAGACCCATAGTCACCATAGTAGACACAAAAACAACAAAAATCCAAACAAAACAGAGAACGAGATGGAATTTCAAGAAAGCTGACTGGAAGCTATATCAAGAATAATCTGACCAACTCCTGAACAACCTGACAGACAACAGCGTGGAAAAATTAAACGAGATGTTCACACAAATAATACTCAACACTGCTGAACAAACTATACCTAAAGGATGTAGAACACAATATCGACCATTTTGGAACACAGAACTGGAGACAGCAGTATCAGAAAGAAAGAAAGCCTGGAGCAGAACCCAACTTTGAATAATAAAATAAGCTATAACAAGGCTAGTGCTAAGGTCAAACTAGTTACTAAAAAAGCAAAGAAAGAGAAATGGCAAGAAACATGCAGTAAACTCGATCTGTGACATGAAGGAAATAAAGCATGGAGACTTATGCAACATTTGTCTGGTGATAAAAGAGAACCGAATCCTAAACCAATCAAATTTAATAATGAAACCATCAGCTCATAAAAAATATAGTTAAAAAATGTAATAGTTACTTTGCCTCAGTCAACAGAGCGAGCAAACTTACAGATAGTGATAACATTCAGCTACATAATTTAAAATTAATTGAAAGAGCCCCAACAACAAATATTGCAATATTTGAAGAAGATTTTAAGATGAGGGAACTAGGAAAGGCATTAAGAAAATTAAAATGTAGAAAATCCCCAGGCCCTGACAAGATACACAATGAGATGATAAAACATCTCGGCAAGTCAGGGAAAGAAACATTACTCAGACTGATCAACAAGACATGGAAAGAAAACACAATTCCCAAGACATGGAGAAATGTCTATATAGTGTCATTGCTCAAAAAGAACAAGCCTCCAGATGACCCCAGAAGCTATCGTCCCCTATCCCTAACATCATGCATAGGTAAAATAGCTGAGAGTATGGTCAATAGCAGACTATACTGGTATCTGGAAACCTCTAATACTCTGTGCTACGAACAAGCTGGTTTCAGGGCAGGCAATAACATAGAAGACTAAATCCTCAGGTTAATACAACAGGTCCAAGATGGATTTCAGAAGAGACAACATACTCTAGCCATCCTAGTGGACCTGCAGCAGGCTTACGATAGAGTCTGGCGTAAAGGGCTTTTATTGAAGATGAGAGATGCCGGGATACATGGCAAACTGTACAAATGGGTCAAATATTTCCTAGTTGACAGAACAATACAAACTAAATTAAATGAATCCATTTCAGACAAAGAGGTGCTAGAAGAAGGATTACCACAGGGATCACCACTCAGTTGTACCCTTTTCTTGATATATATCAATGATCTGACCAAAACCCTGATAAATAAAAAAGCTCTCTATGCGGATGATCTGGTCATGTGGAGTACGAATGAAAATATTAGAACAGCTGAAGCACACCTAAACAAAGACCTGAGACACCTAGAAGAATACTGTAATACCTGGACAATGAAAATATTAGAACAGCTGAAGCACACCTAAACAAAGACCTGAGACACCTAGAAGAATACTGTAATACCTGGAAAATTAAAATAAATATACAGAAAACAGTTTATACAGTATTTACTAAAAGTAACCAAATAGCTATGGCAGACATCAAACTCAATCTCCAACACAATAGTCTTCAAAAAGAGGAACACCCTACATACTTAGGAATACAACTAGACCGACAACTGAACCTGAAGAAGCACGTAGAGAATCTCACTAAGAAGGCAACACAAAGACTTCAACTAATGAAAAGGCTTTCCAGTACCTTATGGGAAGCAGATAAAGAAACACTTAGAAATCTCTATCTGGGATATGTTCGCTCTGTTTTGGATCATGGTAGCTCGCTCCTAGTGACATGCAGCAAAACAACTAACATGTCACTGGACAAGATACAAAATAATGCATTACAACTCATCAGCTGTGCAATGAGGTCCACTCCAGTTGCAGTCTGCGAAATTCACTGCAATGTGGAACCTTTAGAGTTCAGGAGAAACAAGGCCGCTGTGGTGCTCTATGAAAGACACAAAAGAATGGAGAAGGACCGCCCTGACAGAAAATTAGTAGATACATGGACTCCAAAACAAAGAATTAAGTCAGTATTACAACATGTTAGAAATATACCATATATACGAGTATATAAATATATATGTATAGAAATATATATATATAAAAACGACTACAATCATCAAGAGTCATCAAAGAAATGCCACCAAGTACGAATTTTAACAAACCTGAAGTAAATGTAGAGATATGTGACAGAACAGATAAAAGGTCAGACCCAGTATCAGTAACACTAGCTGCAAGGAAAACAATAGATACTTATCCAGAAGACTGGACACATGTACATATATACACAAATGGTGCAGCCACTAACGCTACTTCAAAAGCTGGATATGGAATATTAATACATTATCCAGATGGAACAGCAGAAGAAATGTGTGGCCCTTGTGGTGAAGTCTGTAACAATTATGAAGCAGAAATAACAGCTATAGAAACAGCAATTTATCATTTAAATACGATTTTCGATACCACACCATCGAAGGAAACAAACACAGTTATATTTACGGATTCCAAATCGGCTCTGCAAGCACTGGGAAACAACACGAACAAACCAGAACTCACACAGCTTATCATAGACACAGACAAACTCATTGAAACACATAACATAAGATTTGTAATGCAGTGGATCCCAGGACACTCAAACATACCAGAAAATGATAAGGCAGATACATTAGCTAAGAGAGGATCCAAACAGACACAGATACATACATCCATCATACTAGACACAGCCAAACAAGTCATAAACTCCAACAGTAGGGAGGAGTGGTTGAATAGATGGGCCTTAGGGAAAACTGGAAGAGAGCTTTTTAAATATATGGCAAGACCAAATCCACAAGACACATCAACAACCTAACAAGAAGAGACCAAACCACCATCTTCAGACTGAGAACAGGACATGTTATGCTGAATAACCACATTAATAGAATACAACAAAACCATACCCCAGTATGTCCACTCTGTGATCATCCACAAGACAACATCAACAACCTAACAAGAAGAGACCAAACTACCATCTTCAGACTGAGAACAGGACATGTTATGCTGAATAACCACATTAATAGAATACAACAAAACCATGCCCCAGTATGTCCACTCTGTGATCATCCACAAGACAACATCAACAACCTAACAAGAAGAGACCAAACCACCATCTTCAGACTGAGAACAGGACATGTTATGCTAAATAACCACATTAATAGAATACAACAAAACCATACCCCAGTATGTCCACTCTGTGATCATCCACAAGACAACATCAACAACCTAACAAGAAGAGACCAAACTACCATCTTCAGACTGAGAACAGGACATGTTATGCTAAATAACCACATTAATAGAATACAACAAAACCATACCCCAGTATGTCCACTCTGTGATCACCCACAAGAAACTGTAGAACACCACCTGTTTCAATGTCCAGAGCTGACTGACATCAGAACAACACTATTTCCTCAAAGACCCTCCAAATGGAACACTCTGTACGGAATAATAGCAGAACTTAAAAATACCTGCAGATACTACTACATGGCATTGGGCCGAAGGGCATTAGCTCAAAGGTCGCTGGATCCATAACAACAACAAAAACAAACGGGTACCAGGGTACTTCTCTGGGAAAGTGAGGAATGCCGCCTCGCATCGTGAGTTTCGATGCTTGAAGCGACACTATCCAGAAGTTTCCGAACATTTCTAGATAGGCGGCCGAGCACATATGGGTGGAAACTCACGAGCTAAGACGCCGGTTCAAGTCTCGTACTTTACCTTTACACAATTATGGGAGCCGCGATAGCTCAGTGGTTAGTGAACTGGACTACAAAGGACGAGAGGTAGGGTTCGATCCCAACCGACGGTTTCCGGGTTCACCCAGCCTTTAATGAGGACCTGATTTTTTTCAGGGAAAGTGAAGCGGCACGGGCGTAATACCGACCACATTACCCCAAAAATCTTGTGCCGAAGGTCTGTAAAAGTTATGGTCACTAACACCATATTCCCTATAAGCCACTTGGCGTGACAAGGGTACTTTAATTTTTTTTACACAATTATCAACATACATAAAAACACCATGTATTTTGCCAGTTGTAACCAAGAAGTCTAACTTTCCTCTTCTCATGATGTGTCCGAAAAATGTTGATTGTTTCTTTCTGATGTTTCTCAGGAGCTCCCTTTTTGTGTTGGCCTCTTTGATAATTTCCTCGTTGGTCTTTTTAGCTGTCCATGGAACTTTCAACATTCTTCTGAGAAATCCCTTTGTGGTATCTAATCATCTTTTCATTTGTTTGTTTACGGTCCATGATTCGCTTCCACGGGTCAGAATTGGCTCTATATAGCACCGATGAACTCTCTTTCTCACTTCTATTGACACATTTTGGCTGCATGAGACGTTTTTCATTCTCTGAAATGCTATTTTGACCTGAGCTATTCTGCTTTTTTTTCTATCCCCCCTCTATATAGCTCCTGTTTTGAAATTGCTTTCTAGTTGTATTTTTTTGTCTGTTCCAACGATGTTGTTCTAAATGCTCCTGATCTAAATAAAAACTGAACAGTAATTTGTTTAACTGGATCCCTTCTCAAGAGATCACAGGAATGTGTATTCGGTGCCGGTCATCTGCTAGACCAAAGAAGTGGAAAAAATAGGAAAAAAAATGATATGGCTAAAGCAAATGAAAAGACGATTAGAGGCCACAGTGATGGGATTCCTCTAAAGAATGTTGAAAGTTCCCTGGACGGCTAAAAAGACCAATGAAGAAATTCTCAAAGAGGCCAACACAAAAAGGGAACTCCTGAAAAAAGATCAGAAAAAACCAATCAACATTTTTCTGGCCCATCATGAGAAGAGGAAAGTTGGAATACTTGGTTACAACTGGTAAAATAAAAGGAAAGAGAGATCGCGGACGACAAAGAGAGAAAATACTGGACAGCTTGATGTCATGCTATGGAAAACAGTCAACAACAGAACTGATACGATGCACTGTAGACAGAAGATTGTGGAAGGACATGATCGCCTAAGTTAACCGGTACGGCACATCATGGTAATAGTTGAAGCTGCACTAATCAGTGGACATTATATTTTTTCTATATTTTTTTCCGCCACTTCTTACATAAAGCTTTAACCATTCCATTTTTAGATATATTTTTTTCCATACCTCCTCACAATTAGCTTTACCGCAGCTTCGCATTTTTATGCATTTCTTTGCCTTGACCCTACAAGACTAAAAACAGCAGCCCCGCGATTTCGCGGGTGTTAGATCCAGCCACGCATGGATACAATGCTGCCTTTCATGGTCTGTGAAGTAACAGCTAATCGGGGAGCCGGCGAAAACGTCCACAAATATGTAGATATTAGACACAGTTCACGTCACGTCGAGGCCAGCGAATTGAAACATTACCGAGGACACTGACGAGGGCGGGAAACGAGAGAATTGTTGCACCATGAGATATAATTAACGGGCATAAAAGTGTTGCAGGGATCTCTTTTCTTGCTGGAATGAATGGAGGACTATACACAGAGTTTACGATACAATCAGTTATAAGAGAACATAGTACAAAGACTCATGTTTGATGCCAGACTTATGGTATCACAGTGTACCAAGACCCAAGGTAAAAAAAAAATAAGTAAAGAGCACCGTCACGCCAAGTGGCGTATACGGAATATGGTGTTAGTGACCATAAATTTTATAGACCTTCGACACATGATTTTTGGGGTAATCTGGTTGGTATTACGCCTGTGTCGCTTTACTTTCCCAGAAAAAAAAAAAAATTCGGTACCCATTAAAAGCTGGGTGAACCCGGAAGCCGTCGGTTTGGAATCGAACCCTACCTCTTGTCCTTTGTAGTCCAGTTCACTAACCACTGAGCTATCGCGGCTCCCGAGGCCCACAGTGTTTGAGTTAAAATCTTTTAAATATAACTGCATGGGCTAGTTTAGAGAGTACCAACCAAAGAGGGAAGGCAAAATTGCAATAACTTGTAATGAAATCGAATGTTCCGGGCCAACAACTGGAAATACTAAATCTTTACTGTATCAAAAACCCAACTCAAAGTTCTTGATGAAAGAAGAACAAGAACAGACATTGAACTGTAATGGAACATTGAACTGTAATAGAACATTGAACTGTAATAGAACATTGAAGTGTAATAGAACATTGAACTGTAATAGAACATTGAATTGTAATAGAACATTGAACTGTAATAGAACATTGAAATGTAATAGAACATTGAAGTGTAATAGAACATTGAACTGTAATAGAACATTGAATTGTAATAGAACATTGAAGTGTAATAGAACATTGAACTGTAATAGAACATTGAATTGCCACAGAATATTGACTGTAATAGAACATTGAATTGTAATAGAACATTGAAGTGTAATAGAACATTGCATTGTCCCAGAATATTGACTGTAATAGAATATTGAATTGCCACAGAATATTGACTGTAATAGAACATTGAATTGTAATAGTACATTGAAGTGTAATAGAACATTGAATTGCCACAGAATATTGACTGTAACAGAACATTGAATTGTAAAAGAACATTGAATTGCCACAGAACATTGACTGTAATAGAACATTGAACTGTAATAGTACATTGAAGTGTAATAGAACATTGAAGTGTAATAGAACATTCAATTGCCACAGACTATTGACTGTAATTGAGCATTGAACTGTAATAGAACATTGAATTGCCACAGAACATTGACTGTAATAGAACATTTAACTGTAATAGAACATTGAAGTGTAATAGAACATTGGACTGTAATAGAACATTGAACTGTAATAGAATATTGGATTATGATAGAACATTGAATTGCTACAGAACATTAACTGTAATAGAACATTGAACTGTAATAGAACATTGAAGTGTAATAGAACATTGAACTGTAATAGAACATTGAATTGTAAGAGAACATTGAACTGTAATAGAACATTGAAATGTAATAGAAAATTGAAGTGTAATAGAACATTGAACTGTAATAGAACATTGAATTGTAATAGAACATTGAAGTGTTATAGAACATTGAAGTGTAATAGAACATTGAATTGTAATAGAACATTGAATTGCCACAGAATATTGACTGTAATATAATATTGAATTGTAATAGAACATTGAAGTGTAATAGAACATTGCATTGCCCCAGAATATTGACTGTAATAGAACATTGAATTGCCACAGAATATCGACTGTTATAGAACATTGAATTGTAATAGTACATTGAAGTGTAATAGAACATTGAATTGCCACAGAACATTGATTGTAATAGAACATTGAAATGTAATAGAACATTGAAGTGTAATAGACCATTGACTGCAATAGACCATTGAACTGTAATAGAACATTGAATTGCCACAGAACATTGACTGTAATAGAACATTTAATTGTAATAGAACATTGAAGTGTAATAGAACATTGGACTGTAATTGAACATTGAACTGTAATAGAACATTGAAGTATAATAGAACATTGAATTGCCACAGAACATTGACTGTAATAGAACATTGAACTGTAATAGAACATTGAATTGCCACAGAACATTGACTGTAATAGAACATTGATCTGTAATAGAACGGTGAATTGTAATAGATTATTGAACTGTAATAGAACATTGAATTGTAATAGAACAATGGATTGTAATAGAACATTGGACAGTAATAGAACATTGGACTGTAAAAGAACATTGGACTGTAATAGAAAATTGATTTGTAATAGAACATTGAACTGTAATAGAACATTGAATTGTAACAGAACATTGAACTGTAATAGAACATTGAACTGTAATGGAACATTGAATTGCCACAGAACATTGACTGTAATAGATTATTGAACTGTAATAGAACATTGAATTGTAATAGAACATTGGATTGTAATAGAACATTGGACTGTAATAGAACATTGGACTGTAATAGAACATTGGACTGTAATAGAAAATTGATTTGTAATAGAACATTGAACTGTAATAGAACATTGAATTGTAATAGAACTTTGAACTGTAATAGAACATTGAATTGTAATAGAACATTGGATTGTAACAGAACATTGAAGTGTAATAGAACATTAGACTGTAATAGAACATTGGACTGTAACAGAACATTGAACTGTAAAAGAACATTTGAATTGTAATAGAACATTGCCTGAAATAGAAGATTGAAGGAAAATAGAAAATTGCGCTATAATTAAACATTATGAGATAATAGAATCATCATCAGGAACCAAGCCTGCAGGCGGAGGTGATCATGTCTCTCCACAACTTTCGATCTCGACAGTTACATATTGTTTCCGTTGTTAATTTTCTGACAAGCCATTCTCTTTAAGATGTCTGGTATCTTTTCTCTTTGCTTCCCTCTATCTCTTCGTCCCTCGATTTTTCTAGTTGTTACAATATATTCCAGCTGTTCTCTTCTCGTTACATGGCCAAAAAATGATGATTGTTTCTTCCTAATATTGGATATTAGTTCTCTCTTTGCTTTGTCTTTTTTCAGAACGTTTTCATTACCCTTCTTAGCTGTACATAGTATTCTCAACATTCTTCTGTAAAATCACATTTCAACATTCCCAATTGGTTTCCAGTTCTTATGGCCGCTGTTTGTTGCCAGTACATGTTCTTTATTATTCTTAGATCTTTGCTGTCTACGTTTATGCTTTCTAAAATTGGGATTATTTCTTGGTGCTTGACTTTGTCAAATGCTTTGATATAATCTATGAAACATAGGTATAGATCTGTTTTTACCTTTATGGCTCTTTCTTCTAAAGACCTTATGATGTATTGTTACCTTTCTATATTGTTATGATGTATTGTGTCTTTTAATCCAACAAAATCACACTGTTCATCACTAATTTATGGACTGATTTTGTTTCGCACTCTTCGCATGATGATTCTTAGTAATATCATAGTTATGTGTATAATAAGGCTTATTGTGCGATGATCATCACATTCATCAATAAAAGAATATTACCTGTAATAGAACATTGACTGTAACAGAGCACTGACTACAACATAAGATTGATTGTAACTGTCAGCTGACCATCTCTGTGAGCTGTCTATCTCTGTGAGCTGACTATCTCTGTGAGCTGTCTATCTATGTGAGCTGTCTATCTCTGTGAGCTGTCTATCTCTGTGAGCTGTCTATCTCTGTGAGCTGACTATCTCTGTGAGCTGTCTATCTCTGTGAGCTGTATATCTCTGTGAGCTGGCTATCTCTGTGAGCTGTCAATCTCTGCGAGCTGTCTATCTCTGAAATCTGTCTATGTCTGTCAGCTGTCAATCTGTGAAATCTGTCTATCTCTGTGAGCTGTCTATCTCTGTCAGCTGTCAATATGTGAAATCTGTCTATCTCTGTGAGCTGTCTATCTGTGAAATCTGTCTATCTCTGTCAGCTGTCAATCTGTGAAATCTGTCTATCTCTGTGAGCTGTCTATCTCTGTCAGCTGTCAATCTGTGAAATCTGTATATCTCTGTGAGCTGTCTATCTGTGAAATATGTCTATCTCTGTGAGCTGTCTATCTCTGCGAGCTGTCTATCTCTGAAATCTGTCTATCTCTGTGAGCTGACTATCTCTGTGAGCTGACTATCTCTGTGAGCTGTCTATCTCTGTGAGCTGTCCATCTCTGTGAGCTGACTATCTCTGTGAGCTGACTATCTCTGTGAGCTGACTATCTCTGTGAGCTGTCTATCTCTGTGAGCTGACTATCTCTGTGAGCTGACTATCTCTGTGAGCTGTCTATCTCTGTGAGCTGTCTATCTCTGTGAGCTGTCTATCTCTGTGAGCTGTCGATCTCGGTGAGCTGTCTATTTCTGTGAGCTGTCTATCTCTGTGAGCTGTCTATTTCTGTGAGCTGTCTATCTCTGTGAGCTGTCTATCTCTGTGAGCTGTCTATTTCTGTGAGCTGTCTATCTCTGTGAGCTGTCTATCTCTGTGAGCTGTCTATTTCAGTGAGCTGTCTATCTCTGTGAGCTGTCCATCTCTGTGAGCTGTCTATCTCTGTAAGCTGTCTATCTCTGAAATCTGTCTATCTCTGTGAGCTGTCCATCTCTGTGAGCTGTCTATCTCTGTGAGCTGTCTATCTCTGTAAGCTGTCTATCTCTGAAATCTGTCTATCTCTGTGAGCTGTCCATCTCTGAAATCTGTCTATCTCTGTGAGCTGTCCATCTCTGTGAGCTGTCTATCTCTGTGAGCTGTCTATCTCTGTAAGCAATCTATCTCTGTGAGCTGTCTATCTCTGTGAGCTGTCCATCTCTGTGAGCTGTCTATCTCTGTGAGCTGTCTATCTCTGAAATCTGTCTATCTCTGTGAGCTGTCTATCTCTGTGAGCTGTCTATCTCTGTGAGCTGTCCATCTCTGTAAGCTGTCTATCTCTGTGAGCTGTCTGTCTCTGTGAGCTGTCCATCTCTGTGAGCTGTCTATCTCTGTGAGCTGTCTATCTCTGTGAGCTGTCCATCTCTGTGAGCTGTCTATCTCTGTGAGCTGTCTGTCTCTGTGAGCTGTCCATCTCTGTAAGCTGTCTATCTCTGTTAGCTGTCTATCTCTGTGAGCTGTCCATCTCTGTGAGCTGTCTATCTCTGTGAGCTGTATGTCTCTGTAAGCTGTCTATTTCTGTGAGCTGTCTATCTCTGTGAGCTGTCCATCTCTGTAAGCTGTCTATCTCTGTGAGCTGTCTATCTCTGTAAGCTGTCTATTTCTGTGAGCTGTCTATCTCTGAGAGCTGTCTATTTCTGTGAGCTGTCTATTTCTGTGAGCTGTCTATCTCTGAGAGCTGTCTATTTCTGTGAGCTGTCTATCTCTGTGAGCTGTCTATTTCTGTGAGCTGTCTATTTCTGTGAGCTGTCTATCTCTGAGAGCTGTCTATTTCTGTGAGCTGTCTATCTCTGTGAGCTGTCTATTTCTGTGAGCTGTCTATCTCTGAGAGATGTCCATTTCTGTGAGCTGTCTATCTCTGTGAGCTGTCTATCTCTGTGAGCTGTCTATCTCTGTGAGCTGTCTATCTCTGTGAGCTGTCTATCTCTGTGAGCTGTCCATCTCTTTAAACTGTCTATCTCTGTGAGCTGTCTATCTCTGTGAGCTGTCCATCTCTGTAAGCTGTCTATTTCTGTGAGCTGTCTATCTCTGTGAGCTGTCCATCTCTGTAAGCTGTCTATCTCTGTGAGCTGTCTATCTCTGTGAGCTGTCTATCTCTGTGAGCTGTCTATCTCTGTGAGCTGTCTATCTCTGTGAGCTGTCTATTTCTGTGAGCTGTCTATCTCTGTAAGCTGTCTATCTCTGTGAGCTGTCTATCTCTGTAAGCTGTCTATCTCTGTGAGCTGTCTATCTCTGTAAGCTGTCTATCTCTGTAAGCTGTCTATCTCTGTGAGCTGTCTATCTCTGTAAGCTGTCTATCTCTGTGAGCTGTCTATCTCTGTAAGCTGTCTATCTCTGTGAGCTGTCTATTTCTGTGAGCTGTCTATCTCTGTAAGCTGTCTATTTCTGTGAGCTGTCTATCTCTGTAAGCTGTCTATCTCTGTGAGCTGTTTATCTCTGTAAGCTGTCTATCTCTGTGAGCTGTCTATTTATGTGAGCTGTCTATCTCTGTCAGCTGTCTATCTCTGTGAGCTGTCTATCTCTGTGAGCTGTCTATCTCTGTGAGCTGTATATCTCTGTAAGCTGTCTATCTCTGTGAGCTGTCTATCTCTGTAAGCTGTCTATCTCTGTGAGCTGTCTATCTCTGTAAGCTGTCTATCTCTGTAAGCTGTCTATCTCTGTAAGCTGTCTATCTCTGTAAGCTGTCTATTTCTGTGAGCTGTCTATCTCTGTAAGCTGTCTATCTCTGTAAGCTGTCTATCTCTGTGAGCTGTCTATTCTGTGAGCTGTCTATCTCTGTAAGCTGTCTATCTCTGTGAGCTGTCTATCTCTGTGAGCTGTCTATCTCTGTGAGCTGTCTATTTCTGTGAGCTGTCTATCTCTGTCAGCTGACCATCTCTGTGAGCTGTCTATCTCTGTGAGCTGACTATCTCTGTGAGCTGTCTATCTCTGTGAGCTGTCTATCTCTGTGAGCTGTCTATCTCTGTGAGCTGTCTATCTCTGTGAGCTGTCTATCTCTGTGAGCTGACTATCTCTGTGAGCTGTCTATCTCTGTGAGCTGTCTATCTCTGTGAGCTGGCTACCTCTGTGAGCTGTCAATCTCTGCGAGCTGTCTATCTCTGAAACCTGTCTATGTCTGTCAGCTGTCAATCTGTGAAATCTGTCTATCTCTGTGAGCTGTCTATCTCTGTCAGCTGTCCATCTCTGTGAGCTGACTATCTCTGTGAGCTGACTATCTCTGTGAGCTGACTATCTCTGTGAGCTGACTATCTCTGTGAGCTGTCTATCTCTGTGAGCTGACTATCTCTGTGAGCTGACTATCTCTGTGAGCTGACTATCTCTGTGAGCTGTCTATCTCTGTGAGCTGTCTATTTCTGTGAGCTGTCTATCTCTGTGAGCTGTCTATCTCTGTGAGCTGTCCATCTCTGTGAGCTGTCTATCTCTGAGAGCTGTCTATTTCTGTGAGCTGTCTATTTCTGTGAGCTGTCTATCTCTGAGAGCTGCCTATTTCTGTGAGCTGTCTATCTCTGTGAGCTGTCTATTTCTGTGAGCTGTCTATCTCTGAGAGATGTCCATTTCTGTGAGCTGTCTATCTCTGTGAGCTGTCTATCTCTGTGAGCTGTCTATCTCTGTGAGCTGTCTATCTCTGTGAGCTGTCTATCTCTGTGAGCTGTCCATCTCTTTAAGCTGTCTATCTCTGTGAGCTGTCTATCTCTGTGAGCTGTCCATCTCTGTGAGCTGTCTATCTCTGTGAGCTGTCCATCTCGGCGAGCTGTCTATTTCTGTGAGCTGTCTATCTCTGTGAGCTGTCTATTTCTGTGAGCTGTCTATCTCTGTGAGCTGTCTATCTCTGTGAGCTGTCTATTTCTGTGAGCTGTCTATCTCTGTGAGCTGTCTATCTCTGTGAGCTGTCTATTTCTGTGAGCTGTCTATCTCTGTGAGCTGTCCATATCTGTGAGCTGTCTATCTCTGCAAGCTGTCTATCTCTGAAATCTGTCTATCTCTGTGAGCTGTCCATCTCTGTGAGCTGTCTATCTCTGTGAGCTGTCTATCTCTGTGAGCTGTCTATTTCTGTGAGCTGTCTATCTCTGTGAGCTGTCCATCTCTGTAAGCTGTCTATCTCTGTGAGCTGTCTATCTCTGTAAGCTGTCTATTTCTGTGAGCTGTCTATCTCTGTGAGCTGTCTATTTCTGTGAGCTGTCTATCTCTGTGAGCTGTCTATTTCTGTGAGCTGTCTATCTCTGTGAGCTGTCTGTCTCTGTGAGCTGTCTATTTCTGTGAGCTGTCTATCTCTGAGAGCTGTCTATTTCTGTGAGCTGTCTATTTCTGTGAGCTGTCTATCTCTGAGAGCTGTCTATTTCTGTGAGCTGTCTATCTCTGTGAGCTGTCTATTTCTGTGAGCTGTCTATCTCTGAGAGATGTCCATTTCTGTGAGCTGTCTATCTCTGTGAGCTGTCTATCTCTGTGAGCTGTCTATTTCTGTGAGCTGTCTATCTCTGTGAGCTGTCTATCTCTGTGAGCTGTCTATCTCTGTGAGCTGTCCATCTCTTTAAGCTGTCTATCTCTGTGAGCTGTCTATCTCTGTGAGCTGTCCATCTCTGTAAGCTGTCTATTTCTGTGAGCTGTCTATCTCTGTGAGCTGTCTATTTCTGTGAGCTGTCTATCTCTGTGAGCTGTCTATCTCTGTGAGCTGTCTATCTCTGTGAGCTGTCCATCTCTTAAGCTGTCCATCTCTGTGAGCTGTCTGTCTCTGTGAGCTGTCTATCTCTGTAAGCTGTCTATCTCTGTGAGCTGTCTATCTCTGTGAGCTGTCTATCTCTGTAAGCTGTCTATCTCTGTGAGCTGTCTATCTCTGTGAGCTGTCTATTTCTGTGAGCTGTCTATCTCTGTAAGCTGTCTATCTCTGTGAGCCTTCTATCTCTGTGAGCTGTCTATCTCTGTGAGCTGTCTATTTCTGTGAGCTGTCTATCTCTGTCAGCTGACCATCACTGTGAGCTGTCTATCTCTGAGAGCTGACTATCTCTGTGAGCTGTCTATCTCTGTGAGCTGTCTATCTCTGTGAGCTGTCTATCTCTGTGAGCTGTCTATCTCTGTGAGCTGTCTATCTCTGTGAGCTGACTATCTCTGTGAGCTGTCTATCTCTGTGAGCTGTCTATCTCTGTGAGCTGGCTACCTCTGTGAGCTGTCAATCTCTTCGAGCTGTCTATCTCTGAAATCTGTCTATGTCTGTCAGCTGTCAATCTGTGAAATCTGTCTATCTCTGTGAGCTGTCTATCTCTGTCAGCTGTCCATCTCTGTGAGCTGACTATCTCTGTGAGCTGACTATCTCTGTGAGCTGACTATCTCTGTGAGCTGACTATCTCTGTGAGCTGTCTATCTCTGTGAGCTGACTATCTCTGTGAGCTGACTATCTCTGTGAGCTGACTATCTCTGTGAGCGGTCTATCTCTGTGAGCTGTCTATCTCTGTGAGCTGTCCATCTCTTTGAGCTGTCTATCTCTGTGAGCTGTCTATCTCTGTGAGCTGTCTATCTCTGTGAGCTGTCTATCTCTGTGAGCTGTCCATCTCTGTGAGCTGTCTATCTCTGTGAGCTGTCTATCTCTGTGAGCTGTCCATCTCTGTGAGCTGTCTATCACTGTGAGCTGTCCATCTCTGTGAGCTGTCTATCTATGTGAGCTGTCTATCTCTGTGAGCTGTCTATTTCTGTGAGCTGTCTATCTCTGTGAGCTGTCCATCTCTGTAAGCTGTCTATCTCTGTGCTGTCTGTCTGTCTCTGTAAGCTGTCTATTTCTGTGAGCTGTCTATCTCTGTGAGCTGTCTATTTCTGTGAGCTGTCTATCTCTGTGAACTGTCTATTTCTGTGAGCTGTCTATCTCTGTGAGCTGTCTATCTCTGTGAGCTGTCTATTTCTGTGAGCTGTCTATCTCTGTGAGCTGTCTATTTCTGTGAGCTGTCTATCTCTGTGAGCTGTCTATTTCTGTGAGCTGTCTATCTCTGAGAGTTGTCTATTTCTGTGAGCTGTCTATCTCTGCGAGCTGTCTATTTCTGTGAGCTGTCTATCTCTGTGAGCTGTCTATTTCTGTGAGCTGTCTATCTCTGAGAGTTGTCTATTTCTGTGAGCTGTCTATCTCTGAGAGCTGTCTATTTCTGTGAGCTGTCTATCTCTGTGAGCTGTCTATCTCTGTGAGCTGTCTATCTCTGTGAGCTGTCTACATCTGTGAGCTGTCTATTTCTGTGAGCTGTCTATCTCTATGAGCTGTCTATCTCTGTGAGCTGTCTATTTCTGTGAGCTGTCTATCTCTGAGAGTTGTCTATTTCTGTGAGCTGTCTATCTCTGAGAGCTGTCTATTTCTGTGAGCTGTCTATCTCTGTGAGCTGTCTATCTCTGTGAGCTGTCTATCTCTGAGAGCTGTCCATTTCTGTGAGCTGTCTATTTCTGTGAGCTGTCTATCTCTATGAGCTGTCTATCTCTGTGAGCTGTCTATTTCTGTGAGCTGTCTATCTCTGTAAGCTGTCTATCTCTGTGAGCTGTATATCTCTGTGAGCTGTCTATCTCTGTAAGCTGTCTATTTCTGTGAGCTGTCTATCTCTGTCAGCTGACCATCTCTGTGAGCTGTCTATCTCTGTGAGCTGTCTATCTCTGTGAGCTGTCTATCTCTGTGAGCTGTCTATCTCTGTGAGCTGGCTATCTCTGTGAGCTGTCAATCTCTGCGAGCTGTCTATCTCTGAAATCTGTCTATGTCTGTCAGCTGTCAATCTGTGAAATCTGTCTATTTCTGTGAGCTGTCTATCTCTGTCAGCTGTCTATCTCTGTGAGCTGTCTATCTCTGTGAGCTGTCTATCTCTGTGAGCTGTCTATCTCTGTGAGCTGTCTATCTCTGTGAGCTGTCTATCTCTGTGAGCTGTCTATCTCTGTGAGCTGTCTATCTCTGTAAGCTGTCAATCTCTGTGAGCTGTCTATCTCTGAAATCTGTCTATGTCTGTTATTCTGTCAATCTGTGAAATCTGTTTATCTCTGTGAGCTGTCTATCTCTGTCAGCTGTCAATATGTGAAATCTGTCTATCTCTGTGAGCTGTCTATCTGTGAAATCTGTCTATCTCTGTCAGCTGTCAATCTGTGAAATCTGTCTATCTCTGTGAGCTGTCTATCTCTGTCAGCTGTCAATCTGTGAAATCTGTATATCTCTGTGAGCTGTCTATCTGTGAAATATGTCTATCTCTGTGAGCTGTCTATCTCTGTGAGCTGTCTATCTCTGAAATCTGTCTATCTCTGTGAGCTGACTATCTCTGTGAGCTGACTATCTCTGTGAGCTGTCTATCTCTGTGAGCTGTCCATCTCTGTGAGCTGTCTATCTCTGTGAGCTGTCTATCTCTGTGAGCTGTCTATCTCTGTGAGCTGTCTATCTCTGTGAGCTGTCTATCTCTGTGAGCTGTCTATCTCTGTAAGCTGACTATCTCTGTGAGCTGTCTATCTCTGTGAGCTGTCTATCTCTGTGAGCTGTCCATCTCTGTGAGCTGTCTATCTCTGTGAGCTGTCTATCTCTGTGAGCTGTATATCTCTGTGAGCTGTCTATTTCTGTGAGCTGTCTATCTCTGTGAGCTGTCTATCTCTGTAAGCTGTCTATCTCTGAAATCTGTCTATCTCTGTGAGCTGTCCATCTCTGTGAGCTGTCTATCTCTGTGAGCTGTCTATTTCTGTGAGCTGTCTATCTCTGTGAGCTGTCCATCTCTGTGAGCTGTCTATCTCTGTAAGCTGTCTATCTCTGAATATGTCTATCTCTGTGAGCTGTCCATCTCTGTGAGCTGTCCATCTCTGTCAGCTGTCTATCTCTGTGAGTTGTCTATTTCTGTGAGCTGTCTATCTCTGTGAGCTGTCCATCTCTGTAAGCTGTCTATCTCTGTGAGCTGTCTATCTCTGTGAGCTGTCCATCTCTGTGAGCTGACTATCTCTGTGAGCTGACTATCTCTGTGAGCTGACTATCTCTGTGAGCTGTCTATCTCTGTGAGCTGACTATCTCTGTGAGCTGTCTATCTCTGTGAGCTGTCTATCTCTGTGAGCTGTCCATCTCTGTGAGCTGACTATCTCTGTGAGCTGACTATCTCTGTGAGCTGACTATCTCTGTGAGCTGTCTATCTCTGTGAGCTGTCTATCTCTGTGAGCTGACTATCTCTGTAAGCTGACTATCTCTGTGAGCTGTCTATCTCTGTGAGCTGTCTATCTCTGTGAGCTGTATATCTCTGTGAGCTGTCTATTTCTGTGAGCTGTCTATCTCTGTGAGCTGTCTATCTCTGTGAGCTGTCTATCTCTGTCAGCTGTCAATCTGTGAAATCTGTATATCTCTGTGAGCTGTCTATCTGTGAATATGTCTATCTCTGTGAGCTGTCTATCTCTGCGAGCTGTCTATCTCTGAAATCTGTCTATCTCTGTGAGCTGTCCATCTCTGTCAGCTGTCTATCTCTGTGAGTTGTCTATTTCTGTGAGCTGTCTATCTCTGTGAGCTGTCCATCTCTGTAAGCTGTCTATCTCTGTGAGCTGTCTATCTCTGTGAGCTGTCCATCTCTGTGAGCTGACTATCTCTGTGAGCTGACTATCTCTGCGAGCTGTCTATCTCTGAAATCTGTCTATCTCTGTGAGCTGACTATCTCTGTGAGCTGACTATCTCTGTGAGCTGTCTATCTCTGTGAGCTGTCCATCTCTGTGAGCTGACTATCTCTGTGAGCTGACTATCTCTGTGAGCTGACTATCTCTGTGAGCTGTCTATCTCTGTGAGCTGACTATCTCTGTGAGCTGACTATCTCTGTAAGCTGACTATCTCTGTGAGCTGTCTATCTCTGTGAGCTGTCTATCTCTGTGAGCTGTCCATCTCTGTGAGCTGTCTATCTCTGTGAGCTGTCTATCTCTGTGAGCTGTATATCTCTGTGAGCTGTCTATTTCTGTGAGCTGTCTATCTCTGTGAGCTGTCTATCTCTGTAAGCTGTCTATCTCTGAAATCTGTCTATCTCTGTGAGCTGTCCATCTCTGTGAGCTGTCTATCTCTGTGAGCTGTCTATTTCTGTGAGCTGTCTATCTCTGTGAGCTGTCCATCTCTGTGAGCTGTCTATCTCTGTAAGCTGTCTATCTCTGAAATATGTCTATCTCTGTGAGCTGTCCATCTCTGTGAGCTGTCCATCTCTGTCAGCTGTCTATCTCTGTGAGTTGTCTATTTCTGTGAGCTGTCTATCTCTGTGAGCTGTCCATCTCTGTAAGCTGTCTATCTCTGTGAGCTGTCTATCTATGTGAGCTGTCTATCTCTGTGAGCTGTCTATTTCTGTGAGCTGTCTATCTCTGTGAGCTGTCTATTTCTGTGAGCTGTCTATCTCTGTGAGCTGTCTATTTCTGTGAGCTGTCTATCTCTGTGAGCTGTCTATCTCTGTGAGCTGTCTATTTCTGTGAGCTGTCTATCTCTGAGAGCTGTCTATTTCTGTGAGCTGTCTATCTCTGTTAGCTGTCTATTTCTGTGAGCTGTCTATCTCTGAGAGCTGTCTATTTCTGTGAGCTGTCTATCTCTGAGAGCTGTCTATTTCTGTGAGCTGTCTATCTCTGTGAGCTGTCTATTTCTGTTAGCTGTCTATCTCTGAGAGATGTCCATTTCTGTGAGCTGTCTATCTCTGTGAGCTGTCTATCTCTGTGAGCTGTCTATTTCTGTGAGTTGTCTATCTCTGTGAGCTGTCTATCTCTGTGAGCTGTCTATCTCTGTGAGCTGTCCATCTCTTTAAGCTGTCTATCTCTGTGAGCTGTCTATCTCTGTGAGCTGTCCATCTCTGTAAGCTGTCTATTTCTGTGAGCTGTCTATCTCTGTGAGCTGTCCATCTCTGTAAGCTGTCTATCTCTGTGAGCTGTCTATGTCTGTGAGCTGTCTATCTCTGTAAGCTGTCTATCTCTGTGAGCTGTCTATCTCTGTGAGCTGTCTATCTCTGTGCGCTGTCCATCTCTGGGAGCTGTCTATCTCTGTGAGCTGTCCATCTCTGTGAGCTGTCTATCTCTGTGAGCTGTCTATCTCTGTGAGCTGTCCATCTCTGTGAGCTGTCTATCTCTGTGCGCTGTCCATCTCTGTAAGCTGTCCATCTCTGACAGCTGTCTATCTCTGTGAGCTGTCTATCTCTGTGAGCTGTCTATCTCTGTGAGCTGTCCATCTCCGACAGCTGACTCCGTCAGGGAAGGCTCTGTTACGAGTGACCTGCATAATCCCCATATCAGTGATCTACAAGAAACATCCATTGCCTGGTCATCTCAGCAGTCCCCGATTTGTAACTCAATAGCTCACTCTCGCTCATTCAGTGGTTCACAACTACACACTCAGTAGTTGACACCAAACCACAAAGTAGTTCACACCTATTCACTCAGTAGTTCACACATAATCACTCAGTAGTTCACACCTCATCACTCAGTAGTTCACACCTCATCACTCAGTAGTACACACCTAGTCACTCAGTAGTTCAAAACTTATCACTAAGAAGTTCACACATAATCACTCAGTAGTCACACCTCATCACTCAGTAGTTCACACCTCATCACTCAGTAGTACACACCTAGTCACTCAGTAGTTCAAAACTTATCACTAAGAAGTTCACACCTAATCACTCAGTTGTTCACACCTCATCACTCAGTAGTTCACACCTCATCACTCAGTTGTTCACACCTCATCACTCAGTAGTTCACACCTCATCACTCAGTTGTTCACACCTCATCACTCAGTAGTACACACCTAGTCACTCAGTAGTTCAAAACTTATCACTAAGAAGTTCACACCTAATCACTCAGTTGTTCACACCTCATCACTCAGTAGTTCACACCTCATCACTCAGTAGTACACACCTAGTCACTCAGTAGTTCAAAACTTATCACTAAGAAGTTCACACCTAACCAATAAGTAGTTCACACCTCATCACTCAGTAGTTCACACCTAATCACTCAGTAGTTCACACCTAATCACTCAGTAGTTCACAACTAATCACTCAGTAGTTCACGCCTATTCAATCAGTAGTTGACACCTAATCCTTTAGTAGTTCGCACCTATTCAATCAGTAGTTCACACCTAATCATTTAGTAGTTCACACCTATTCAATCAGTAGTTCACATCTAATCACTCTATTATTTCTGAATGGATAAACGACAAAATGGAAGCAGATCAATGGTAACTGGATAATGTATTCGTGTTCTGGAAGTTTTTCTAGAAGTCTTCTTTATTTTTCTAATTATTATGATTACTATATTTATTATGGTTGTGTACTGCATTGTTTACTACAACTTTGCTTCAGTCTTCAAAATACAAGAAAAAAGATACTTCAAAAAACATGCAGTCATTTCTTCAATATTAACCAAACAGTGACGGTGGTTTATAAGACACTCGTCTACTTTAATGTTTCTGCCAGTCATTGGTTCACACGTAAGTTGCTTTGAGCACAAAGAGTGTTTTAAAAACCTGGATGGAACAAGGTGAGAACCCCTAGGACGTTTGCCTTTTCGTTCTGATGACAGATCAGGCAGAGTTACCTTATGAGAGAAGCTGATGAGGCAGAATATTGTATGATAGTTAGTTAAGTATAGACGGCAGACAACTAAAACATAATATCAACATAACTATAGACGGCAGACAACTAAAACAGAACATCAACATAACTATAGAAGGCAGACAACTAAAACAGAACATCAATATAACTATAGAAGGCAGACAACTAAAACAGAACATCAACATAACTATAGATGGCAGACAACTAAAACAGAACATCAACATAACTATAGAAGGCAGGCAACTAAAACAGAACATCAACATAACTATAGATGGCAGACAACTAAAGCAAAGCATCAACATGAATATAGATGGCAGACAACTTAAACAGAACATCAACATAACTATTGATTGCAGACAACTAAAACAGAACATCAACATAACTATAGATTGCAGACAACTAAAACAGAACATCAACATAACTATAGATTGCAGACAACTAAAACAGAACATCAATATAACTATTGATTCCAGACAACTAAAACAGAACATCAACATAACTATAGATTGCAGATAACTAAAACAGAACATCAACATAACTATAGATTGCAGACAACTAAAACAGAACATCAACATAACTATAGATGGCAGACAACTAAAACAGAACATCAACATAACTATAGACAGCAGACAACTAAAACAGAACATCAACATAACTATAGATTGCAGACAACTAAAACAGAACATCAACATAACTATAGATTGCAGACAACTAAAACAGAACATCAACATAACTATAGATGGCAGACAACTAAAACAGAACATCAACATAACTATAGATTGCAGACAACTAAAACAGAACATCAACATAACTATAGACGGCAGACAACTAAAGCAAGTTGAGGAATTTAAATACCTAGGAAATCTAGTGACTAACGACAATTCACAAACATCAGAAATAGATTTAAGATGCAATGGAGCTTGACAAATATCACCACTGTTGTCCAATAAGGAAATAACCCTAGAAACAAAATGGGCACTCTACAATACAATCTTTATCCAAACGTCGTGCTACCAATTACAGACCTGGCCCCTAGATGCATGAACAATTAAAAAAATATATAACTTAAACGGAGATGCAATGTGTCAGACGGACGACAGGAAACAGTCTGAGAGATAAGATCACAAATGAAGAACTGAGAAAAAAGCTAGGAATAGCCCCGCCATAGGATATTTAAAGAAACAACAGATAAAATGGTTCGGCCACGTGACAAGGCAGAAAGACCAAAACACAATACAACGAGCCTTCTGCAAACGTTGTGAGAATACCAGACCTAATGGTCGACCACGAAAAAGATGGATTGATGGAATATTAGAAGCACTATGAAACATAACAGCAGCAGAGGCGAACAGAAGAGCAAAAGACTGCAAATTACATCTCCCATCAACGCTGAAAGGCAAATGAGGAAGGAAGGAAGGAAGGAAGGAAGGAAGGAAGGAAGGAAGGAAGGAAGGAAGGAAGGAAGGAAGGAAAGAAGGAAGGAAGGAAGGAAGGAAGGAAAGAAGGAAGGAAGGAAGGAAGGGAGGGAGGGAGGAGGGAGGGAGGGAGGGAGGAGGGAGGGAGGGAGGGAGGGAGGGAGGGAGGGAGGGAGGGAGGGAGGGAAGGAAGGAAGGAAGGAAGGAAGGAAGGAAGGAAGGAAGGAAGGAAGGAAGGAAGGAAGGAAGGAAGGAAGGAAGGAAGGAAGGAAGGAAGGAAGGAAGGAAGGAAGGAAGGAAGGAAGGAAGGAAGGAAGGAAGGAAGGAAGGAAGGAAGGATTATAACCGAAGGTGATGACAACCAGAATCTACAAGAACAAAACACGCCATACGTCCACATGTGAGGTATTTCTGTTAAACATTATACTGCTTATATCTCGGACCTTGATGTATAAAAAAAAATAAAGAAATAACTGTTTACTTCGAGGAGTAGCTGAGACCGTTCTCTGCTGTCGACGCCTTTGATCTAAGCCCATGAATTATGTTCTTCCAGACTTGACAGAGGTCTCTTCAACGTCTTTTTCACGGGTGGGCGGTCCTTACAGGATCACTGACGCGGATATCAAAAGAAGTGGGCGGAACTTGATAACAATAGATGCCATTTTTGGTCACACCTTCATATCTCTGTCAAAAAGAGTTTTCCGGGTAACACTCACCGGGTGTATTCTGGTGATTCACGATGACAGTAGCTGTCAATGTAGCTACCTGCTGCACTCAGTACATAGTTCTCAGTTCGATCTACCTGATACTCATCGGTAATTAGGTAATTCATCAGGATGCACCCGATGTCGCACTCAAATAATTAACAGAGGTGTAATAATGAGGTAGACATTAGATCTTACTCTATGAGGTAATTATCGAATCTTTCTCTTTGAGGTAATTATCTGATTTTACTCTTTGAGGTAAATAGTTGATCATGTTCTTTGAGGTAATCATCGGATCTTACTCTTTGAGGTAATATTATCGGATCTTATTCTTTAAGACAGTTAGTAGATCTTATGCAGCAATGTAATTAGTAGACCCTACTCAATGAGGTAATTAGTAGATCTTACTCAGTGAAGTAATTAGTAGATCTTACTCTGTGAAGTTATTAGTAGATCTTACTCAATGAAGTAATTAGTAGATCTTACTCTGTGAAGTTATTAGTTGATCTTACTCAGTGAAGTAATTAGTAGATATTACTTTGTGAAGTTATTAGTTGATCTTACTCAGTGAGGTAATTAGTAGATCTTACACTGTGAAGTTATTAGTTGATCTTACTCAGTGAGGTAATTAGTAGATTTTACACTGTGAAGTTATTAGTTGATCTTACTCAGTGAGGAAATTAGTAGATCTTACTCTGTGAAGATATTAGTTGATCTTACTCTGTGAGGTAATTAGTAGATCTTACTCTGTGAAGTTATTAGTAGATCTTACTCTGTGAAGTAATTAGTAGATCTTACACTGTGAAGTTATTAGTTGATCTTACTCTGTGAAGTTATTAGTTGATATTACTCTGTGAAGTTATTAGTAGATCTTACTCTGTAAAGTTATTAGTTGATCTTACTCAGTGAGGTAATTAGTAGATCTTACTCTGTGAAGTTATTAGTTGATCTTACTCAGTGAGGTAATTAGTGAGATCTTACTCTGTGAAGTTATTAGTTGATCTTACTCAGTGAGATAATTAGTAGATCTTACTCTGTGAAGTTATTAGTTGATCTTAATCAGTGAGGTAATTAATAGATCTTACTCTGTGAAGTTGTTAGTTGATCTTACTCTGTGAGGTAATTAGTAGATCTTACTCAATGAAGTAATTAGCAGATCTTACTCTGTGAAGTTATTAGTTGATCTTACTCAGTGAGGTAATTAGTAGATCTTACTCTGTGAAGTTATTAGTTGATCTTACTCAGTGAGGTAATTAGTAGATCTTACTCAGTGAAGTTATTAGTTGATCTTACTCAGTGAGGTAATTAGTACACCTTTCTCTGTGAAGTTATTAGTTGATCTTACTCAGTGAGGTAATTAGTAGATCTTACTCTGCGAAATTATTGGTTTATCTTACTCAGTGAGGTAATTAGTAGATCTTACTCTGTGAAGTAATTAGCAGATCTTTCTCTGTGAAATTATTAGTTGATCTTACTCAGTGAGGTATTTAGTAGATCTTACTCTGTGAGGTAATTAGTAGATTTTACTATGTGAAGTAATTAGTAGATCTTACTCTGTGATGTTATTAGTAGATCTTACTCTGTGAAGTAATTAGTAGATCTTACTCTGTGATGTTATTAGTAGATCTTACTCTGTGAAGTTATTAGTTGACCTTACTCAGTGAGGAAATTAGTAGATCTTACTCTGGGACGTAATTAGTAGATCTTACTCAGTGAGGTAATTAGTAGATCTTACTCAGTGAGGTAATTAGTAGATCTTACTCAGTGAGGTAATTAGTAGATCTTACTCAGTGAGGTAATTAGTAGATCTTATTCAGTGAGGTAATTAGTAGATCTTACTCAGTGAGGTAATTAGTAGATCTTACTCTGTGAGGTAATTAGTAGATCTTACTCAGTGAGGTAATTAGTAGATCTTACTCTGTGAGGTAATTAGTAGACTCTACTCAGTGAAGTAATTAGTAGATCTGCCTCAGTTAGGTAATTAGTAGTTCATACTCAGCAAGGTAATTAGTAGATCTTACACAGTGAGGTAATTAGGACACTTTACTCAGCAACGTTATTTGTAGATCTTTTTCCAGTCAGGATACTAATAGCTCGTACTCAGTGAGGTAAGTAGTAGATATTACTATTCATGTAAGTATAATAGAACATACAGTACTATCTATAGAACATTATAGTAGGTCTTCTTGAGTGTTTTACTTTTCAAGTCGCACTCAGTGAGATAATTAAAAGAATTTACTTAGTGATGTAAATAATAGACAATACTTAATGAGGTAAAGAATAGACAACACTTAATGAGTTAAATAATGGACAATACTTAATGAGGTAAATAATAGACAACACTTAATGAGGTAAAGAATAGACAACACTTAATGAGGTAAAGAATAGACAACACTTAATGAGGTAAATAATAGACAATACTTAATGAGGTAAAGAATAGACAACACTTAATGAGGTAAATAATGGACAATACTTAATGAGGTAAATAATAGACAACACTTAATGAGGTAAAGAATAGACAACACTTAATAAGGTAAATAATGGACAATACTTAATGAGGTAAATAATAGACAATACTTAATGAGGTAAAGAATAGACAACACTTAATGAGGTAAAGAATAGACAACACTTAATGAGGTAAATAATGGACAATACTTAATGAGGTAAAGAATAGACAACACTTAATGAGGTAAATAATGGACAATACTTAATGAGGTAAAGAATAGACAACACTTAATGAAGTAAATAATAGACAACACTTAATGAGGTAAATAATAGACAACACTTAATGAGATAAATAATTTACAATTCTTAATGAGGTAAATAATAGACAACACTTAATGAGGTAAATAATTGGCAATAATTAATGAGGTAAATAATTTACAATACTTAATGACGTAAATAATAAACAACACTTAATGAGGTAACTAATTGATAATATTTAATGACTCAAATAATAGACAATACTTAATGAGGTAAATAATAGACAACGGCTAATGAGGTAAATAATTGACAATAATTAATGAGGTAAATAATTTACAATACTTAATGAGGTGAATAATAAACAACACTTAATGAGGTAACTAATTTACAATACTTAATGACGCAAATAATAGACAACAATTAATGAGGTAAATAATTGACAATACTTAATGAGGTAAATAATAGACAACACATAATGAGGTAAATAACTGGCATTACTTAATGAGGTAAATAATTTACAATACTTAATGAGGTAAATAATAAACAATATTTAATTAATGAGGTAAATATTATACAATACTTAATATACAATACAGCGGTAAATAATAGATAATACTTAATGAGGTAAATACTAGATAATACTTAATGAGGTAAATAATAGATAATACTTAATGAAGTAAATAATAGATAATACTTAATGAGGTAAATAACAGATAATACTTAATGAGGTATATAATAGATAATACTTAATGAGATAAATAATAGACATTACGGAATTGTGTAGGTAGTTGATTTTTTTTTCTCACAGTGATAATCAGCGTATATCATGCATTGAAATAATTAATAGATGTACTCAGTGAAGTAATTAATAGATGTACTCAGTGAGGTAATTACTCGGTAAGGCAATTAATAGATGTACTCAGTGAAATAATTAATAGATGTACTCAGTGAAGTAATTAATAGATGTACTCAGTGAAGTAATTAATAGATATAGATTTACTCGGTGAGGCAATTAATAGATGTACTCAGTGAAGTAATTAATAGATGTACTCAGTGAAATAATTAATAGATGTATTCGGTAAGGTAATTAATAGATGTACTCAGTGAGGTAATTAATAGATGTACTCGGTGAGGTAATTAATACATGTTCTCGGTGAGGTAATTAATAGATCTTATTAATAATGTAACTGTGACATTACTGCTGGAGGAAGTACTGACAGGTAATTCTCAGAGAGGCGCTGAGGTGACATTTTTAGTGAATACTTCGGGCAGTCAGTTTTTTGGGGTTTTTTTTCGGTAGTCACCAAACAGCTCTTAATGAAGTATTCAGTGGACAATTCACCATGAAATGCTAAGCTGTTAAATCTACCTGAGTTAGTCTATACAAATATCTCATTGAGGTAGTCAGTAAACACACGTTATTGAAGTAGTCTGTAGTCACATCTTACTGAAGTAGTCAGTAGACACATCTTATTGAAGTAGTCTGTAGACAAATCTTATTGAAGTAGTCTGTAGTCACATCTTATTGAAGTAGGCAGAAGACACATCTAATTGAAGTAGTCTGTAGTCACATCTTATTGAAATAGTCTGTAGTCACATCTTACTGAAGTAGTCAGTAGACATATCTTATTGAGGTAGTCAGTAGACACATCTTATTGAAGTAGCCAGTAGACACATCTTATTGAAGTAGCCAGTAGACACATCTTGTTGATGTAATCAGTAGACAAATCTTGTTGAGGTAATCAGTAAACAGATCTTGTGGAGGTAATCAGTAAACAGATCTTGTTGCGGTAATCAGTAGACATATCTTGTTGAGGTAATCAGTAAATAGATCTTGTTGAGGTAATCAGTAAACAGATCTTGTTGAGGTAACCAGTAAATAGATCTTGTTGAGGTAATCAATAAACAGATCTTGTTGAGTTAATCAGTAAACAGATCTTGTAGATGTAATCAATAAACAGATCTTGTTGAGGTAATCAGTAGACAGATCTTGTTGAGGTAATCAGAAAATAGATCTTGTTTAGATAATCAGTAGACAGATCTTGTTGAGGTAATCAGTAGACAGATCTTGTTGAGGTAATCAGTAGACATATCTTGTTGAGGTAAATATTCGACAGGTCTTGTTGAGGTAATCAGTAAACAGATCTTGTAGAAGTAATCAGTAGACAGATTTTTTGAGGTAATAAGTAGACATATTTTGTTGAGGTAATCAGTAGACAGATTTTGTTGAGGTAATAAGTAGGCGGATTTTGTTGAGGTAACCAGTAGACAGATATTGATGAGGTAATCAGTAGACAGATCTTGTTAAGGTAATCAGTAGACAAATTTTGTTGAGGTAATCAGTAGACAGATCTTGTTGAGTTAAATAGTAGACAGATCTTGTTGAGGTAATCAGTAGACTGATCTTGTTGAGGTAATCAGTAGACAGATCTTGTTGAGGTAATCAGTAGACATATCTTCTTGAGGTTATCAGTAGACATATCTTGTTGAGGTAATCAGTAAACAAAACTTGTTGAGGTAATCAGTAAACAGACCTTGTTGAAGTAATTAGTAGACAGATTTTGTTGAGGTAATCAGTAGACATATTTTATTGAAGTATTCAGTAGACAGATTTTGTTAAAGTAATCAGTAGACATATTTTGTTGAGGTAATAGGTAGACAGATCTTGTTGAGTTAATCAGTAGACAGATCTTGTTGAGGTAATCAGTAGACATATTTTATTGATGTAATCTGTAGACAGATCTTGCTGAGGTAATCAGGAGACAGATCTTGTTGAGGTAATCAGTAGACATATTTTGTTTATGCAATCTGTAGACAGATTTTGTTGAGGTAATCAGGAGACGGATCTTGTTGAGGTAATCAGTAGACAGATCTTGTTGAGGTAATCAGTAGACATATTTTGTTGATGTAATCTGTAGACTGATCTTGTTGAGGTAATCAGTAGACAGATTTTGTTGATGTAATCTGTAGACAGATCTTGTGGAGGTAATCAGTAGACAGATTTTGTTGAGGTAATAAGTAGGCAGATTTTGTTGAGGTAATAATTAGGCAGATCTTGTTGAGGTAATCAGTAGACATATTTTGTTGATGTAATCTGTAGACAGATCTTGTTGAGGTAATCAGGAGACAGATCTTGTTGAGGTAATCAGTAGACAGATCTTGTTGAGGTAATCATTAGACATATTTTGTTGATGTAATCTGTAGACAGATCTTGTTGAGGTAATAAGTAGGCAGATTTTGTTGAGGTATTCAGTAGACAGATCTTGTTGAGGTAATCAGTAGACATATTTTTTGATGTAATCTGTAGACAGATCTTGTTGAGGTAATCAGGAGACAGATTTTGTTGATGTAATCTGTAGACAGATCTTGTTGAGGTATTCAGTAGACAGATCTTGTTGAGGTAATAAGTAGGCAGATTTTGTTGAGGTATTCAGTAGACAGATCTTGTTGAGGTAACTAGTAGACAGATTTTGTTGATGTAATCTGTAGACAGATCTTGTGGAGGTAATTAGTAGACAGATTTTGTTGATGTAATCTGTAGACAGATCTTGTTGAGGTAACTAGTAGACAGATTTTGTTGATGTAATCTGTAGACAGATCTTGTGGAGGTAATTAGTAGACAGATTTTGTTGATGTAATCTGTAGACAGATCTTGTGGAGGTAATTAGTAGACAGATCTTGTTGAGGTAACCAGTAAATAATTATCTTTGAAAGGTAGACGTAATACTTCTTTCTCTTAGGCAGTGAACATAAACATATATGAGAGGTAAGTTCTAGATAGATTTTTCTCTGTGAGGTAAGTTCTCAACAGATATTTGAGTGTGAGTTAGGTTCTCAGTAGATATTTCACTGTGAGGTAGGTTCTCAGTAGATATTTGCGTGTGAGTTAGGTTCTCATTAGATTTTTTACTGTGAGGTAGATTCTCAGTTGATATTTGCGTGTGAATTAGTTTCTCAGTAGATTTTTCACTGTGATGTAGGTTCTCAGTAGAGACTTAGGTGTGAGGTAGGTTCTCAATAGATATTTCACTGTGAGGTAGGTTCTCAGTCGATATTTTACTCTGAGGTAGGTTCTCAGTAGATATTTGCGTGTGAGGTAGTTTCTCAGTAGATATTTCACTGTGCGGTAAGTTTTCGTTAGATATATTTCTTTCTGGCGAGTTCTCAGTGACGTATGATCTCATTAAATATTTCTCACTGAGGTGGGTTCGTGGTAGATATTTCCATGTGAGGTAAATTCTCAGTAGATATTTCCCAGTAACGTATGTTCTCAGTCGATGTTTCTGAAAGGGATCAGTTCTCAGTGGACCCTACTCATTGATCTTTCTTGTTTTCCTACACTTCTCATTGAGATATATTCTCAATATATATCTCTCCTTGCGGTAGGCTCTCCATAAATATTTATCTTTTTGTGGTATGTTATTATATATTTATCATTCCAGTATGCTCTCAGTTGATATCTCTCTTTGTAGTATGCTCTCTTTTGATATTTCTCTTTGTGGTATGCTCTCAGTTGATATCTCTCTTTGTGGTATGCTCTCAGTTAATATCTCTCTTTGTGGTATGCTTTCAGTTGATATCTCTCTTTGTGGTATGCTCTCAGTTGATATCTCTCTTTGTGGTATGCTCTCAGTTGATATCTCTCTTTGTGGTATGCTCTATGTTGATATCTCTCTTTGTGGTATGCTCTCAGTTGATATCTCTCTTTGTGGTATGCTCTATGTTGATATCTCTCTTTGCGGTATGCTCTATGTTGATATCTCTCTCTGTGGTATGCTCTAAGTAGGTGTTTCTCTTTGTGGTATGATCTAAGCAGGTTTTTCTCTTTGTGGTATGCTTTAAGTAGATATCTCTCTTTGTGGTATTTGCAATGTAGGTATCTCTCTTTCTCGTATGCTCTCAGTTGGTATTTCTCTTTGTGGTATGCTCTCAGTTGGTATCTCTTTTTGTCGTATGCTCTCAGTTGGTTTCTCTCTTTGTGGTATGCTCTCAGTTGGTATCTCTCTTTGTGGTATGCTCTAAGTAGATATCTCTCTTTATGGTATGCTCTATGTAGGTATCTCTCTTTGTGGTGTGCTCTATGTAAGTATCTCTCTTTGTGGTATGCTCTATGTAAGTATCTCTCTTTGTGGTGTGCTCTATGTAAGTATCTCTCTTTGTGGTATGCTCTATGTAAGTATCTCTCTTTGTGGTGTGCTCTATGTAGGTATCTATCTTTGTGGTATGCTCTATGTAAGTATCTCTCTTTGTGGTATGCTCATACAAATGTATTTTTGTTTAAGAAACTCACTGGCCATTTTTCGTTAAGACTAGATTAGTCTTCTCACATTATTAACAAAATATTTGTTTCCTAGCAATAGGTTCTGCTTTAAGATTTTTATGAATTTGTTCATTAGACTTATATTCAAGTGGTGTTTCTGTGAAGATGTTCATTAGAGTTATATTCATGTGGTGTTTGTGTGAAGTTGTACATTAGAGTTATATTCAAGTAGTGTTTGTGTGAAGTTGTTCATTAGAGTTATATTCAAGTAATGTTTCTGTGAAGTTGTTCATTAGAGTTATATTCAAGTGGTGTTTGTGTGAAGTTGTTCATTAGAGTTATATTCAAGTGGTGTTTGTGTTAAGTCGTACATTAGAGTTATATTCAAGTAGTGTTTGTGTGAAGTCGTACATTAGAGTTATATTCAAGTGGTGTTTGTGTGAAGTCGTACATTAGAGTTATATTCAAGTGGTGTTTGTGTGAAGTCGTACATTAGAGTTATATTCAAGTGGTGTTTGTGTGAAGTCGTACATTAGAGTTATATTCAAGTGGTGTTTCTGTGAAATTTTACATTAGAGTTATATTCCATGAATGTTTTTGTGAAGTATAGTAGTTTATGTGTAAATATGTGTTTGTAAATAACGTAGCGTATGCTCATTACTTGTGTGTAAAATAGGTGTTTAGGAATTAGAAAAGTTGAGATATGAGCTTCGCTGTGTCATCAAATCTCAGATAATGTTTCTGTTTCCGTGTCAGCAGACATGTAAATAATGTAAAACTATCGTCCTCAGCACACAATGGTTCTAAATGACGTACTCAGCAGACATGTGGTTTTAAATGACGTACTAAACAGACACGTAGTACTAGATGCCGTACTAAACAGACACATAGTTCTAAATGACGTACTAAACAGACACGTAGCTTTAGATGACGTACTAAAGAGACACGTAGTTCTAAATGACGTACTAAACAGACACGTAATTCTAGATGACGTACTAAACAGACACGTAGTTCTAGATGACGTACTAAAGAGACACGTAGTACTAGATGACATACTAAACAGACACGTAATTCTAGATGACGTACTAAAAAGGCATGTAATACTAGATGACGAACTAAACAGACACGTAATTCTAGATGACGTACTAAACAAACGTGTACTTCTAGATGACATACTAAACAGACAGTTCTAAATGACGTACTAAACAGACACGTAGTTCTAGATGACGTACTAAACAGACATGTAGTTCTAGATGACGTACTAAACAGACACGTAATTATAGATGAGATAATAAACAGATACGTAGTTCTAAATTACGTTTTAAACAGACACGTAGCTCTAAATGACATACTAAAGAGACACGTAGTTCTAAATGACCTTCAAAACAGACACGTAGTTCTAAATGACACACCAAACAGACAATTTGGTTCTAAATGACGTTCTAAACAGACACGAATTTTCTAAATGACGTTCTAAACAGACACGAATTTTCTAAATGACATACTAAACAGACTCGTAGTTCTAAATGACACACTAAACAGATACGTATTTGTAAATGACGTAATAAACAGATACGTAGTTCTAAATGACGTACTAAACGGACACGTAGTTCTAAAAAATGTTCTAAACAAACATGTAGTTCTAAATGACATCCTAAAGAGACACGTAGTTCTAAATGACCTTCTAAACAGACACGTAGTTCTAAATGACACACTAAACAGACACGTAGTTCTAAATGACGTAATAAACAGACACGTAGATCTAAATGATGTAATAAACAAACACGTAGCTCTAAATGATGTAATAAACAGACATGTAGTTCTAAATGATGTAATAAACAGACACGTAGTTCTAGATGACGTACTAAACAGACACGTAATTCTAAATGATGTACTAAACAGACACGTAGTTCTAGATGATGTACTAAAGAGACACGTAGTACTAGATAACGTACTAAACAGACACGTAGTTCTAGATGACGTACTAAACAGACACGTAATTCTAGATGACGTACTAAACAGACACGTAATTCTAGATGACGTACTAAACAGACACGTAGTTCCAGATGACATACTAAACAGACGTGTACTTCTAGATGACGTACTAAACAGACAGTTCTAAATGACGTACTAAACAGACACGTAGTTCTAGATGACGGAATAAGCAGACACGTAATTCTAGATGACGTACTAAACAGACACTTAGTTCTAGATGATGTGCTAAACAGACACGTAGAACTAGATGACGTACTAAATAGACACTTAGTTCTAGATGACGTGCTAAACAGACACGTAGAACTAGATGACGTACTAAACAGACACTTAGTTCTAGATGACGTGCTAAACAGACACGTAGAACTAGATGACGTACTAAACAGACACGTAATTTTAGATGACGCACTAAACAAACATGTAGTTCTAGATGACGTACTAAACAGACATGTAGTTCTAGATGACATACTAAACAGACACGTAATTATAGATGACATACTAAACAGACATGTAGTTCTAAATGAGGTAATAAACAGACACGTGGTTCTAAATGACGTTCTAAACAGACACGAATTTTCTATATGACATTCTAAACAGACTCGTAGTTCTAAATGACACACTAAACAGATACATATTTGTAAATGACGTAATAAACAGATACGTAGTTCTAAATGACGTTCTAAACAGACACGTAGTTCTAAATGACATACTAAAGAGACACGTAGTTCTAAATGACCTTCAAAACAGACACGTAGTTCTAAATGACACACCAAACAGACACCTTGGTTCTAAATGACGTTCTAAACAGACACGAATTTTCTAAATGACGTTCTAAACAGACACGAATTTTCTAAATGACATACTAAACAGACTCGTAGTTCTAAATGACACACTAAACAGATACGTATATTTGTAAATGACGTAATTGTTCTAAATGACGTAATAAACGGACACGTAGTTCTAAATGACGTTCTAAACAGACATGTAGTTCTAAATGACATCGTAAAGAGACACGTAGTTCTAAATGACCTTCTAAACAGACACGTAGTTCTAAATGGCACACTAAACAGACACGTAGTTCTAAATGACGTAATAAACAGATACGTAGTTCTAAATGATGTAATAAACAAACACATAGCTCTAAAGGATGTAATAAACAGACATGTAGCTCTAAATGATGTAATAAACAGACACTTAGTTCTAAATGATGTAATAAACAGACACGTAGTTCTAAATGATGTAATAAACAGACATGTAGTTCTAAATGATGTAATAAACAGACGTGTAGTTAAAAATGATGTAATAAACAGACACGTAGTTCTAGATAAAGTACTAAACAGAAACGTAGTTCTAGATGATGTAATAAACAGACACGTAGTTCTAAATGACACACTAAACAGACACGTAGTTCTAAATGACACACTAAACAGACACGTAGTTCTAAATGACACAATAAACAGACACGTAGTTCTAAATGACGTAAAAAACAGACACATAGTTCTAGATGACGTAATAAACAGACACATAGTTCTAGATGATGTAATAAACAGGCACGTAGTTCTAAATGATGTAATAAACAAACACGTAGCTCTAAATGATGTAATAAACAGACACGTAGTTCTAAATGATGTAATAAACAGACACGTAGTTCTAAATGATGTAATAAACAGACACGTAGTTGAAAATGATGTAATAAACAGACACGGAGCTCTAAATGATGTAATAAACAGACACGTAGTTCTAAATGATGTAATAAACAGACACGTAGTTCTAAATGATGTAATAAACAGACACGTAGCTCTAAATGATGTAATAAACAGACACGTAGTTCTAAATGATGTAATAAACAGACACGTAGTTGAAAATGATGTAATAAACAGACACGGATCTCTAAATGATGTAATAAACAGACACGTAGTTCTAAATGATTTAAAAAACAGACACGTAGTTCTAGATGAAGTACTAAACAGACACATAGTTCTAAATGACGTAATAAACATACACGTAGTTCTAAATGATGTAATAAACAAACACGCAGCTCTAAATGACGTAATAAACAGACACGTAATTCTAGATGAAGTACTAAACAGACACGTATTTCTAGATGACGTAATAAACAGACACGTAGTTCTAGATGATGTAATAAACAGACACGTAGTTCTAGATGATGTAATAAACAGACACGTAGTTCTAGATAATGTAATAAACAGACACGCAGTTCTAGATGATGTAATAAACAGACACGTAGATCTAGATGATGTAATAAAAATACACGTAGTTCTAAATGATGTAATAAACAGACACGTAGTTCTAGACGAAGTACTAAACAGACACGTAGTTCTAAATGACGTAATAAACATACACGTAGTTCTAAATGCCGTAATAATAAGACACGTAGTTCTAAATGATGTAATAAATAGACAAGTAGTTTTAAATGACGTAATAAACAGGCACGTAGTTCTAAATGACGTAATAAACAGGCACGTAGTTCTAAATGACGTACTAAATAGATACGTAGTTGTAAATGACGTAATAAACAGACACGTAGTTCTAAATGATGTAATAAACAGACACGTAGTTGTAAATGACTCGCTAATCACACACGTAGTTCTAAATAACGTACTAAACAAACACGTAGTTCTAAATAACGTACTAAACAGACAAGTAGTTCTAAATAACGTTTTAAACAAACATGTAGTTCTAAATAACGTACTAAACAAACACGTAGTTCTAAATAACGTACTAAACAGACACGTAGTTCTAAATAACGTATTAAACAAACATGTAGTTCTAAATAACGTATTAAACAAACACGTAGTTCTAAAGGACGTACTAAACAGAAACGTAGTTATAAATAACGTTCTAAACAGACTCATAGTTCTAAATGACGTCCTAAACAGACACGTAGTTCTAAATAACATACTAAACAGACACGAAGCTCTAAATGACGTACTAGATAGACACGCAGCTCTAAATGACGTACTCAGCTGACGTTTGTATGAAAAACTCAACAAAAGATGTAAATAAATGTTTCAGTACAAGACTCTTGCCTACAGACAGCTTCAACAAATTAAGGCTGTCTGCCCTCAGATCACACAGTCAACAAATTGGGAGCTTTCAAGATCAAATGCTTCAAGACGATACAATCAATTATTTCTTACTGACATCAAATAACGAGCTAAGCCTTGTCCTATAACTGATTCAAAAACTCTGATTTCTCCACTCGGTCCTACCCAGAACGGATTATTTGTTCACATTTACATGAATCCCTTTTGAAAATTGGATTGTATGTTTATAAGACATCAACAACAGTAGACAGACATTTCTTGATTCTGTTCTTGATTGAAGAGCTCATCGACATCAGTTAGTGTCATCAAGAAAATAAATCTGAGGCCCCAGACACTGAGACAGAATCAACAAATTTGCTGGGCATGTCTCACTAGACATCAAGTCTTTTCTCATTATATCGCTACCATCACGTACGATCATAATTTTGATCATCAATTACAAAAAAAAGGAAAAGAACAGATTAAAACCATCAGTGATTTCGCCGGGTCTTGCTGGTCGAGAATTGGAACCGCCTACAGGCTACAAGGAAGAGACAAGGAGCAGCCATGTTTGGTCCAATCTTTCTGTACAACAATCAACTGGTGGGTCAGGGGTTGCCAAGGTCACTGGCCATAGAAGGTGAGTGACCAAAGTCATCATCATCATCATTATACATATAGAAGGTGAGTGACCAAAGTCATCATCATCATCATTATACATATGGAAGGTGAGTGACCAAAGTCACCATCATCATCATTATACATATGGAAAGTGAGTGACCAAAGTCATCATCATCATCATCATCATTATACATATGGAAGGTGAGTGACCAAAGTCATCATCATCATCATTATACATATGGAAGGTGAGTGACCAAAGTCATCATCATCATCATTATACATATGGAAAGTGAGTGACCAAAGTCACCATCATCATCATTATACATATGGAAAGTGAGTGACCAAAGTCATCATCATCATCATCATTATACATATGGAAGGTGAGTGACCAAAGTCATCATCATCATCATTATTATACATATAGAAAGTGAGTGACCAAAGTCATCATCATCATTATACATATAGAAAGTGAGTGACCAAAATCATCATCATCATCATTATACATATAGAAAGTGAGTGACCAAAATCATCATCATCATCATTATACATATGGAAGGTGAGTGACCAAAATCATCATCATCATTATACATATAGAAAGTGAGTGACCAAAGTTATCATTATACATATAGAAAGTGAGTGACCAAAATCATCATCATCATCATCATTATACATATAGAAAGTGAGTGACTAAAGTCATCATCATCATCATTTTACATATGGAAGGTGAGTGACCAAAGTCATCATCATCATCATTATACATATAGAAAGTGAGTGACCAAAGTCATCATCATCATCATTATACATATAGAAAGTGAGTGACCAAAGTCATCATTATACATATAGAAAGTGAGTGACCAAAGTCATCATCATCATCATTATACATATAGAAAGTGAGTGACCAAAATCATCATCATCATCATCATCATCATTATACATATAGAAAGTGAGTGACCAAAGTCATCATTATCATCATTATACATATGGAAGGTGAGTGACCAAAGTCATCATCATCATCATTATACATATGGAAAGTGAGTGACCAAAGTCATCATCATTATCATCATCATTATACATATGGAAGGTGAGTGACCAAAGTCATCATCATCATTATTATACATATAGAAGGTGAGTGACCAAAATCATCATCATCTTCATTATACATATGGAAGGTGAGTGACCAAAGTCATCATCCTCATCATTATACATATGGAAAGTGAGTGACCAAAGTCATCAAAGGTGAGTGACCAAAATCATCATCATCATTATACATATGGAAAGTGAGTGACCAAAGTCATCATCATCATTATACATATGGAAAGTGAGTGACCAAAATCATCATCATTATACATATGGAAAGTGAGTGACCAAAGTCATCATCATCATTATATATATGGAAGGTGAGTGACCAAAATCATCATCATTATACATATGGAAAGTGAGTGACCAAAGTCATCATCATCATTATATATATGGAAGGTGAGTGACCAAAATCATCATCATCATTATACATATGGAAAGTGAGTGACCAAAATCATCATCATCATTATACATATGGAAAGTGAGTGACCAAAGTCATCATCATCGTTATCATCATTATATATATAGAAGGTGAGTGACCAAAATCATCATCATCATCATCATTATACATATAGAAGGTGAGTGACCAAAATCATCATCATCATTATACATATAGATGGTGAGTGACCAAAATCATCATCATCATTATACATATGGAAAGTGAGTGACCAAAGTCATCATCATCGTTATCATCATTATACATATAGAAGGTGAGTGACCAAAATCATCATCATCATTATACATATGGAAAGTGAGTGACCAAAGTCATCATCATCGTTATCATCATTATACATATAGAAGGTGAGTGACCAAAATCATCATCATCGTTATCCTCATTATACATATAGAAGGTGAGTGACCAAAATCATCATCATCATTATACATATGGAAAGTGAGTGACCAAAGTCATCATCATCATTATACATATAGAAGGTGAGTGACCAAAGTCATCATCATCGTTATCATCATTATACATATAGAAGGTGAGTGACCAAAATTATCATCATCATTATACATATAGATGGTGAGTGACCAAAATCATCATCATCGTTATCATCATTATACACATAGAAGGTGAGTGACCAAAATCATCATCATCGTTATCATTATTATACATATAGAAGGTGAGTGACCAAAATCATCATCATCGTTATCATCATTGTACATATAGAAGGTGAGTGACCAAAATCATCATCATCGTTATAATCATTATACATATAGAAGGTGAGTGACCAAAATCATCATCATCGTTACAATCATTATACATATAGAAGGTGAGTGACCAAAATCATCATCATCATTATACATATAGAAGGTGAGTGACCAAAGTCATCATCATCATTATACATATAGAAGGTGAGTGACCAAAATCATCATCATCATTATATACATAGAAGGTGAGTGACCAAAATCATCATCATCATTATACATATAGAAAGTGAGTGACCAAAGTCATCATCATCGTTATCATCATTATACATATGGAAGGTGAGTGACAAAATCACCATCAGAAACATAAGTGGTCAGGTCCTAGAGAAGTTAATCTCCTTCTTTGTTGTTAAGCTGTGGAAGCCTGTTGTTAGTCTCATTCTTATGACTTACCATTTATGAGGGCTCGAGTTATCAGTTTTTCTACTAATCTCATTAAATACAATCACGTAGCATTATTAGGCACACTCCGTGTTTGTGAAGTTTATCAGTGGATAAAGAGATACAGCGAAGACGATGGCGCTGGATAGGACACACACTGCGGAAGATAACTGAGAGTATTATACAACAGGTCCTTTTCTGGAAATCCCAGGGGAAAAGACAAAGAGGAAGACCAAGGAATTCTTGGAGAAGACAGATAGAAGCAGAGGTGAAGATGATGGGGAAGATATGGAATGATCATAAAATAATGGCAAGAAACAGAACACTTGAAAAGTGTTTGTTGAAGACCTATGTTCCACAGGGAGCTGAAAGGTAGCAGAAGATGAATTAGGCACACTCACGTTGTCATGTTAAACACACACATGTAGTAATAAGTAGCTGAGACCGTTCTCTGCTGTCGACGCCTTTGATCTAAGCCCATGAATTATGTTCTTCCAGACTTGACAGAGGTCTCTTCAACGTCTTTTTCACGGGGGGGCGGTCCTTACAGGATCACTGACGCGGATATCAAAAGAAGTGGGCGGAACTTGATAACAATAGATGCCATTTTTGGTCACACCTTCATATCTCTGTCAAAAAGAGTTTTCCGGGTAACACTCACCGGGTGTATTCTGGTGATTCACGATGACAGTAGCTGTCAATGTAGCTACCTGCTGCACTCAGTACATAGTTCTCAGTTCGATCTACCTGATACTCATCGGTAATTAGGTAATTCATCAGGATGCACCCGATGTCGCACTCAAATAATTAACAGAGGTGTAATAATGAGGTAGACATTAGATCTTACTCTATGAGGTAATTATCGAATCTTTCTCTTTGAGGTAATTATCTGATTTTACTCTTTGAGGTAAATAGTTGATCATGTTCTTTGAGGTAATCATCGGATCTTACTCTTTGAGGTAATATTATCGGATCTTATTCTTTAAGACAGTTAGTAGATCTTATGCAGCAATGTAATTAGTAGACCCTACTCAATGAGGTAATTAGTAGATCTTACTCAGTGAAGTAATTAGTAGATCTTACTCTGTGAAGTTATTAGTAGATCTTACTCAATGAAGTAATTAGTAGATCTTACTCTGTGAAGTTATTAGTTGATCTTACTCAGTGAAGTAATTAGTAGATATTACTTTGTGAAGTTATTAGTTGATCTTACTCAGTGAGGTAATTAGTAGATCTTACACTGTGAAGTTATTAGTTGATCTTACTCAGTGAGGTAATTAGTAGATTTTACACTGTGAAGTTATTAGTTGATCTTACTCAGTGAGGAAATTAGTAGATCTTACTCTGTGAAGATATTAGTTGATCTTACTCTGTGAGGTAATTAGTAGATCTTACTCTGTGAAGTTATTAGTAGATCTTACTCTGTGAAGTAATTAGTAGATCTTACACTGTGAAGTTATTAGTTGATCTTACTCTGTGAAGTTATTAGTTGATATTACTCTGTGAAGTTATTAGTAGATCTTACTCTGTAAAGTTATTAGTTGATCTTACTCAGTGAGGTAATTAGTAGATCTTACTCTGTGAAGTTATTAGTTGATCTTACTCAGTGAGGTAATTAGTGAGATCTTACTCTGTGAAGTTATTAGTTGATCTTACTCAGTGAGATAATTAGTAGATCTTACTCTGTGAAGTTATTAGTTGATCTTAATCAGTGAGGTAATTAATAGATCTTACTCTGTGAAGTTGTTAGTTGATCTTACTCTGTGAGGTAATTAGTAGATCTTACTCAATGAAGTAATTAGCAGATCTTACTCTGTGAAGTTATTAGTTGATCTTACTCAGTGAGGTAATTAGTAGATCTTACTCTGTGAAGTTATTAGTTGATCTTACTCAGTGAGGTAATTAGTAGATCTTACTCAGTGAAGTTATTAGTTGATCTTACTCAGTGAGGTAATTAGTACACCTTTCTCTGTGAAGTTATTAGTTGATCTTACTCAGTGAGGTAATTAGTAGATCTTACTCTGCGAAATTATTGGTTTATCTTACTCAGTGAGGTAATTAGTAGATCTTACTCTGTGAAGTAATTAGCAGATCTTTCTCTGTGAAATTATTAGTTGATCTTACTCAGTGAGGTATTTAGTAGATCTTACTCTGTGAGGTAATTAGTAGATTTTACTATGTGAAGTAATTAGTAGATCTTACTCTGTGATGTTATTAGTAGATCTTACTCTGTGAAGTAATTAGTAGATCTTACTCTGTGATGTTATTAGTAGATCTTACTCTGTGAAGTTATTAGTTGACCTTACTCAGTGAGGAAATTAGTAGATCTTACTCTGGGACGTAATTAGTAGATCTTACTCAGTGAGGTAATTAGTAGATCTTACTCAGTGAGGTAATTAGTAGATCTTACTCAGTGAGGTAATTAGTAGATCTTACTCAGTGAGGTAATTAGTAGATCTTATTCAGTGAGGTAATTAGTAGATCTTACTCAGTGAGGTAATTAGTAGATCTTACTCTGTGAGGTAATTAGTAGATCTTACTCAGTGAGGTAATTAGTAGATCTTACTCTGTGAGGTAATTAGTAGACTCTACTCAGTGAAGTAATTAGTAGATCTGCCTCAGTTAGGTAATTAGTAGTTCATACTCAGCAAGGTAATTAGTAGATCTTACACAGTGAGGTAATTAGGACACTTTACTCAGCAACGTTATTTGTAGATCTTTTTCCAGTCAGGATACTAATAGCTCGTACTCAGTGAGGTAAGTAGTAGATATTACTATTCATGTAAGTATAATAGAACATACAGTACTATCTATAGAACATTATAGTAGGTCTTCTTGAGTGTTTTACTTTTCAAGTCGCACTCAGTGAGATAATTAAAAGAATTTACTTAGTGATGTAAATAATAGACAATACTTAATGAGGTAAAGAATAGACAACACTTAATGAGTTAAATAATGGACAATACTTAATGAGGTAAATAATAGACAACACTTAATGAGGTAAAGAATAGACAACACTTAATGAGGTAAAGAATAGACAACACTTAATGAGGTAAATAATAGACAATACTTAATGAGGTAAAGAATAGACAACACTTAATGAGGTAAATAATGGACAATACTTAATGAGGTAAATAATAGACAACACTTAATGAGGTAAAGAATAGACAACACTTAATAAGGTAAATAATGGACAATACTTAATGAGGTAAATAATAGACAATACTTAATGAGGTAAAGAATAGACAACACTTAATGAGGTAAAGAATAGACAACACTTAATGAGGTAAATAATGGACAATACTTAATGAGGTAAAGAATAGACAACACTTAATGAGGTAAATAATGGACAATACTTAATGAGGTAAAGAATAGACAACACTTAATGAAGTAAATAATAGACAACACTTAATGAGGTAAATAATAGACAACACTTAATGAGATAAATAATTTACAATTCTTAATGAGGTAAATAATAGACAACACTTAATGAGGTAAATAATTGGCAATAATTAATGAGGTAAATAATTTACAATACTTAATGACGTAAATAATAAACAACACTTAATGAGGTAACTAATTGATAATATTTAATGACTCAAATAATAGACAATACTTAATGAGGTAAATAATAGACAACGGCTAATGAGGTAAATAATTGACAATAATTAATGAGGTAAATAATTTACAATACTTAATGAGGTGAATAATAAACAACACTTAATGAGGTAACTAATTTACAATACTTAATGACGCAAATAATAGACAACAATTAATGAGGTAAATAATTGACAATACTTAATGAGGTAAATAATAGACAACACATAATGAGGTAAATAACTGGCATTACTTAATGAGGTAAATAATTTACAATACTTAATGAGGTAAATAATAAACAATATTTAATTAATGAGGTAAATATTATACAATACTTAATATACAATACAGCGGTAAATAATAGATAATACTTAATGAGGTAAATACTAGATAATACTTAATGAGGTAAATAATAGATAATACTTAATGAAGTAAATAATAGATAATACTTAATGAGGTAAATAACAGATAATACTTAATGAGGTATATAATAGATAATACTTAATGAGATAAATAATAGACATTACGGAATTGTGTAGGTAGTTGATTTTTTTTTCTCACAGTGATAATCAGCGTATATCATGCATTGAAATAATTAATAGATGTACTCAGTGAAGTAATTAATAGATGTACTCAGTGAGGTAATTACTCGGTAAGGCAATTAATAGATGTACTCAGTGAAATAATTAATAGATGTACTCAGTGAAGTAATTAATAGATGTACTCAGTGAAGTAATTAATAGATATAGATTTACTCGGTGAGGCAATTAATAGATGTACTCAGTGAAGTAATTAATAGATGTACTCAGTGAAATAATTAATAGATGTATTCGGTAAGGTAATTAATAGATGTACTCAGTGAGGTAATTAATAGATGTACTCGGTGAGGTAATTAATACATGTTCTCGGTGAGGTAATTAATAGATCTTATTAATAATGTAACTGTGACATTACTGCTGGAGGAAGTACTGACAGGTAATTCTCAGAGAGGCGCTGAGGTGACATTTTTAGTGAATACTTCGGGCAGTCAGTTTTTGGGGTTTTTTTTCGGTAGTCACCAAACAGCTCTTAATGAAGTATTCAGTGGACAATTCACCATGAAATGCTAAGCTGTTAAATCTACCTGAGTTAGTCTATACAAATATCTCATTGAGGTAGTCAGTAAACACACGTTATTGAAGTAGTCTGTAGTCACATCTTACTGAAGTAGTCAGTAGACACATCTTATTGAAGTAGTCTGTAGACAAATCTTATTGAAGTAGTCTGTAGTCACATCTTATGAAGTAGGCAGAAGACACATCTAATTGAAGTAGTCTGTAGTCACATCTTATTGAAATAGTCTGTAGTCACATCTTACTGAAGTAGTCAGTAGACATATCTTATTGAGGTAGTCAGTAGACACATCTTATTGAAGTAGCCAGTAGACACATCTTATTGAAGTAGCCAGTAGACACATCTTGTTGATGTAATCAGTAGACAAATCTTGTTGAGGTAATCAGTAAACAGATCTTGTGGAGGTAATCAGTAAACAGATCTTGTTGCGGTAATCAGTAGACATATCTTGTTGAGGTAATCAGTAAATAGATCTTGTTGAGGTAATCAGTAACAGATCTTGTTGAGGGAAACAGTAAATAGATCTTGTTGAGGTAATCAATAAACAGATCTTGTTGAGTTAATCAGTAAACAGATCTTGTAGATGTAATCAATAAACAGATCTTGTTGAGGTAATCAGTAGACAGATCTTGTTGAGGTAATCAGAAAATAGATCTTGTTTAGATAATCAGTAGACAGATCTTGTTGAGGTAATCAGTAGACAGATCTTGTTGAGGTAATCAGTAGACATATCTTGTTGAGGTAAATATTCGACAGGTCTTGTTGAGGTAATCAGTAAACAGATCTTGTAGAAGTAATCAGTAGACAGATTTTTTTGAGGTAATAAGTAGACATATTTTGTTGAGGTAATCAGTAGACAGATTTTGTTGAGGTAATAAGTAGGCGGATTTTGTTGAGGTAACCAGTAGACAGATATTGATGAGGTAATCAGTAGACAGATCTTGTTAAGGTAATCAGTAGACAAATTTTGTTGAGGTAATCAGTAGACAGATCTTGTTGAGTTAAATAGTAGACAGATCTTGTTGAGGTAATCAGTAGACTGATCTTGTTGAGGTAATCAGTAGACAGATCTTGTTGAGGTAATCAGTAGACATATCTTCTTGAGGTTATCAGTAGACATATCTTGTTGAGGTAATCAGTAAACAAAACTTGTTGAGGTAATCAGTAAACAGACCTTGTTGAAGTAATTAGTAGACAGATTTTGTTGAGGTAATCAGTAGACATATTTTATTGAAGTATTCAGTAGACAGATTTTGTTAAAGTAATCAGTAGACATATTTTGTTGAGGTAATAGGTAGACAGATCTTGTTGAGTTAATCAGTAGACAGATCTTGTTGAGGTAATCAGTAGACATATTTTATTGATGTAATCTGTAGACAGATCTTGCTGAGGTAATCAGGAGACAGATCTTGTTGAGGTAATCAGTAGACATATTTTGTTTATGCAATCTGTAGACAGATTTTGTTGAGGTAATCAGGAGACGGATCTTGTTGAGGTAATCAGTAGACAGATCTTGTTGAGGTAATCAGTAGACATATTTTGTTGATGTAATCTGTAGACTGATCTTGTTGAGGTAATCAGTAGACAGATTTTGTGATGTAATCTGTAGACAGATCTTGTGGAGGTAATCAGTAGACAGATTTGTTGAGGTAATAAGTAGGCAGATTTTGTTGAGGTAATAATTAGGCAGATCTTGTTGAGGTAATCAGTAGACATATTTTGTGATGTAATCTGTAGACAGATCTTGTTGAGGTAATCAGGAGACAGATCTTGTTGAGGTAATCAGTAGACAGATCTTGTTGAGGTAATCATTAGACATATTTTGTTGATGTAATCTGTAGACAGATCTTGTTGAGGTAATAAGTAGCAGATTTTGTTGAGGTATTCAGTAGACAGATCTTGTTGAGGTAATCAGTAGACATATTTTTTGATGTAATCTGTAGACAGATCTTGTTGAGGTAATCAGGAGACAGATTTTGTTGATGTAATCTGTAGACAGATCTTGTTGAGGTATTCAGTAGACAGATCTTGTTGAGGTAATAAGTAGGCAGATTTTGTTGAGGTATTCAGTAGACAGATCTTGTTGAGGTAACTAGTAGACAGATTTTGTTGATGTAATCTGTAGACAGATCTTGTGGAGGTAATTAGTAGACAGATTTTGTTGATGTAATCTGTAGACAGATCTTGTTGAGGTAACTAGTAGACAGATTTTGTTGATGTAATCTGTAGACAGATCTTGTGGAGGTAATTAGTAGACAGATTTTGTTGATGTAATCTGTAGACAGATCTTGTGGAGGTAATTAGTAGACAGATCTTGTTGAGGTAACCAGTAAATAATTATCTTTGAAAGGTAGACGTAATACTTCTTTCTCTTAGGCAGTGAACATAAACATATATGAGAGGTAAGTTCTAGATAGATTTTCTCTGTGAGGTAAGTTCTCAACAGATATTTGAGTGTGAGTTAGGTTCTCAGTAGATATTTCACTGTGAGGTAGGTTCTCAGTAGATATTTGCGTGTGAGTTAGGTTCTCATTAGATTTTTTACTGTGAGGTAGATTCTCAGTTGATATTTGCGTGTGAATTAGTTTCTCAGTAGATTTTTCACTGTGATGTAGGTTCTCAGTAGAGACTTAGGTGTGAGGTAGGTTCTCAATAGATATTTCACTGTGAGGTAGGTTCTCAGTCGATATTTTACTCTGAGGTAGGTTCTCAGTAGATATTTGCGTGTGAGGTAGTTCTCAGTAGATATTTCACTGTGCGGTAAGTTTCGTTAGATATATTTCTTTCTGGCGAGTTCTCAGTGACGTATGATCTCATTAAATATTTCTCACTGAGGTGGGTTCGTGGTAGATATTTCCATGTGAGGTAAATTCTCAGTAGATATTTCCCAGTAACGTATGTTCTCAGTCGATGTTTCTGAAAGGGATCAGTTCTCAGTGGACCCTACTCATTGATCTTTCTTGTTTTCCTACACTTCTCATTGAGATATATTCTCAATATATATCTCTCCTTGCGGTAGGCTCTCCATAAATATTTATCTTTTTGTGGTATGTTATTATATATTTATCATTCAGTATGCTCTCAGTTGATATCTCTCTTTGTAGTATGCTCTCTTTGATATTTCTCTTTGTGGTATGCTCTCAGTTGATATCTCTCTTTGTGGTATGCTCTCAGTTAATATCTCTCTTTGTGGTATGCTTTCAGTTGATATCTCTCTTTGTGGTATGCTCTCAGTTGATATCTCTCTTTGTGGTATGCTCTCAGTTGATATCTCTCTTTGTGGTATGCTCTATGTTGATATCTCTCTTTGTGGTATGCTCTCAGTTGATATCTCTCTTTGTGGTATGCTCTATGTTGATATCTCTCTTTGCGGTATGCTCTATGTTGATATCTCTCTCTGTGGTATGCTCTAAGTAGGTGTTTCTCTTTGTGGTATGATCTAAGCAGGTTTTCTCTTTGTGGTATGCTTTAAGTAGATATCTCTCTTTGGGTATTTGCAATGTAGGTATCTCTCTTTCTCGTATGCTCTCAGTGTATTTCTCTTTGTGGTATGCTCTCAGTTGGTATCTCTTTTTGTCGTATGCTCTCAGTTGGTTTCTCTCTTTTGTGGTATGCTCTCAGTTGGTATCTCTCTTTGTGGTATGCTCTAAGTAGATATCTCTCTTTATGGTATGCTCTATGTAGGTATCTCTCTTTGTGGTGTGCTCTATGTAAGTATCTCTCTTTGTGGATGCTCTATGTAAGTATTCTCTCTTTGTGGTGTGCTCTATGTAAGTATCTCTCTTTGTGGTATGCTCTATGTAAGTATCTCTCTTTGTGGTGTGCTCTATGTAGGTATCTATCTTGTGGTATGCTCTATGTAAGTATCTCTCTTTGTGGTATGCTCATACAAATGTATTTTTGTTTAAGAAACTCACTGGCCATTTTTCGTTAAGACTAGATTAGTCTTCTCACATTATTAACAAAATATTTGTTTCCTAGCAATAGGTTCTGCTTTAAGATTTTTATGAATTTGTTCATTAGACTTATATTCAAGTGTGTTTCTGTGAAGATGTTCATTAGAGTTATATTCATGTGGTGTTTGTGTGAAGTTGTACATTAGAGTTTATTCAAGTAGGTTTGTGTGAAGTTGTTCATTAGAGTTATATTCAAGTAAGTTTTGTGAAGTTTTTCATTAGAGTTATATTCAAGTGTGTTTGTGTGAAGTTGTTCATTAGAGTTATATTCAAGTGGGTGTTTGGTTAAGTCGTACATTAGAGTTATATTTTCAAGTAGTGTTTGTGTGAAGTCGTACATTAGAGTTATATTCAAGTGGGTGTTTGTGTGAAGTCGTACATTAGAGTTATATTCAAGTGGTGTTGTGTGAAGTCGTACATTAGAGTTATATTCAAGTGGTGTTTGT
>JAVIAB010000131.1:0-31086 GCA_032433765.1 Megaustenia siamemsis | reverse complement strand
TAGTTGACTAATATGTCTAAAGTTAGTTGTGTGTACTTCCAGGCTATACTTCTAGTTGACTAATATGTCTAAAGTTAGTTGATGTGCTTCCATACTATACTTCTAGTTGACTAATATGTTTAAAGTTAGTTGTGTGTACTTCCAGACTATACTTCTACTTGACTATATGTCTAAAGTTAGTTGTTTGTACTTCCAGACTATACTTCTACTTGACTAAAATGTCTAAAGTTAGTTGTTTGTACTTCCAGACTATACTTCTAGCTGACTAATATGTCTAAAGTTAGTTGATGTGCTTCCATACTATACTTCTAGTTGACTAATATGTTTAAAGTTAGTTGTGTGGTACTTCCAGACTATACTTCTAGTTGACTAATATGTTTTAAAGTTAGTTTTCTGTACTTCCAGACTATACTTCTAGTTGACTAATATGTTTAAAGTTAGTTGTCTGTACTTCCAGACTATACTTCTAGTTGACTAAAAGTTTAAAGTTAGTTTCTGTACTTCCAGCCTATACTTCTAGTTGACAAATATGTCTAAAGTTAGTTGTGTGTACTTCCAGACTATACTTCTAGTTGACTAAAATGTTTAAAGTTAGTTGTCTGTACTTCCAGACTATACTTCTAGTGACTAATAAGTCTAAAGTTAGTTGTGTGTACTTCCAGACTATACTTCTAGTTGACTAATATGTCTAAAGTTAGTTGATGTGCTTCCAGACTATACTACTAGTTGACTAATATGTCTAAAGTTAGTTGATGTGCTTCCAGACTATACTTTTAGTTGACTATATGTCTAAATTTAGTTGATGTGCTTCCAGACTATACTTCTAGTTGACTATATTTTAAAGTTAGGTGTCTATACTTCCAGACTATACTTCTAGTTGACTAATATGTTTAAAGTTAGTTGTCTATACTTCCAGACTATACTTCTAGTTGACTAATAAGTCTAAAGTTAGTTGTGTGTACTTCCAGACTATACTTCTAGTTGACTAATATGTCTAAAGTTAGTTGATGTGCTTCCAGACTATACTTCTAGTTGACTAAAATGTCTAAAGTTAGTTTTCTGTACTTCCAGACTATACTTCTAGTTGACTAATATGTTAAAGTTAGTTGATGTGCTTCCATACTATACTTCTAGTTGACTAATATGTTTGAAGTTAGTTGTGTGTACTTCCAGACTATACTTCTAGTTGACTAATATGTTTAAAGTTAGTTTTGTGTACTTCAGACTATACTTCTAGTTGACTAATATGTTTAAAGTTAGTTTTCTGTACTTCCAGACTATACTTCTAGTTGACTAATATGTTTAAAGTTAGTTGTCTGTACTTCCAGACTATACTTCTAGTTGACTAAAATGTTTAAAGTTAGTTTTCTGTACTTCCAGACTATACTTCTAGTTGACTAATTGTGTAAAGTTAGTTTTCTGTACTTCCAGACTATACTTCTAGTTGACTAATATGTTTAAAGTTAGTTGTGTTACTTCCAGACTATACTTCTAGTTCTAAAATGTTTAAAGTTAGTTTTCTGTACTTCCAGACTATACTTCTAGTTGACTAATATGTCTAAAGTTAGTTGATGTGCTTCCAGACTATACTTTTAGTTTGACTAATATGTCTAAAGTTAGTTGATGTGCTTCCAGACTATACTTCTAGTTGACTAATAAGTCTAAAGTTAGTTGTCTGTACTTCCAGACTATACTTCTAGTTGACTAATATGTGTAAAGTTAGTTGTCTTACTTCCAGACTATACTTCTAGTTGACTAATATGTGTAAAGTTAGTTGTCTGTACTTCCAGACTATACTTCTAGTTGACTAATAGGTGTAAAGTTAGTTGTCTGTACTTCCAGACTATACTTCTAGTTGACTAATATGTGTAAAGTTAGTTGTCTGTACTTCCAGACTATACTTCTAGTTGACTAATATGTGTAAAGTTAGTTGTCTGTACTTCCAGACTATACTTCTAGTTGACTAATATGTGTAAAGTTAGTTGTCTTACTTCCAGACTATACTTCTAGTTGACTAATATGTCTAAATTATTGATGTGCTTCCAGACTATACTTCTAGTTGACTAAATGTTTAAAGTTAGTTGTCTATACTTCCAGACTATACTTCTAGTTGACTATAAGTCTAAAGTTAGTTGTCTGTACTTCCAGACTATACTTCTAGTTGACTAATAAGTCTAAGTTAGTTTGTCTGTACTTCCAGACTATACTTCTAGTTGACTAATATGTCTAAAGTTAGTTGTCTGTACTCCCAAACTATATTTCTGGTTGACTAGACTGTCTAAAGTTAGTTGTCTGTACTCCCAAACTATACTTCTAGTTGACTAAATGTCTAAAGTTAGTTGTCTGTACTCCCAAACTATATTTCTGGTTGACTAATAAGTCTAAAGTTAGTTGTCTGTACTCCCAAACTATATTTCTGGTTGACTATACTGTCTAAAGTTACTGTCCACCAATCATCTAGAGTTGTTTGATATCGACATGTATTGACTAATGTTGTCGAGTTAGTTAGGGAAGTCAATCTGACGGACTAACGTTGTCAGTGAATTAGTGAGTCTGTCTAAGCCATGAGCGATGAGAAAGTCAGGTGTATTAAGTTGAGTTCAACTAGTTGGTGTTCGGCTTTTTTGTGAGGCTGGATGACTCGGTCAGGCATATAACTGTACCTTAATGTTAATCATCTTGTGTGAGCTAGGGAAAATTAGTGGATTGCATGAATAAACAGGTCAGTTGTCTGTGTGACTAGTGAGAGCTAGGGAGAATTAGTGGATGTTCATGAATAAACAGGCCAGTTGTCCTGTGTGACTAGTGAGAGCTAGGAGAATTAGTGGATGTTCATGATAAACAGGTCAGTTGTCTGTGTGACTATGAGAGCTAGGGAGAACAGTGGATGTTCATGAATAACAGGCCAGTTGTCTGTGTGACTAGTGAGAGCTAGGGGAATTAGTGGATGTTCATGAATAAACAGTCCATTGTCTGTGTGACTAGTGAGAGCTAGGGAGAATTATGGATGTTCATGAATAAACAGGCCAGTTGTCTGTGTGACTAGTGAGAGCTAGAGAGAATTAGTGGATGTTCATGAATAAACAGGCCATGTTGTCTGTGTGACAGTGAGAGCTAGAGAGAATTAGTGGATGTTCATGAATAACAGCAGTTGCCTGTGTGACTAGTGAGAGCTAGGAGAATTAGTGGATGTTCATGAATAAACGGCCGTTGTCTGTGTGACTAGTGAGAGCTAGAGAGAATTGTGGATGTTCATGAATAAACAGGTCAGTTGTCTGTGTGGCTAGTGAGAGCTAGGGAGAACAGTGGATGTTCATGAATAAACAGCAATTGTCTGTGTGACTAGTGAGAGCTAGGGAGAATTAGTGGATGTTCATGAATAAACAGGCCAGTTGTCTGTGTGACTAGTGAGAGCTAGGGGAATTAGTGGATGTTCATGAATAACAGGCAGTTGTCTGTGTGACTAGTGAGAGCTAGAGAGAATTAGTGGATGTTCATGAATAAACAGGCCAGTTGTCTGTGTGACTATGAGAGCTAGAGAGAATTAGTGGATGTTCATGAATAACAGGCCAGTTGTCTGTGTGACTAGTTAGAGCTAGGGGAATTAGTGGATGTTCATGAATAACAGGCCAGTTGTCTGTGTGACTAGTGAGAGCTAGGAGAATTAGTGGATGTTCATGAATAAACAGGTCAGTTGCCTGTGTGACTAGTGAGAGCTAGAGAAATTAGTGGATGTCATGAATAAACAGGCCAGTTGCCTGTGTGACTAGTGAGAGCTAGAGAGAATTAGTGGATGTTCATGAATAAACAGGCCAGTTGCCTGTGTGACTAGTGAGAGCTAGAGAGAATTAGTGGATGTTCATGAATAAAACAGCCAGTTTGTCTTGTGACTAGTGAGAGCTAGGGAGAATTAGTGGATGTTCATGAATAAACAGGCCAGTTGTCTGTGTGACTAGTGAGAGCTAGAGAGAATTAGTGGATGTTCATGAATAAACAGGTCAGTTGCCTGTGTGACTAGTGAGAGCTAGGGAGAATTAGTGGATGTTCATGAATAAACATGTCAGTTGCCTGTGTGACTAGTGAGAGCTAGAGAGAATTAGTGGATGTTCATGATAAACAGGTCAGTTTCCTGTATGACTAGTGAGAGCTAGGGAGAATTAGTGGATGTTCATGAATAAACAGGTCAGTTGCCTGTGTGACTAGTGAGAGCTAGAGAGAATTAGTGGATGTTCATGAATAAACAGGCCAGTGTCTGTGTGACTAGTGAGAGCTAGAGAGAATTAGTGGATGTTCATGAATAAACAGGTCAGTTGCCTGTGTGACTAGTGAGAGCTAGAGAGAATTAGTGGATGTTTCATGATAAACAGGCCAGTTGTCTGTGAGACTAGTGAGAGCTAGAGAGAATAGTGGATGTTCATGAATAAACAGGTCAGTTGTCTGTGAGACTAGTGAGAGCTAGAGAGAATTAGTGGATGTTCATGAATAAACAGGTCAGTTGTCTGTGAGACTAGTGAGAGCTAGAGAGAATTAGTGGATGTTCATGAAAAACAGTCAGTCGCCTGACTAGTGAGAGCTAGAGAGAATAGTGGATGTTCATGAATAAACAGGTCAGTCGCCTGTGTGACTATGAGAGCTAGGGAGCCTACATCAGTCATATCTGTGAATGTACCCATTGAACTGTACCAGAGTATGAGTGTGTAGGTTCGTCAATTGTGTCTACTGGAACGCATGAGTGGAGTTGTGTTTAGTCGCAATACAGCGTTGGAGCAGCGATAGTTCAGTGGTTAGTGAACTGGACTACAAAGGACAAGAGTAGGGTTCGATCCCAACCGATGGCTTCTGGGTTCACCCAGCTTTTAATGGGTACCGGATTTTTTTCTGGGAAAGTAAAGCGGCACGGGCGTAATACCGACCACATATTCTCTATACGCCACTTGGCGTGACGGGGGCTCTTTACTTTACTTACAATAAAGCGTGGCCACATTGTTGATTCTCTTGAGACAGTGTGCGAAATATGTCGGTCATGGTGATGAATGAACAACTGCTAGCGACGCAGACTACATGTCGGTGGGCTGCATGAACCATCGCCAAAATTAAACACGAAGTACTATCACAAGAGGGCTGCTATGGCAGGCCAGCCATAGGGCCGATCCAGTCTTAAAGCGACGATCCAGTATGGATGATCCAGAAGGCCAGGAGTCTAGTAGTCAACACTAGAAAACAAGGGGCATCAGATGTTCGGAGGTCAACACAGCAACCCTCAACACGGCAACCCTCAACACAGCAACCCTCAACACAGCAACCCTCAACACAGCAACCCTCAACACAGCAACCCTCAACACGGCAACCCTCAACACAGCAACCCTCAACACGGCAACCCTCAACACAGCAACCTTCAACACAGCAACCCTCAACACAGCAACCCTCAACACGGTGCGTCAAGGGGCGTGTCTTACGTTCATGTCCGACGTATCGTGTTTATCATCTTCTTTCTTTTCTCTTTCACTGATACCTAAAAGGTGTCGTGGTTTATATCATTTGTCGTTCTTGTGCTGCTCGAATTGTCTGAATTAGTGATTTTCCTTTGTTGTTACATGTCTCTGTCACTGCATCTATCCATCTTCTTCTGGGTCTTCCTCTTGGTCTTTTTCCATGCATTCTCGAGAAGAACGCCCTTGATGGTGATAGGTGAGGATTCATTCTGACCAGGTGGCCAAACCATTTAAGTTGTTGTTGTTCTATATATTCTTGGCAGGGTTTTGTTCCTACCATTTTTCTTATGGTATATTATATATATCTTGTTCTTTCTTATATATATATATATATATATCTTGTTCTCATCTAAGTGTTTATCAATAAACAACAGAAAATTGCATTTGACAAAATATTACCATATTATAACAGCATTAGGGGCGAACAGAAGAGCAAAAGAACGCAAATGATATCTCCCTCGACGCTGAAAGGCAGATGAGGAAGGACAGAAGAAGAGGAAGAAGATTACCATATAATTGTGCCACACAGCGAGGGTTAAAGGTCATGTCCATCACGATAGATGTTTACGTTGACAAGAAATGAGACAGAGCAACAGGACAGTAACAACAAGGACAGTAACAACAAGGACAGTAACAACAAGGACAGTAACAACAAGGACAGTAACAACAAGGACAGTAACAACAAGGACAGTAACAACAACGTAGTTCTCGTTGACAAACTTGTGAGCTATTTGACACTCTCTCCAAGTTCGTCCGCTCACTTGCATGTGACGTCATGGAAGAGCGTGGCTAGGTTAGGCAGCGGTCAAGTGACAATTACAGGGGGGGGGGGGGGAATGAAAGATAAATTGGAATGAAAATAATGTTGCTGCAGGCTTGAAAGGCGATCCGTCCATACATGAGATTTTTTAAGTTGTGGAAACAATTCTAATGTGGGCTTCTTTTAGAGGACCGCTAATGAAACAATTCTAATGTGGGCTTCTTTTATAGGACCGCTAATGAACAATTCTAATGTGGGCTTCTATTATAGGACCGCTAATGAAACAATTCTAATGTGGGCTTCTTTATAGGACCGCTATGAAACAATTCTAATGTTGGCTTCTATTATAGGACCGCTAATGAACAATTCTAATGTGGGCTTCTGTTATAGGGCCACTAATGAAACAATTCTGATGTGGGCTTCTTTATAGGACCGCTAATGAAACAATTCTGATGTGGGCTTCTGTTATAGGACCGCTAATGAAACAATTCTAATGTGGGCTTCTGTTATAGGGCCACTAATGAACATTATGATGTGGGCTTCTTTTATAGGGCCGCTAATGAAACAATTCTGATGTGGGCTTCTTTTATAGGGCCGCTAATGAAACAATTCTGATGTGGGCTTCTGTTATAGGACCGCTAATGAAACAATTCTGAAGTGGGCTTCCTTTATAGGACCGCTAATGAAACAATTCTAATGTGGGCTTCTTTTATAGGACCGCTAATGAAACAATTATAATGTGGGCTTCTGTTATAGGACCGCTAATGAAACAATTCTAATGTGGGCTTCTGTTATAGGGCCACTAATGAAACAATTCTGATGTGGGCTTCTTTTATAGGACCGCTAATGAAACAATTCTGATGTGGGCTTCTGTTTATAGGACCGCTAATGAAACAATTCTAATGTGGGCTTCTGTTATAGGGCCACTAATGAAACATTATGATGTGGGCTTCTTTTATAGGGCCGCTAATGAAACAATTCTGATGTGGGCTTCTTTTATAGGGCCGCTAATGAAACAATTCTGATGTGGGCTTCTGTTATAGGACCGCTAATGAAACAATTCTGAAGTGGGCTTCTTTTATAGGGCCGCTAAATGAAACAATTCTGAAGTGGGCGTCTTTTATAGGGCCGCTAATGAAACAATTCTGAAGTGGGCTTCTTTAAAGGGCCGCTAAATGAAACAATTCTAACGTGGGCATATCTTATAGGGCCACTAATGAAACAATTCTGATGTAGGCTTCTCTTATAGGGCCGCTAATGAAAATTCTGATGTGGGCTTCTCTTATAGGGCGGCTAATGAAACAATTCTGATGTGGGCTTCTCTTATAGGGCCGCTAATGAAACAATTCTGATGTGGGCTTCTCTTATAGGGCCGCTAATGAAACAATTCTAACGTGGGCATATCTTATAGGGCCGCTAATGAAACAATTCTAACGTGGGCATATCTTATAGGGCCGCTAATGAAACAATTCAATGAGAGAGAAGTCTTAGCTAGAGCCTTGTATTCTACAAACATCTCGTACTTAAGCAGGGCTCCCAAGTCTTGTGCTATGCGCCCTTCCCCCCCCCCCCCCCCAATTACGATATTTTTACCTGTCACTTCACGCAGGTGTACACATGGCTATAACAAAGGGCTACGTCACAACTCGGGAAATAAATTGTGTTCATGTATTTTCCTATTCTCGTGGCAACGCGCTGTGCCCATGAGTACGGGTTCGATCCTGCTGCGGACCATCTATTGTTGTTGTTTGTGTTTTCTGTTGTTGATTATTTGTGATTTGTTTGCCAGTGATGTAAACATAACACTTCTCCTGATTCGCTGATCACCTCGGTGGTTCCCCTCCACAATAATATTCATTGATTAATTGTGTTTAGTGCGAGGCTATTGTCCTGCCGGTGTGAGCGCGTGTGTGTGAGCGCGTGTGTGTGCGATCATTACTTAGACAACATTCAAGGAGAGTAGTGCAGGCACACCCCGATATTATTGTATTGTTTGTGTTTGTGTTTGTATAATATTTGCGTGTCCACGAAGAAGACCTTTTCGACCGCAAAGTTCCATTAATGTGTGTCTCGTTTCTCCTACGTAAAGCTGTAAGCATATCTTCCAAACATGTATTATTTTGGAGAATTCTCCCCGTTTGACCCTCTTCTCACAACCTCTTCCCCATCCCCCGCCCCACAACCTTTAATAAATCAGCTTCCTCGCCGTCTCCGCAGGGAACTTCTGACCAGCAATTTGCACATCCAGGGGCGCAACTCGACGACTCGGGCCTCTATATCTGTCGAGCACGTGACGAGAAGCTCATGACGTCAGCCCACGTCAGCGTGGTCACAGGTAAAACACCCACTCACTCAGGAAAACACACACTCACATGGAGATTTTCATCAGTTCACATTGACCTGCTTCACACGACACCCCCCCCCCCCCCCCCCTTTTCCCCACAGGCCAATGACCAAGAGCACGTATCGACAAGCAGGTCAGGAATAAACACTAACGTTGAGATGTAGCTGAAAGTACTTGAGTCAGAACTAAACTCCACTGGAGGCAATTGAGGGCTATATTCTTGGGTCGCGATGAAGCATTTCAACATTTTGATGGTAGGTCGCTTGAAACCTGAGAGTGGGGTCACCTTCAGGATTTTTGAAAATAACATAGAAGTCGGACTGAGGTCAGTGAAAGATGAAACTGATGTCAGGTTCTTGTAATTAAGAGTTGCAGCTGAGGCCATGTTAGAACAGGGACAAACCATCGAGTTGGCTGTCGCTAATGGCAGGCAGTCCAGTGCCAGCACAGAGCCTCGATCGTACCGTCAGAGTTTTGATTATACCATCACAGAGCAGTCTTAGAGCCCTAGAAGCCTCCATTATACTATCAGAGAGCAGTCTTAGAGCCCTAGAAGCCTCCATTGTACCATCAGAGAGCAGTCTTAGAGCCCTAGAAGTCTCCATTGTACCATCAGAGAGCAGTCTTAGAGCCCTAGATGTCTCTATTGTACCATCAGAGAGCAGTCTTAGAGCCCTAGATGTCTCTATTGTACCATCAGAGAGCAGTCTTAGAGCTATAGAAGTCTCTATTGTACCATCAGAGAGCAGTCTTAGAGCTATAGAAGTCTCTATTGTACCATCAGAGAGCAGTCTTAGAGCTACAGAAGTCTCTATTGTACCATCAGAGAGCAGTCTTAGAGCTATAGAAGTCTCTATTGTACCATCAGAGAGCAGTCTTAGAGCTATAGAAGTCTCCATTGTACCATCAGAGAGCAGTCTTAGAACCCTAGAAGCCTCTATTGTACCATCAGAGTCTTGTCGTGCCTATCCATATAACACCAATCTCTAGCCTTCGTGGCAGTTTCTGCTGATTGTTGAACAAGAGAGAAGACGGGACAGTGTCACGTGAGCGGAATGAAACACTCCCATTGGAAGATATGCTCTCCATGTTTTTCTGACGTTAACAGTTGTCGCTGGACTCAAGGCCGTGCCCACACACACACACGCCATGTTTAACAACTTACAGCAGCTTACACTAATAATGTCCTATGTAACAGTTTACACTAGTAATGCTATATATAGGAGCTTACACTAATAATGCTCATGTAAACAGTTTACACCAATAATGCTATATCTAGGAGCTTACACTAATAATGCTCTATGTAAACAGCTTACACTAATAATGCTCTACTTAACCGGTGACAACAGTGATGCATTAGGCAACAGCGTAGACTCGTATAATGTTCTATGTAAAAGCTTGAGCCGTATAGCTCAGTGGTTAGTTAACTGAACTACAAAGGACAAGAGATAGGGTTCGATCCCAACCGACGGCTTCCTAGTTCACCCAGCCTTAAATGAGTACCGGATTTTTCTGGGAAAGTAAAGCGGCGCGGGCGTAATACCGACCACATTATCCCAAAAATCATGTGCTTACGGTCTATAAAAGTTATGGTCACTAACACCATATTCTATATACGCCACTTGGCGTGACGGGGGTAATTTACTTTTTACTTTACTGATGTAAAAGCTTACATTAATAATGGTCTGTGTAACAGCTTACACTAATAATGCTCTATGTAACAGCTTACACCGATAATGCTACTTCTGTGCACTTTGGCATCTATTCAACACTGACATCACTGCACAAGCCTCATTTCTCCCAGTCCCCCCAAATCACTAGTGTCGCAGTGACCTACCACAAGCATCTGCTGCATTAGCAAGGCCCGCAGCCTGAAAGCAATCACCCAAACGTTGTGACGTTTTCAGGTTTGCAAACAGGGGCGATTGTGCGTAAAATAACGTCAGCCGTCTATACCTCTCATAGCTGAAGACGTCAAAAACTCAAAACTTGGGTGATTTCTTGTTTCCTCTTAGTCCGCAGGCCTTATTAAAACTATAGGTGACTGTGATGTCATGTTATGTTTTTGTGATCTTTGCTACAGTTAATTTGATTGGTTCTTTTCTAATCTTACAATTATTCTGATTGGCTATTTTATAACAATTATTCACCTCTGAGACTAACGTCAGAATATAACTTTACCTTTTCTCCCCAGGTGGCTCCAACAACGTCAAGAGAGGTATTAAGTTACAGTTGTTATCGTTAACATCTCACAAATGTTACTGTTTTTATCGTTAACATCTCACAAATGTTACTGTTGTTATCGTTAACATCTCACAAATGTTACTGTTGTTATCGTTAACATCTCACAAATGTTACTGTTGTTATCGTTAACATCTCACAAATGTTACTGTTTTATCGTTAACATCTCACAAATGTTACTGTTGTTATCGTTAACATCTCACAAATGTTACTGTTGTTATCGTAACATCTCACAGTTATTACAGTTGTTATCGCTAACATCTCATAAACGTTACTGTTGTTATCGTTAACATCCAACAAATGTTACTGTTTTTATAGTTAACATCTCACAAATGTTACTGTTGTTATCGTTAACATCTCACAAATGTTAATGTTGTTATCGTTAACATCTCACAAATGTTACTGTTGTTATCGTTAACATCTCACAGTTATTACAGTTGTTATCGCTAACATCTCATAAACGTTACTGTTGTTATCGTTAACGCCTCACAAATGTTACTGTTGTTATGGTTAACATCTCACAAATGTTACTGTCGTTATCGTTAACATCTAACAAATGTTACTGTCGTTATCGTTAACATCTAACAAATGTTACTGTTGTTATCGTTAACGCCTCACAAATGTTACTGTTGTTATGGTTAACGTCTCACAAATGTTACTGTCGTTATCGTTAACATCTAACAAATGTTACTGTTGTTATCGTGGTCATTAAGGTTACTCTAGTTATCTCTAACGACATATCTAATGTTAATGCAGTTACCTATAACAACTCACCTAATGTTATTGCAGTTATATCTTAATGTTCATATAATAACGTGTATAACATCTAGTTATCTCTTTTTGCAATACGTCATGTCACATCCCATCATGCACAATAACAATTAACGGGACAAATCTGAAACAAGTGCAACAGGTTAGATACTTTCCGCGCAATAATAGCATCAGAAAGGCAGAAAGAATGGAAGAACACAACTTGAGCTCTTGAAGCGTCTGAAAGAAGAGGTCGACCGTAAAATGATGCACTTTAAACTATGCGCTAAGCAGCTAAGGATGCCAAGTCGAATGATTTTTCTTTTTAAAGTGGGGTCAGATAATCGCTCGCCACATTTTGACGCTTTCATCAGAGCATAAATGGCACAACACGACACAGAGGCATACCAATTATAGAGTACAGGCCAGATACGGCACAAATCTGATGAGAGCAAAGGGAAGGCCCTGCTTGCCCGCTACATTGAGCAGACGGACCAAAGAAATGAGGCTGTAAGAATGAGGATACGGGGATCGCTGTAAAAATTGTGCAAGGATGTAGTGCTAGGAGAAAAGCTCACAATAACAATCGATACCATTCGCACGACACTTAAAAGGTCACACAACACTGCTCCTGCTCCAGATGGTGTTCGGTACGATGACATAGGCGATTTAGCTGACGGCGACTTGACAAAATCGGCCAATGAGTTTAATGCCAGCATTCGGAGTGGCCAGAATAAGGAGGGGTGGCTACACAGCTACTTACTACCACTACCGAAGCCAAACAAGGACCATTCTCAGATCAGTGCCTACAGAATCATCACAATGCAGAACACTGCGGGCAAGTTGATGGAGAAAATAGTTGCCCGTGTCCTCACGTGTCACCTTGAACTGATACATGCATTCCCACCCACACTTGGAGGTTATAGATATAACAAAGAGACATGGCCCAATGCGGCAGTCTTTGCTTATGACGTCTTCGAAGGCTTCCACAGACGAGAGGAGACATGTGCTGCTGCTATAGATCTGGAGGATGCATACAACAGAGTATCATTTTAATGCCTCATGCTTATGCTCCTCAAACTGGCGGTGCACCCCTTCCTCATAAGATGGATCGCCGCGGCACTGTTTCAGAGGAAGGTGATACTCAGATGTGGAAGTTGGTCTTCCGAGCCAACATACATTTGTCCAGGGCTACCACAAGGCTCACCATTGTCACCAGTTCTATTTAATGTGTACACAATAACGATCACGGAACAACAGCTGGATGGGAGGGGAAGAACTATGACTTTTGCTGATGATATTCTGGTATATCGACAGGGAAGAGACAGACAGGGAATCGCATCCACAATGCAAGACGAACTTGATCGCATTTCTTCCTGGTGTGGAGTATTAGGTGCATTGGTTAATCCTAAATAAAGCATCAGTTGCATGGTTCTACCTTAACAATCATATCGTTAACACGGAAATACCGGTTGCACGAATGGGGACTGATGAGGTGACCAGGGACAGGTTGATGACATACCTCGGAGTTAAGTTTGATCGCAGCCTGTGTTTTCGGGACCACGTCGACCATGTGATAACAAAATCCCGCAAAGAATTAGCTGCCTTGAAAGTCATGGCAGCTGCCAACATCGAGCAGAGGCTACTTACTCTTCTGTTCCAGGGATTAGTCCTCGCACCAATCGAGTATGCCCTGGCAATTCTTACTGTCAGTACGACTCAAATTGATAGGCTGGAGAAAATACAGAATGAAGCCATGCGCATTATCTTGGGATGTACTAGGGACACTCCCTGTGTAACAATGAGGTATCTTCTTGACTTTCCAACCATGGATGATAGGATCAAGATCTGGAGAGCACGAGCATACCTGAAGATTAGTTCAGATAAAGAGCATCCATTGCATCATGAGCTCAACGCAGGGAAAAGGTATCAGACTAAAAAAAAACAAATTGCTGGTGGGTCGAGCAGAAGTATCATCAAACAGGTCTGTGGGCTTACCAATATCAACGCTGGTGAAGGGTGAATACCGGTGCCTACGTCATCCAGAGAGACATTCTGGTGTATTGTCACACTCGACAGGAAATGCAGGGAGCAGAACTCAGTCGTGGTTAATGCCGAGGTCAAAGGTCTCATCTGCGATAACACCGATGTGAAAGATGCAGTCATCTATACAGCCGATATGTAAGACGACACCAAAGGAGTGCATGGGCTACTCGGCAGGCAGAATAGTCAAGGAAGACAGTGGTGCATACGCTAGGGTGACCATTCGTCCCCGATTTTCGGGGACAGTCCCCGAAGTGTAGAAGCTGTCCCCGAAAGAAATGTGTCCCCGATTTCAGTGAATAAATAAATGTTCATACACGGAATCGGCCCTCTTTTAAAATAATCACTAGGACTCAGGACGTTACTAAGTTGTGTTTATTTATCCAAGACTGAGCGGCATTAGCAAGAAGATAAAAGAGAAGACTTGGACGCGTTGTGTCGGAGATAGCTCTTTGAACTCTTGAAGCGCGGTGCTACGTCACTTCTATTCCAGCCACTGACTTCTATTGGGATGGGTTTAATTTTTTTTAAAAAGAAGACTCTCTCTCTCTCTCTCTCTCTCTCTCTCTCTCTCTCTCTCCCCTGCCTTTCCGGACATCTCCCGCCAAAGTATCTTTTCCGGCCAATTTTCAAATCACTCCGAGTGTAATGACAGAACAGTGCAGTCGGGTTTTCTATTTGTGATCAGTGGACGTCTGTTGCATAAAAACAATGCTTTCCAAAAAACGTGTCATTTTAGTGACTCGCTGAAAGCTGAATTACCATTTATTATACAAGCAATTTTAGAGGATGGAACGCTAGTGAAATGTAATATATGTAGTTCACATTTTTCTGTAGCAAGTGATGGAAGGACATCAATAACTGATCATCTACAGGCAAAAAAGCATAAGGATGCGCTGCTTTGTAAGTCTCAGTGTGGGTGTATGACAAATTATTTTTGTAAAACAGAACCCTCAAAAGATAAATACACTCTAGCTGTTCATGAAGAAACCTTCGCATATCATGCTGTACTTCATAATCATAGTTTCCGCAGTATGGATTGTACAACAATTCTACAAAAGAAATTTTCAACGAAACAATTTTCCTGTGCAAGAACAAAGTGTGAATCCATAATTACCAATGTTTTTGCTCCTTGAGCTATTGATGAACTAAAAAATGACCTCAAATATGTCAGCTTCGTAACATTGTCTTGCGATACATCTAATCATAAACATGTTAAGCTACTTCCTATTTTAGTTCCTTATTTTCAGGCTCATGAGCTGGAAACTCCAGTAAAGACCAAACTGATTGCTTTCATAGATATCCCAGGGGAAACGTCCGACATAATATCTGAACAATTGTTGAAAGCAATTGATAATTTTGACTTAAACAAAAAGAGTGTTGGACTCTCAGCAGACAATACAAATACAAACTTTGGAAGCTTGTTGAGGAAGGGAGAGATAATGTCATAACTAAAATAAAGTCCAAGTTAAACAGACACATAATGGGTCTTGGTTGCAACGCACACATAATTCACAATTGTACAAAAACAGCGTTTGATTCCATGCCTATGGATATGGAAGTGATTTTAACAAAAATATTTGGATACTTTCACATTTACACGGTTTGTGTAGAACGCCTAAAGACTTCAGTGAATTTGCTGGACAGGAGTTTAAGCAATTATTAGGTTATTCGAATATAAGGTGGTTGTCATTACTTCCAGCCTTGGAAAGAAAATTGAAACTGTATCAATCAGTGAGATCTTTCTTCTTGTCAGAAACACACTGTCCTACAATATTGAAACTGTATCAATCAGTGAGATCTTTCTTCTTGTCAGAAACACACTGTCCTACAATATTGAAACAATTCTTTGAAAACAGTGAATCAGAGCTTGGCTCAGCTTTGCTCATTCTCACGCATCACTCTTCCATGAAACAATTAAGGCGATTGAAGGCGACGACAAGAGTGCAACAGAATCAGCACTAGCTGTGAACAATCTCATTATAAAATTAGAAACTCAACGCCATGAAAATTTCATCCCACATGGTGAAGAGTTTGCTAACTGATTTAGTAGAAAGTGGTGACATCCAAATGGAAAGGTATTTCCAAATAAGTAAAGAACTCTATAATACTGCTGTACATTACTTGCAGTCTTGGAACAAGCGCAATGAGGACTTGTCACAACTGAGCTGCCTTCTCTTGGATAATGTGCCTGAAAGGAAACATTTGGATAATGCAGTAGGACAGATATCTTCAAAGTGTCATGAAGTTGTAAACGTCAATCGTGATGAGCTCTTTGATTAATTTACTTATTTGCGAGGCCATCTGTTGCAAAAAGAATGTGAGTGGTTCAGTAACAAGCCCCCATGTAGAAAATGGAATGAAGTACTCAGGTACTTGAAAGAAAATAATGTACCACATGCTAATGTAAAGAGAATTCTTGAACTTTTTATGTGCTTACCTGGCAGCAATGCATCCGTAGAAAGACTATTTTCTCAAATGAACTATGTCTTGTGAGCATGGTGCAAGCCATGTTAACAGTAAAAACTAACATTAATTTATCGTGTGAAAGCTTCAGTGAAAAACTTGCTTCAAATCATGAGATCTTGAGAAAGATACACTAAAAAAACAAGTACCACGCCGAGGCAACAACCTCTTCAGCAGAAATAAGGTACTGTAAACATTACTTTAATATTGCAATTAATATCTATATGCTGTTTAATTTTTTTTTATTTTAAACTTTTTTTTTTGTATTGAGAAACAAAACTAGCTATTGTAATTTCATTAAGTGCGTGTATCGCATAAGTACCGTGAATATTAACACAAATAAAATCAAACAGCAAATAAACACAGTTATTATGAAATTTAAAGTTATCTTTTTTTTGCATCTACAAAATTTCTTGCGCACACATAGTCACGCACCCACCCACACATATTATAAATAAATAAATATATATATATATATATATATATATATATATATATATATATATATATGTATGTATGTACACACACACATATATATATATATACATGTATATCGTATATATCTATATATATATAAATATATATATATATGTATACTCACACACACATATATATATATGTATACACACACACACACACACACACACACCCATACACACACACACATATATATATATATATCGTTCGTCCCCGATTTGTGGGACAGACTCAGAAATAAACAAAAACAATCCTCTGAAATGTAAAAAAATGTGACAAATGTCCCTGAAAACAATGGGAAAAAAATGGTCACCCTAGCATACGCTATGACAACGAGTAGCTTGATGGTGGAGGTGATGGCAGTGACAAGGGTATTCATCTGGTTAGAGTCACAATACTACACCCATGCCTGTATACTGAGTGATTCGATGAGCATGATAAAAAAAAGAGTGAATGCTGGCACTGTACGCATGCAATGGTTAGAGACATAGTAGAAGTCAAAAATACTTACGGTCACCTTTGTCTAGGTTCCAGGACATGCGCGAGTACGGACAAATGAAAGAGCGGTCAGGTTGGCTAGCTGCGCTGTCGTTGAGGGCGGTCAACCAATGGATCAGGCGGACATCATCAATGCCCTCTGAGATTGAGGAAGTGCACAGGACTTCGACAAACATGAGTCCACGTCACTCCATCGGATGAAAGAAATGGAGGTTAAGATAGGCACAGCCAGAAACGAGAAACTTAGTGGGCGTGTAAGAAGACTTATCAACCAACACAGAAACGGAGTCGTCAGTGGCTGGCACAGCCAGAAATGAGAAACTTAGTGGGCGTGTAAGAAGACTTATCAACCAACACAGAACTGGAGTCGTCAGTGGCTGGACACAGCCAGAAACGAGAAACTTAGTGGGCGTGTAAGAAGACTTATCAACCAACACAGAACTGGAGTCGTCAGCCGCTGGACGGGACTTGCTGAGAGGGGATCTGAGCACATATGGACATGGTTGGAGAGCAATGATGATGACCCGCAAATAACTCAGATACTCATTAACATCAGACGAAAGAATGCACCACAGAAATAAAAAGTAGAATGGCTAATGTTAAAATTGCATTTCAGAACAAGTATATCTCAATAGAAGTGAGGAAGATAGTTCATCGGTGTTATGTTGAACCAATTCTGACCTATGGAAGCAAATCATGGACAGTGAGCAAACAAATTAAAAGACGATTAGATGACAACGGAGATGAGATTTCTCAGAAGAATGTTAAAAGTTCCCTGGACAGCTAAAAAGACCAAACAGGAAATTCTCAAAAAGGCCAACACAAAAAAGGAACTCCTAAAAAACATCAGAAAGTAACAATCAACATTTTTCAGGCACACCATGAGAAGAGGAAAGTTGGAATACTTGGTTACAACTTGTAAAATACAGGGAAAGAGAGATCACGGACGACCAAGAGAGAAGATACTATAATAGATAATTTGGTGTCATGGCATGGAAAACAGTCAACCAGAATTGATACGATGCACGGTGGATAGAAGATTGCGAAAGGACATGTTTGTCTACGCAAACCGGTAAAGCACATGATGATGATGATGATGATGATGATGAAAGTCACATTGAATGTTCCTGTTACAAAGCTTACATATAGAACTAATGTTACTGTTTAAAACTCAAATATTTACCAAATGTTAATGTATTAATTGACATTCTCAACTAATGTTACTATAACAATTGACAATTTCACCTAATGTTACTATAATAATTGACAGCCTCAACTAAACTAATGTTAACACTCAACTAATATATTAATTGACAGCTCAACTAATGTTACTATAACATTTAACAGTCTCAACTAATGTTACTATAATATTTAACAGTCTCAACTAATATTACTATAATAATTGACAGTCTCAACTAATGTTACTATAATAATTAACAGCCTCAACTAATGTTACTGTAATAATTGACACTCTCAACTAATGTTACTGTAATAATTGGCACTCTCAACTAATGTTACTGTAATAATTGACATCCTCAACTAATGTTACTGTAATAATTGACAGCCTCAATAATGTTACTGTAATAATTGACACTCAACTAATGTTACTGTAATAATTGACAGCCTCAACTAATGTTACTGTAACAATTGACACTCTCAACTAATGTTACTGTAATAATTGACACTCTCAACTAATGTTACTGTAATAATTGACACTCTCAACTAATGTTACTGTAATAATTAACATCCTCAACTAATGTTACTGTAATAATTGACATCCTCAACTAATGTTACTGTAATAATTGACACTCTCAACTAATGTTACTGTAATAATTGACATCCTCAACTAATGTTACTGTAATAATTGACATCCTCAACTAATGTTACTGTAATAATTGACACTCTCAACTAATTTTACTGTAATAATTGACATCCTCAACTAATGTTACTGTAATAATTGACACTCAACTAATGCTACTGTAATAATTGACATCCTCAACTAATGTTACTGTAATAATTGACACACTCAACTAATGTTACTGCAATAATTGACATCCTCAACTAATGTTAATGTAATAATTGACATCCTCAACTATGTTACTGTAATAATTGACATCCTCAACTAATGTTACTGTAATAATTGACATCCTCATCTAATGTTACTGTAATAATTGACATACTCAACTAATGTGTTACTAAAGCCTCACTGACTGCCTCAACTAATGTTACTGTAATAATTGACATCCTCAACTAATGTCACTGTAATAATTGACATCCTCAACTAATGTGTTACTAAAAGCCTCATTGACATCCTCAACTAATATGTTACTAAAAGCCTCACTGACAGCCTCAACTAATGTATCACTAAAAGCCTCACTGACATCCTCACTAATGTGTTACTAAAAGCCTCACTGACAGCCTCAACTAATGTGTTACTAAAAGCCTCACTGACAGCCTCAACTAATGTGTTACTAAAAGCCTCACTGACATCCTCAACTAATGTGTTACTAAAAGCCTCACTGACATCCTCAACTAATGTGTTACTAAAAGCCTCACTGACATCCTCAACTAATGTGTTACTAAATGCCTCATTGACATCCTCAACTAATATGTTACTAAAAGCCTCACTGACAGCCTCAACTAATGTATCACTAAAAGCCTCACTGACATCCTCAACTAATGTGTTACTAAAAGCCTCACTGACAGCCTCAACTAATGTGTTACTAAAAGCCTCACTGACATCCTCAACTAATGTGTTACTAAAAGCCTCACTGACATCCTCAACTAATGTGTTACTAAAAGCCTCACTGACATCCTCAACTAATGCGCTACTAAAAGCCTCACTGACATCCTCAACTAATGTGTTACTAAAAGCCTCACTGACATCCTCAACTAATGTGTTACTATAAGCCTCACTGACATCCTCAACTAATGTGTTACTAAAAGCCTCACTGACATCCTCAACTAATGTGTTACTAAAAGCCTCACTGACATCCTCAACTAATGTGTTACTAAAAGCCTCACTGACAGCCTCAACTAATGTGTTACTAAAAGCCTCACTGACATCAGCGATGTTGTCTCCAGCAGGGTCAAGCACCAACAGTCAGGAGTCTGGAGCTGTTTGTCAAGTTTCAGCCCACCATCTCCCACGTGACATTCGTGGTGTTTATGCTGGTAATACATCACAGCTTCACGTGACATCAATGATGTTTATGCTGCCTACATCACAGCTCACATGCCATTATTGATGTTTATGACACTACTACATCACAGCTTCACGTGACATATATGATGTTGATGGCACTACTACATCACAGCTTCACGTGACATCAATGATGTTTATGTTACTACAACATCACAGCTCTACGTGACATCTATGATGTTTATGTTATTACAACATCACAGCTTCACGTGACATCAATGATGTTTATGCTGCCTAATTCATAGCTCCACGTGACATCTATGATGTTTATGACACTACTACATCACAGCTACACGTGACATCTATGATGTTTATGATACTACTACATCACAGCTACACGTGACATCTATGATGTTATGATACTACTACATCACAGCTCTACGTGACATCTATGATGTTTATGATACTACTACATCACAGCTCCACGAGACATCTATGATGTTTATGATACTACTACATCACAGCTCCACATGACATCTATGATGTTTATGATACTACTACATCACAACTCCACGTGACATCTATGATGTTGATGATACTACTACATCACAGCTCCACGTGACATCTATGATGTTTATGATACTACTACATCACAACTCCACGTGACATATATGATGTTGATGATACTACTACATCACAACTCCACGTGACATCTATGATGTTTATGATACTACTACATCACAGCTCCACGTGACTTCAACCTGAGCTTACAGCACAACTTCACGTGGCGATAGATCTGCTTGCTAAGCAACAATACACAAGCACGTGACGCAGTGGGACACGTGATACAGCAGCTGATTGCTGGCAGTCCAACATTCAGAAGCTGCCACAAGTGTTACACCACACACGTGCTCAAACATTCAGTAACTGCCACAAGTGTTACACCACACACGTGCTCAAACATTCAGTAACTGCCACAAGTGTTACACCACACACGTGCTCAAACATTCAGAAGCTGCCACAAGTGTTACACCACACACGTGCTCAAACATTCAGAAGCTGCCACAAGTGTTACACCACACATGTGCTCAAGCATTCAGACGTTATAGCTAGAGTGTGAAGTAATGTATTTCAGACGTTTATAAATTGAACCAAATATGGCATTCCCACGTGGCACATTAGAAGCAACAACAGCTCTCCCATCACGTATCTGAAACATCCAGAAGCGTAAACGAACTATTAACATCACGTAACTTTGTATGTGCTAAAGCCAATATAATATTTTACTTTACGGATTCGCGTCGGTGCTACAGAGTTCGTGCGCCTGGCTGCATTCTTTTCGGTGAAATTGGAGGTGGGAATACGTCCTTTATCGAATATTCTTTTTGTGTACAACGTCGTGGCTTTGATGTTGAGAATTGTTCTGTGACGCGTTGACTTTGTTCAGCGGCGGATTTCTTCAACTCTGTCACGTGATTCACTGTGCCAAGTCCACTGAAGGTTCAAATTCTGCGCGGCACTTAAGTTTTCATGCGCCTGGACGCGATCTTTTCGGTGAACCAAACGTCAAGAGTGCATCTATTGTTGTCAACCGCTATGCGTCCTATGTCATGATAGCATGAACAGTTCTTACATCTTTAACATTAACATATGAAGACATGGCTAGATGAAGACATGGCTAAATGAGACATGGCTAGATGAAGACATGGCTAGATGAAGACATGCTAGATGAAGACATGGCTTGATGAAGACATGGCTAAATGAAGACATGGCTAGATGAAGACATGGCTAAATAAAGACATGGCTAGATGAAGACATGGCTAGATGAAGACATGGCTAAATGAAGACATGGCTAGATGAAGACATGCTAGATGAAGACATGGCTAGATGAAGACATGGCTAGATGAAGACATGCTAGATGAAGACATGGCTAAATAAAGACATGGCTAGATGAAGACATGGCTAGATGAAGACATGGCTAAATGAAGACATGGCTAAATGAAGACATGGCTAAATGAAGACATGGCTAGATGAAGACAAGGCTAGATGAAGACATGGCTAGATGGAGACATGGCTAGATGAAGACATGGCTAGATGAAGACAAGGCTAGATGAAGACATGGCTAGATGAAGACATGGCTAGATGAAGACATGGCTAGATGAAGACATGGCTTGATGAAGACATGGCTAAATGAAGACATGGCTAGATGAAGACATGGCTAAATAAAGACATGGCTAGATGAAGACATGGCTAGATGAAGACATGGCTAAATGAAGACATGGCTAGATGAAGACATGGCTAGATGAAGACATGGCTAGATGAAGACATGGCTAGATGAAGACATGGCTAAATAAAGACATGGCTAGATGAAGACATGGCTAAATGAAGACATGGCTAAATGAAGACATGGCTAAATGAAGACATGGCTAGATGAAGACAAGGCTAGATGAAGACATGGCTAGATGGAACATGGCTAGATGAAGACATAGCTAGATGAGACAAGGCTAGATGAAGACATGGCTAGATGAAGACAGGGCTAGATGAAGACATGGCTAGATGAAGACATGGCTAAATGAAGACATGGCTAAATGAAGACCAGGCTAGATGAAGACATGGCTAAATGAAGACATGGCTAGATGAAGACATTGCTAAATGAAGACCAGGCTAGATTAAGATATGGCTAGATGAAGACATGGCTAGATGAAGACATGGCTAGATGAAGACATGGCTAGATGAAGACATGGCTAAATGAAGACCAGGCTAGATGAAGACATGGCTAGATGAAGACATGGCTAAATGAAGACATGGCTTGATGAAGACATGGCTAAATGAAGACCAGGCTAGATGAAGACATGGCTAAATGAAGACATGGCTAGATGAAGACATGGCTAAATGAAGACCAGACTAGATGAAGACATGGCTAGATGAAGAAATGGCTAGATGAAGACATGGCTAGATGAAGACATGGCTAGATGAAGACATGGCTTTGATGAAGACATGGCTAGTAGAAGGCATGGCTAGATGAAGACATGGCTAGATGAAGACATGGCTTGATGAAGACATGGCTAGATGAAGACCAGGCTAGATGAAGACATGGCTAGATGAAGACAAGGCTTGATGAAGACAATGCTGATGAAGACATGGCTAAATGAAGACCAGGCTAGGTGAAAACATGGCTAGATGAAGACATGGCTAGATGAAGACATGGCTAGATGAAGACATGGCTAAATGAAGACCAGGCTAGATGAAGACATGGCTAATTGAAGACCAGGCTAGATGAAGACATGGCTAGATGAAGACAGGGCTAGATGAAGACATGCTAGATGAAGACATGGCTAAATGAAGACCAGGCTAGATGAAGACATGGCTAGATGAAGACATGGCTAGATGAAGACATGGCTAGATGAAGACATGGCTAGATGAAGACATGGCTAGATGATGACATGGCTAAATGAAGACATGGCTAGATGAAGACATGGCTAAATGAAGACATGGCTAAATGAAGACATGGCTAGATGAAGACATGGCTAGATGATGACATGGCTAGATGATGACATGGCTAGATGAAGACATGGCTAGATGAAGACATGGCTAAATGAAGACATGGCTAGATGAAAACAGAGCTTGATGAAGACAGGGCTTGATGAAGACATGGCTAAATGAAGATCAGGCTAGATGAAGATATGGCTGGATGAAGACAGGGCTTGATGAAGACATGATTAGATGAAGACATGGCTAGATGATGACATTGCTAGACGAAGACAGATCTAGATGGAGACATGGCTAGATGAAGACATGGATAGATAAAAACAAGGCTAGATGAAGACAGGGCTAAATGAAGACATGGCTAGATGAAGACATGGCTAAATGAAGACCAGGCTAGATGAAGACATGGCTAGATAAAGACATGGCTAGATGAAGACATGGCTAGATGAAGACATGGCTAAATGAAGACATGGCTAGATGAAGACATGGCTAGATGAAGATATGGCTTGATGAAGACATGGCTAATGAAGACCAGGCTAGATGAAGACATGGCTAGATAATGATATGGTTAGATAAAAACAAGGCTAGATGAAGACAGGGCTAAATGAAGACATGGCTAGATGAAGACATGGCTAAATGAAGACCAGGCTAGATGAAGACATGGCTAGATGATGACATGCTAGATGAAGACATGGCTAAATGAAGACATGGCTAGATGAAGACATGGCTAGATGAAGACATGGCTAAATGAGATATGGCTTGATGAAGACATGGCTAAATGAAGACCAGGCTAGATGAAGACATGGCTAAATTAAGACATGGCTAGATGAAGACATGGCTAAATGAAGACCAGGCTAGATGAAGACATGGCTAGATGAAGACATGGCTAGATGAAGACATGCTAGATGAAGACATGGCTAGTTGAAGACATGCTTTGATGAAGACATGGCTTTGATGAAGACATGGCTAGATGAAGACATGGCTAGATGAAGACATGGCTAGATGAAGACAAGGCTTGATGAAGACAGGGCTTGATGAAGACATGGCTAAATGAAGACCAGGCTAGATGAAGACATGGCTAGATGAAGACATGGCTAGATGAAGACATGGCTACATGAAGACATGGCTAGATGAAGACATGGCTAGATGAAGACATGGCTAAATGAAGACCAAGCTAGATGAAGACATGGCTAGAGAAGACATGGCTAGATGAAGACATGGCTAAATGAAGACATGGCTAGATGAAGACATGGCTAGATGAAGACATGGCTAGATTAAGACATGGCTAGATGAAGACATGGCTAGATGAAGACCAGGCTAGATGAAGACATGGCTAGATGAAGACATGGCTAAATGAAGACCAGGCTAGATGAAGATATGGCTAGATGAAGACAGGGCTTGATGAAGACAGGGCTAGATGAAGACAGGGCTTCATGACGACAGGGCTTGATGAAGACATGGCTAAATGAAGACATGGCTAGATGAAGACATTGCTAGACGAAGACAGATCTAGATGGAGACATGGCTAGATGAAGACAGGGCTAGATGAAGAAATGGTTAGATAAAAACAAGGCTATATGAAGACATGGTTAGATGAATACATGGATAGATGAAGACATGGATAGAAGAAAACATGGCTAGATGAAGACATGGACAGAAGAAAACATGGCTAGATGAAGACATGGATAGAAGAAAACATGGCTAGAAGAAAACATGTCTAGATGAATCCCAAGCTAGATGAAGACATAGCTATGTGAAAACAGGGCTAGATGAAAACATGACTAGATCAACACATGGCTAGATGAAGACATGGCTAAATGAAGACCAGGCTAGATGAAGACATGGCTAGATGAAGACATGGCTAGATGAAGACATGGCTAGATGAAGACATGGCTAGATGATGACATGGCTAATGAAGACATGGCTAGATGAAGACATGGCTAGATGAAGACATGGCTAAATGAAGACATGGCTAAATGAAGACATGGCTAGATGAAGACATGGCTAGATGATGACATGGCTAGATGATGACATGGCTAGATGATGACATGGCTAGATGAAGACATGGCTAAATGAAGACATGGCTAGATGAAAACAGAGCTTGATGAAGACAGGGCTTGATGAAGACATGGCTAAATGAAGATCAGGCTAGATGAAGATATGGCTGGATGAGACAGGCTTGATGAAGACAGGGCTTGATGAAGACATGGCTAGATGAAGACAGGGCTTCATGACGACAGGGCTTGATGAAGACATGGCTAATGAAGACATGGCTAAATGAAGACATGGCTAGATGAAGACAGGGCTTGATGAAGACATGATTAGATGAAGACATGGCTAGATGATGACATTGCTAGACGAAGACAGATCTAGATGGAGACATGGCTAGATGAAGACATGGTTAGATAAAAACAAGGCTAGATGAAGACAGGGCTAAATGAAGACATGGCTAGATGAAGACATGGCTAAATGAAGACCAGGCTAGATGAAGACATGGCTAGATAAAGACATGGCTAGATGAAGACATGGCTAGATGAAGACATGGCTAAATGAAGACATGGCTAGATGAAGACATGGCTAGATGAAGATATGGCTTGATGAAGACATGGCTAAATGAAGACCAGGCTAGATGAAGACATGGCTAGATAATGATATGGTTAGATAAAAACAAGGCTAGATGAAGACAGGGCTAAATGAAGACATGGCTAGATGAAGACATGGCTAAATGAAGACCAGGCTAGATGAAGACATGGCTAGATGATGACATGGCTAGATGAAGACATGGCTAAATGAAGACATGGCTAGATGAAGACATGGCTAGATGAAGACATGGCTAAATGAAGATATGGCTTGATGAAGACATGGCTAAATGAAGACCAGGCTAGATGAAGACATGGCTAAATTAAGACATGGCTAGATGAAGACATGGCTAAATGAAGACCAGGCTAGATGAAGACATGGCTAGATGAAGACATGGCTAGATGAAGACATGGCTAGATGAAGACATGGCTAGATGAAGACATGGCTAGTTGAAGACATGGTTTTGATGAAGACATGGCTTTGATGAAGACATGGCTAGATGAAGACATGGCTAGATGAAGACAAGGCTTGATGAAGACAGGGCTTGATGAAGACATGGCTAAATGAAGACCAGGCTAGATGAAAACATGGCTAGATGAAGACATGGCTAGATGAAGACATGGCTAGATGAAGACATGGCTAGATGAAGACATGGTTAGATGAAGACATGGCTAAATGAAGACCAGACTAGATGAAGACATGGCTAAATGAAGACCAGGCTAGATGAAGACATGGCTAGATGAAGACATGGCTAGATGAAGGCATGGCTACATGAAGACATGGCTAGATGAAGACATGGCTAGATGAAGACATGGCTAAATGAAGACCAAGCTAGATGAAGACATGGCTAGATGAAGACATGGCTAGATGAAGACATGGCTAAATGAAGACATGGCTAGATGAAGACATGGCTAGATGAAGACATGGCTAGATTAAGACATGGCTAGATGAAGACATGGCTAGATGAAGACCAGGCTAGATGAAGACATGGCTAGATGAAGACATGGCTAAATGAAGACCAGGCTAGATGAAGATATGGCTAGATGAAGACAGGGCTTGATGAAGACAGGGCTAGATGAAGACAGGGCTTCATGACGACAGGGCTTGATGAAGACATGGCTAAATGAAGACATGGCTAGATGAAGACATTGCTAGACGAAGACAGATCTAGATGGAGACATGGCTAGATGAAGACAGGGCTAGATGAAGAAATGGTTAGTAAAAACAAGGCTATATGAAGACATGTTAGATGAATACATGGATAGATGAAGACATGGTTAGAAGAAAACATGGCTAGATGAAGACATGGACAGAAGAAAACATGGCTAGATGAAGACATGGATAGAAGAAAACATGGCTAGAAGAAAACATGTCTAGATGAATCCCAAGCTAGATGAAGACATAGCTATGTGAAAACAGGGCTAGATGAAAACATGACTAGATCAACACATGGCTAGATGAAGACCAGGCGAGATGAAAACAAGGCTAGATGACGACATGGCTAGATGAAAACAGTGCTAGATGAAGACCAGGCTAGATGAAGACAGGGCTAGATGAAGACATGGCTAGATGAAGGCAGAGCTTGATTAAGACAGGGCTAGATGACGACAGGGCTAGATGAAGACAGGGCTAGATGAAGATATGGCTAGATGAAGACATGGCTAGAAGAAGACAGGGCTAGAATAAGACAGGCTAGATGAAGAAATGATTAGATGAAGACAGGGCTAGATGAAGACAGGGCTAGATGAAGACAGGCTAGATGAAGACAGGGCTAGAAGAAGACAGGACTAGATGAAGACAGGGCTAGATGAAGACAGGGCTAGTAGAAGACATGGCTAGAAGAAGACAGGGCTAGATGAAAACAGGGCTAGATGAAAAAAGGGCTAGAGGAAGACATGGCTAAGAAGACAGGCTAAATGAAAACAGGGCTAGATGAAGACCAGGCTAGATGAAGACAGGGCTAGATGAAGACATGGCTAGATGAAGACAGGGCTAGATGAAGACAGAGCTAGATGAAGACAGGGATAGAAGAAGACATGGCTAGAAGAAGACAGGGCTAGATGAAGACAGGACTAGATGAAGACAGGGCTAGATGAAGACATGGCTAGATGAAGACAGGGCTAGATGAAGACAGGCTAGATGAAGACAGGGCTATATGAAGACAGGGCTAGATGAAGACATTGCAAGATGAAGTCAGGGCTAGATGAAGACAGGGCTAGATGAAGACAAGGCTAGATGAAGACAGAGCTAGAAGAAGACATGGCTAGAAGAAGACAGGGCAAGATGGAGACAGGGCTAGATGAAGACAGGGCTAGATGAAGACAGGGCTAGATGAAGACATGGCTAGATGAAGACAGGGCTAGATGAGACAGGCTAGATGAAGACAGGGCTAGATGAAAACAGAGATAGATGAAGACAGGGCTAGAAGAAGACAGGGCTAGATGAAGACAGGGTAGATGAAGACAGAGCTAGATGAAGACAGGGCTAGATGAAGACAGTGCTAGATGAAGACAGGGCTAGATGAAGACAGGGCTAGATGATGACAGGGCTAGAAGAAGACAGGGCTAGATGAAGACAGAGCTAGATGAAGACAGGGCTAAATGAAGACAGAGCTAGATGAAGACATGGCTTCATGACGACAGGGCTTGATGAAGACATGGCTAAATGAAGACATGGCTAAATGAAGACATGGCTAGATGAAGACAGGCTTGATGAAGACATGATTAGATGAAGACATGGCTAGATGATGACATTGCTAGACGAGACAGATCTAGATGGAGAAATGGCTAGATGAAGACATGGTTAGATAAAAACAAGGCTAGATGAAGACGGGCTAAATGAAGACATGGCTAGATGAAGACTTGGCTAAATGAAGACCAGGCTAGATGAAGACATGGCTAGATAAAGACATGGCTAGATGAAGACATGGCTAGATGAAGACATGGCTAAATGAAGACATGGCTAGATGAAGACATGGCTAGATGAAGATATGGCTTGATGAAGACATGGCTAATGAAGACCAGGCTAGATGAAGACATGGCTAGATAATGATATGGTTAGATAAAAACAAGGCTAGATGAAGACAGGGCTAAATGAAGACATGGCTAGATGAAGACATGGCTAAATGAAGACCAGGCTAGATGAAGACATGGCTAGATGATGACATGGCTAGATGAAGACATGGCTAAATGAAGACATGGCTAGATGAAGACATGGCTAGATGAAGACATGGCTAAATGAAGATATGGCTTGATGAAGACATGGCTAAATGAAGACCAGGCTAGATGAAGACATGGCTAAATTAAGACATGGCTAGATGAAGACATGGCTAAATGAAGACCAGGCTAGATGAAGACATGGCTAGATGAAGACATGGCTAGATGAAGACATGGCTAGATGAAGACATGGCTAGTTGAAGACATGGCTTTGATGAAGACATGGCTTTGATGAAGACATGGCTAGATGAAGACATGCTAGATGAAGACAAGGCTTGATGAAGACAGGGCTTGATGAAGACATGGCTAAATGAAGACCAGGCTAGATGAAAACATGGCTAGATGAAGACATGGCTAGATGAAGACATGGCTAGATGAAGACATGGCTAGATGAAGACATGGTTAGATGAAGACATGGCTAAATGAAGACCAGACTAGATGAAGACATGGCTAAATGAAGACCAGGCTAGATGAAGACATGGCTAGATGAAGACATGGCTAGATGAAGACATGGCTACATGAAGACATGGCTAGATGAAGACATGGCTAGATGAAGACATGCTAAATGAAGACCAAGCTAGATGAAGACATGGCTAGATGAAGACATGGCTAGATGAAGACATGGCTAAATGAAGACATGGCTAGATGAAGACATGGCTAGATGAAGACATGGCTAGATTAAGACATGGCTAGATGAAGACATGGCTAGATAAGACCAGGCTAGATGAAGACATGGCTAGATGAAGACATGGCTAAATGAAGACCAGGCTAGATGAAGATATGGCTAGATGAAGACAGGGCTTGATGAAGACAGGGCTAGATGAAGACAGGGCTTCATGACGACAGGGCTTGATGAAGACATGGCTAAATGAAGACATGGCTAGATGAAGACATTGCTAGACGAAGACAGATCTAGATGGAGACATGGCTAGATGAAGACAGGCTAGATGAAGAAATGGTTAGATAAAAACAAGGCTATATGAAGACATGGTTAGATGAATACATGGATAGATGAAGACATGGATAGAAGAAAACATGGCTAGATGAAGACATGGACAGAAGAAAAACATGGCTAGATGAAGACATGGATAGAGAAAAACATGGCTAGAAGAAACATGTCTAGATGAATCCCAAGCTAGATGAAGACATAGCTATGTGAAAACAGGCTAGATGAAAACATGACTAGATCAACACATGGCTAGATGAAGACCAGGCGAGATGAAAACAAGCTAGATGACGACATGGCTAGATGAAAACAGTGCTAGATGAAGCCAGCTAGATGAAGACAGGGCTAGATGAAGACATGGCTAGATGAAGGCAGAGCTTGATTAAGACAGGGCTAGATGACGACAGGGCTAGATGAAGACAGGGTAGATGAAGATAGGCTAGATGAAGACATGGCTAGAAGAAGACAGGGCTAGAATAAGACAGGGCTAGATGAAGAAATGATTAGATGAAGACAGGGCTAGATGAAGACAGGGCTAGATGAAGACAGGGCTAGATGAAGACAGGGCTAGAAGAAGACAGGACTAGATGAGACAGGGCTAGATGAAGACAGGCTAGTAGAAGACATGGCTAGAAGAAGACAGGGC